>JAESUZ010002737.1:0-457500 GCA_017311185.1 Proteles cristata cristata | reverse complement strand
GAGTACATTTCAATCACAGAACTCAAGTCAGTGGCTTGTCTTGTCAACTGAGACATTTCTGCGAATTCAGACTTTGAAGTTTCCTTTGTGACAGAAATATCACCCATGATAAATTTTTAGTGTGATGCGTGGGGAGTTAGCACAGAAGTATAAGAACAACCAAAGCTATATGCATGAATCCATGTGTTTCATAACAAATTTAAAAGAAGTCTCAATCATAGCAGCCAATTTTTAAGGGACACTGACCTGATCTGTTTGCTTCATCGGTGTATACTTAGGCAAATTACCTAATAGGCCAAGAGTCCTTTGTTACCACCGAAATGACAGGGAATAGAAAGAAGTTAGCCACACAAAAGAGGGAGCCACCACTCTCCCTGGTGGTCAGCTGAAAACACCACTGAGGACACTCAGGGTAGGCAGCGTCTGCTATTCTTGGGGAAAAAATTCTTCCCAGTAAACCTACGGTTTAGAAGTACTGACCACTTAATATCCAACCACATTATTCTGACCTTCTTCTATAATTTGAAGTTTACAGTTCTTTCCTCACTTTCCAAAAAGTCCTTGACAGATATATTTGAAGAAGAGGAGAACTGGGGGCACACGTATAGAGTTGTCACAAGAAATCTGGAGGCTATCTGACCAGAGATCCCCAATGCACGTGTCCAGTATCACCTACAAGGTGGACATTCATAAAAACTTGCTGAAAGGATGCATGAATGAAAGAATGAATGGCCTCATTAAAGAATAAGTTCTATACCACTTGAGTGAACGGCCTTGGATTTTTGTATTCATTCAATCATTTCACAATTGTTTAATGATTCCCAACTTTGTATTGAGTTGTATTGACACATAGCTCTCAGACACCTGACCACATGGCTGAGGAGATGGAGCCTGTGCCCTTGAATAAGATGGAAAGATACGACTAAAGTCTAATGTTTTCATTGTTAAGTAGGTACAATCACACATCTATTCAACAGACAACAAACTGTCACACAGTAAGGAACTGAACTATTCCTTCTCAATCACAGATCTCATTAAATTCTATCCTTTTTTTTTCTGGATAATGACTATATTATGCAGTTCCTAAAAAGTCCAAGTAAACCTAATAAATACATACACATGACCTTGTACATCACCCAGAATGAGGCAGGTACTCAATAAATGAGTGGAATGGATGAAGGTCATATGAAGGGAGTGTCATTTCCCCCCACCCCCAGGGTGTAACTTGGTAGTATGGGCATAACTCCATGTTTCTGTTCAAGTCACTGAACACCTAAACTTTCCCGTTTTCATACAATACTTGCTTACTTCAACAATGCTGTTCTCTTTTGCCCAGCACAGGTGAATTTAGCTAAACATTATACCCCAAGGAAAAAAGTAATAGTCATCAATATATAGTGATTACCTAACAAAATGGGAACAAGCACACCTATAAATTAAATAACCACCTTAGGTAAATGTGTACCCCATCAAAAAATTTGATAATAGAACAGTTAACTAACACATGTAGAGTGATATACAATTTAAAGAACACACCATTGCCTACAGTTAATCTTCATAACCAGTACTCTGTGACAGGTATTACCATTCCTACTTTAAAGAGAGAGAATTAAGGCACAAAGAACCTTACATGACACTTCATAGATCACAAAGTTGCTAAGGCAGTGGGATAAGGATGTGAGCAAAGTTGTAAAACCTCAAGGGCTTAAATGTGAGGGTCAGACATAGCTGTCTGAGAATTACAACCTTAACACTTGGTCACAGTGTGATGGTGGCCACGTCGTATCACAGGTCAGGGTTTTAGTTCCCTCATTTTAGCACCAGCACTTCTTTTGAGAAGCGAAGATGAGAGGGCACCTAGTTCAGCATATCATCGACATGTTAGAAATGAGAGTGCTTTTCCTGGTCCCTCCACTGCTGCTTCCTCTACAAGAAAAGTGCCTTAGAGAACAGTGGGAAAATGACCTCCACCCAAAACAGACTTTGGTGACACAAGTCTACTACAGGACCATGCTACACTCTTCACCATTAAGCAAAGGTACCAAATCACAAAGCCTTGTGGGGTGCCCACCACAACTGACATGAGGAACCAGAAGGTGTAGTTAGATACTTGAAGATATATTTCTGTTGATGCTTTAAGATCAAAATCTATGTCCTCATATTTACACACAAATGATTGGCAAAGTTTGTCAAGTCAGGGAAAGGAGGTTATCTAAGCTACCCTTACCCATTGAAAAAAAGAGTTATTACTGAGTTTAATTTTTTCAGATGCTGAACAACTGGGTTTTTCTGCTCTCTAGCGGAAGTAACTAGAAAGAAGAAATTTAATTCATAAGGTAAATAATGCTGGTGTTTAGTCAGTGACTGCATATACATGGATTGTTAATTTTAATAAATTTTAACAAATGATGACAGCTTACACCTAAGGAGGGGTTGATTTTGAAGGTCCACCTCAAATTGCAATGACAGAAATCCTTAGTAAGTATGAGTACAACTTTCGTAGAAGATTTAATTACCCAAAGGAGGATACAGACACACAGACACACACACACAGTTAAAAATAATTTTTCCTGATATCTGTGACTTGAGACAGCCCTGCAGTCTAGCAGTGAACACCAATCAAGTTCCTGTATGTATATTCTCATATTCCTTTGTATTGAGATCCTTCGAATGTAAAATCACTGTTTTCTTATAAGTGAGTAAGCTTTTTTTCTTTTTTAATGATTTTCCTCAATTGGAATCCTAATTACCTAAACTTTTTTTTTTTTTCCAAAACACACATTCATCTGGGGGAAATACTTATCTCGGATAAATATACTTGTCAGACGAATATAAAAATATTTATCTGAGGTAAATCCGTATTACATGAAGAACAGAGATACAGCACAAACCACCTGCTTCTTCTCAGTGGCATAAACTTATTCTCTTGGCAGCATTTAGATATTATCAGGTACAATAGTTTTAAGTATTTGTACGGTTCAAATATAGACAAGTTCAGTTTGGAAGATCTTTTTATCACAGAAAAGCATCAAATGATCAGCTGAGACTATGAAATCTAATTTCTATTTGTGACGTTATCAGTGATTTCATACTGTTATCTTGAGTTGGATACTTTTATATGGCTTGGGTTCATATGCAGATGTCCCAATGGTTTATCACATGATCAAATATTTATTTTCTTCCTGGCTGGTCAGATAGCTTGTAGTCATATTGATTATAATGTAATTCACAATGATTACTAAGGTAAGCAATGTGGGCTATTTTTTTTTTAATTTTTTTTTTTTTTATGTTTTATTTATTTCTAGGAGAGAGAGAGAGAGAGACAGCGTGAACAGGGGAGGTTCAGAGAGAGGGAGTCACAGACTGAAACAGGCTCCAGGCTCTGAGCTGGCTGTCAGCACAGAGCCCGACGCGGGGCTCGAACCCACGAACCGCGAGATCATGACCTAAGCGAAAGTCGGACGCTTAACCTACTAAGCCACCCAGGCGCAATGTGGGCTATTTTTAACCAGATTTGTGTTCCGTAAATACCTGATTTCTACCTTTCTGTGGCAGTATTTCTCTTCAGGAGAAAGAGGCGGTTTCTTATTTTGCTTTAAACAGTATTATGAAGGCTCACACAGACATAATAGTGTTTTGGTGACAGATGACAGCATGCAAAGTAAATGTAAAAACCAAGTTTCCAAATTCTTGTCTCCAGTTAGATCTGGATTAGAGTCATTTCCCCACTCTTCCACACATTTTCTCACTTCTGTGGTGAAGAATGCAATGAGTATGCCATTACCCACATGGACATCATACCTATGAAATTCAACAACCAAAGATATTAACCTGGAATTGGCCTGCAGACTGGGGAACATGTATCTAATGGCATGTGTGATGTGGTGAAGTGAAATAGTAAGTTGCAAATAGATTTTTGTGTTTAATTACAATGGAAACTGCATGCTTGACTCCACCTTAAGTTCACTTCTGCCTTCCTCAATTTCACGCAAAGACCCATACTTGCAGAAGTCATACATTAATTCTACCAAATCTCTGAAATATTAAATGAAATTAGAAAAAAAAGAGTACAAGTTGATACTTCTGGTGACTAAAGGAGATGTTTTAGTTAAGGGGAAAAAAACTGCTTCTTATTTGTCTCTAGTACATCAATCTCTTTCCCCTGGGATAAGTGGAATGTTCTTTGAAAAAAAAAATTCCTTTATCCTAACCCAGTGTAAATCCATAGCCAGTCTCCAAGTTTGATACAAAAACAAACCATTTCTATTTTAGTGCAATGAGGAAGCATCACCCTGGACAATATAAAAACAGAGACGGAGGAAGTTGACTCAGATCGCAGCACTTTCCAGATGAAGAGAGCTAGCAGGCTTACCACAATCACCTGAAGCAGATGAAATAAGACGCAACTGTTTTTTCCGTCTCATTGATGCACGTGTAAAAATGAATTCCCAAAAAGTTAAAGGGGGGAAATCCTGGGTATGTTTGTTTGTCTGGATGAAGGATTCCACTTGAGAAACTTTTGACAAAATGGACTGATGAAGCAGATTGGAATCTGGGCACAGGATGTACACAATTTTTGAAAATTTGCGAATAAATACTGGGCTTCCCAATGCATTGCTCAATGATCAGAGGGAAATGTGATATCACAATGAAAACCATTTCCATTCTAAATAGAATAATTGTCTAGGGTTTGTCAACCCTCTTTGGGGTGGAAATTCTAACAATTTCCTGAGGTTCTAAACTGTTGATTACATTTAATTGTTTGACATCGTCCAACAAGTAGAACAACGAATTGCTGGGCAGAGAACAAACAATTTTCAAATACTTTAATGGTTCTCTCTGATAAACACTTGAAATAAAAAAGAGTAGGTAAAGAGAATGAAAACAGTAAGTTTTAAAATGGAAGTGAGTGACCATACAAGAATTAGCATCCTATGCACATCCGTTACTAAAGTGCCTATTTCACATGCCTGTTTCATAAAAGTTTTGCCCAAAATATCCTCTTGTGTAACTGGAAACCAGCCACTTTGAGCAAGAATTAAGGTTATTTCAAAGGGAAAGGAGTAGCAGATTTAAGTTCCCTCAAGGCCAGCCCACAGCCTAAAAGCTTAAGTCCGTCCATTCCTGACCTGTTGTGCTCTTTAACTCAATATGACCTTGAATTTTAGCTACGGAGTTTTAAAAAATAAATGATCTCTTCGCTCTGTTCATCATAAGTTCTGGAGTATTTCCTCCACGTGCACACACAGAGATGACCATGATGGGACAGGTGGGTCAGGTTTTATATCCTCATCCATTAACAGAAAAGAGCTTGTGGCAAATCTCATGCGCAAGCAAAAGACATTTTCAAGGAAGTTTTACAAGGGGTAACATGCAATTAAGGACAATCTGAGGATTCTACTAGATACAATGGAAATGAATTCATAGGCTCTCCTTGACACAAACAGCACTGAAATTAGTATTGTTTGGCAAAAAATTTGATATTGATACATTTTGGCTTCTAACATAGGCCAACCGTATCAGGAATAGGTGAAGGCTTCCCAAAGTCATATGGCAGTAATAGTCTTATTTCCACTCATTCATGGTTGGGTAAAAACTGATTTAAAAGGATGTCTTCATAATCATAACTAGAATTATTGTTAACGGTGCTAAATTGCCAAATTATGGTGCTTATAAATGAGAGGCATGAATTTGCCTTGCCTCTATTTGTTTCCTAAAATGTCAGTCCCCATTTTGCCTTCTTCGAACAAGATTATCAAATGCATTCTGAACCTAACACGACTTAAATACTACTTAATATGAGTCCAAATTCTCAACAGGTTGACTCTCCCACCCTTACCCCCAGTTGGAGGTTTTCCTTTACTGCAGAATGTGGCATGTTCCCCAATTTCTGTTCAGAGCCTGCAAGCCATGTTCTTTATGTGATCTGAGCACCTACTACTTCCTTCTCCCATAGCAAAAATGTGTTGTGTCCAAGTGGAACTCCTCAAGCCATACCCATTTTGTGCATGAGCTATGTCCTTGGAACTTGCCAGCAGTGTGATCTTTGATCAATTTCTCATACTTTTTGCAACAAAAATAGGCACACTTAAAATTGCTGTGTGCATAAGGTTTTCTCAGAGTCCAGAATTTCTGTATTGAGTCACTAATAGTACAGTTATTAAACAAGTGACTATGTTTCATGATAAATAAATATTAAACATTGAAAAGTAAAAAAATAAATAAATAAAAAATGCTCTTTTCTTAATGAATTCCAAAAGAGCTAGTTTCTGATTCTCCAATCACATATTTGGGGATGAGACCTTCATCCCCATTGCCTGCTCCCTTGTACTTGTTAGAGAAAGCAATAGAATGTGGAGGCCAGAAACCAAGATGTTGGTTTGAGTTCTGGCTTAATTTCTAACTAGCTCTCTAAGCCTGAGTGAGTTCTGGCTTTATCTAGATCTCAGTTTCTTTATAAATAAATATGCTGCAAATAAATAACTGTTAAATTGTGATCATGACGGGTTTTTTCCCCCCAAGTTTGAAATTCTGCGATTTACGGTTTTATTATAATGAAATATGTGGACAATCAATCTCTAAAAATATGAAGACAATCAAAAATTGTTTCTACAGTTTATTAAGCAAAAGTCCAACTGTAGGGAAAATATACACAGAAGCTACTAGAAAGAAGTTCAGTTGCATGCATCTGTGGCCTCTGTCTTAATCTGCCAGATCTGCAACTCTCCGCACAGAGTGACATCAAGTTCTGTAGTTACATCCAGATAAGGACCATTCTAGATCCTCTGGATTCTCCAGCAAAGTTTAGTGCCATAAACTGTTGCGAAGTAAATCATGCAGCTACTTTATTGCCCCTAAATATTATACATTTATAAAGAGTAGAGACCAAGATTTAACTTTCTCTGTCCCACCCTCTAACAACATAAGACATACTTAATAAGAGCTTAATCACATTTTGCTCATTGAGTGAATGAGGAACAAAAAGGGATTTATTTCCTTCCTTTCCACAATGACAGAAATCATCAAGTCCAGAATCGTCAGGAAAAGACATCATAGTTAGCCTTACTAAGTTCAATTTGAGAATACGTCAGGCTTTCATGAAATAGACATTTTCAAATAGAGCTACACTTTTTCTGATAAAACATGGACATACACATAGTTATGTAAATTGCTCCCCTACAGTTTTAAGTTTTCTAATGGTTATTTTTGGTATCATGAGCCTGGTGTTTCTCTCAACTGGATTATAAATGGCTGAAGATTAGGGATGGACCAAGGTTTATTTGTTGGGCTGGCAGAGAGCAGATTCATTTACACTTACACCTCACAGAAGGGGGCTTGGAGGATCTCATTTATCTTCCTTTCTTCTCTATAGAGCGGCTATTTTCTCAATGGAATAATTAATAGTGCCAGCAATATGCCAAAGATATAAAAATGGATACATGCATGCACTGTCACTTTTGAGAAGTGATACTGTTGTGCCAATTAGTGTACGTGTAGTGTGATGCAGACTCCTGTTTGTTTTCTGTATCCTTTAATTTTCCTTGCTAAATCCACCTTACTTATTTAATCTATATTCTACTTTCAAAATTCAATTTGATAAACATTTTCTTAGAGGGACAACAGATCCTCCTATGGCTAGACATTATTTCCTAATGACGTGGAGGAAAACAAAACAAAGAAACAGGTGCTTTCCATGTCATTTCCACATATTTAACTTTTTTTTTCTTTTGTCCTTTCCAACACATTCCATTTAACTCGATTTTAAGCACTACGGAAACAAAAAACTTTTAAGAAAGATGTCATTTTGTTTCACTGGTAACAAAAATATGATATGCCGAGGACAAAAAACCTGACAATTACAGTAAATTCTGTGGTTGACTTTATGTCTAAATTATATATTTTATTGTTATCATGGACTGTGGGATCACATCAATTGCTGGGCTTTTGAGACGCACAGCCTCAAAAAAAAAAAAAAAAAGCAAAGCAGCACAGCCTCTGTTTTTATTAGTTCACAAGGTGGATCAAGGTGTTGGGACCCTACAGAGCATTATAAAGTGAAGTTTTGCTTAGGGAATACAGTCAGTGATATTGTAGTAGCATTGTATGATGATATGATGACAGATGGCTAAACTTGTGGTGAGCACAGCATAACATATAAAGATGTCCAATCCCTATGTTGTACACCTGAAATTAATGAAACATTGTATGTCAACCATGCTAAAAATTATTTTTAATGAGGTCTTGCTTCAACAACTACCTGCGGCCATGTAAATCTTCATGACGGTAGGAACTTTGGTCTACTGCTATGCAACTTCTAGGAATACTGGCACGTAGTAGGGGTGCAATAAGTATTTGCTGAGTTGCTTTGATACTTAAGCCTTGTGTTGATTCAATGCTAACTGGGGATATAATGATGTAGGAACATCAACTGCCTCCCACAACTTCTGGCTGAAATAGGGTTCCTTGACCTCTGGAGAGCTCTAGACCCCTTTCGGCAATATGATAAAAAATTACACTCTCTGTCTCTAGTTATCTCTGATACACATATTTGATGACAGAAATTTTGTTGCAAAGAATTCTAAAATAAAGACTGGTTTGAAATATACTTCAGATCTGGATAAGCAGAAGTTGTATCTTTTACGAAACAGGATTAATGCCTCAGGTCTACCTAAAACTTACTAAGTAAATACAAATAATTAATACAGTTTCATAATTCTTAACCAAGGAGAAATTTAGTCTGAATGCATTATGCTAAAAGTTATCAGTTCAGTTATTTATTACTTTTTTTAAAAAATTCTTTTTTTTAAATGTTTCATTTTTGAGAGAGACAGAGACAGAGAGAGAGAGTGAACAGGGCAGAAGGGCAGAGAGAGACGGAGACACAGAATGTGAAACAGGCTCCAGGCTCTGAGCTGTCAGCACAGAGCCCGACGTGGGGCTCGAACTCACAGACTGCAAAAATCATGACCTGAGCCAAACTCCAATGCCTAACTGCCTGAGCGACCCAGGCTCTCTTGTGCAGTCCTTTGGGAAAAAAGTTTCCAACTTACTGATACCATCACAGAGACCCCCTGGTAGCAACGCAATAATTAAAGATCTGGCTCAGTCTCCTTTAAATTCTCAATTTTCAGATGCGAGTAAGGAAATTGCCAGAATCTTAAATTTGCTATGCAGAGTTGTCTGTAGAGATGCAAATTTCATTTATCTCTCTCTTTATATTCTTTTCTTTCTAAAAAAAAATTAAAACTGCTAAGTCATTTTGAATCATACATTACATGAAAATAGACTGTTTTAATACTTGGGATTATTGTCTTTATGGCTTGTCTTTATTGTCCATGGCTCTTGCCCCCCACCGAATATGCAAATATAAAATAATCCCTTGGCTGTACCTCCATAGCTCTCCATATACCTTAATATTTTTGAATGAAGTACAGGTGCTTTGTTTTAAATGTAGTTCAATGACATTTAAAACCAGAAATCTTGGTAAGTGACTACAGTGTTTAACACATGGGCATTCATGGCGCTTGCACCGTGTGGGTGAACTTGGGCCACACCTCCCCTCCTGTGTGAGACATTTAATCTGGACTCTGTAATCGCAACTGTGATTATCCTCTTTGTTGTTTTCAAGGCTGCAAGTTCTTAGCAAAGTTGGAAGGTCGACCGAGCTTGATTTTCCAGCGAACATTGTTTGTGCTCTCTGTTGTTGAGTTGGGAGCACAGCTGTGCAAAGTGGTTTCCATGAACCAAGGGGATGGTCACACAATAACCAGCTCAAAACTTCACTCCGAGTTCACAAACTGTGGGCTACGTGATAATCAAGTGAACTCCTCCAGAGCCACCACCAACTTGCATGAAGCTAAATCTGTGTCAAGTATTACTGACTTACGATGACCTCAGGGGTATTTACCGCCCCCCCTGGCCCCCCGCCTCCTGATTTTACCTCACTTACAAAGCAATGGACAGGAACTAAACCTAATTTCATTCTTCATACAGTAACTAGCATGTTATTTGTGTTTCATAAATGAAATGATAATAGTAGGAACAGAGCCTAAACTGCTAATTTATAGAAGCATAATATTATCCTTAAAAAAACAACAGCTTGATTTGGTAAAAGCATTATCTTTAATAGGAAAAACAACAAAACATCCTAAACCATACTCTACATACTTTAAAACACCCTGAAATAATTTTCATTAATAAGGTCTTGTATTCATAATTAAGTCTTCCTGGCATATGTACTACATAGGCATCTATTGACGAATTACCATAGGAGGAAAGAATCTGCCAACATTTCTGAACAAAATCTCCAAGTACAGAGTTCCGAGCTAATCAAAATGGACTTCATTTTAAAGTATCACACACTATGAGCCACAACACCCAGCTTAGAAAAGAAATTCCTTTCAAAAAGAAGGAAATAGCATAACCTCTTAGCTATTTTAAAGAAGTTTTAAATGGAAGAAGGAGACAGTGATTTCACCTTTCTAGAAGTGAGAGCAGGTACTTCAAAATAATAATTCAAATATTAAGTGATACTAGTAATGTGAGTTACAAAGCTGAATTAATAAATTATGACTGGGTTAATTTGGGACTAAAATTAGCAATTGTTCAAAATAATTCACTTCCTGTTCTAGAAAATATCTTACTCTTGACCTAGAAAAAAGTCACTACTTAGTAATACCTTTTCTTCAGTGGCTGAGAGGCACTTGATCTCCATTGTCAAAGATACCCATTTAAATGGGTACTATCCAAATATATACTGTTGAATTATTCAGACCTTACTTTTCAAATGTAGGGGCAGGGAACCTGGTACTATATTTTAAATTTAAGTATAAAATCAATTCTCAGAAATTTAAAATTCTGTCTTAGGAGCAGGCTGAGGCCCAGGTTTGACCACTGGATGCTGTGTGAAGCTCCTGCTGAAACACGAGAACAGAACAAGCACATCCAAGCAGAGAGTGTACCGGTCACAGTCGTGGGACTTACACCCAGGAAACCTGTCCTTAATTTATCCCGCCGCGTGTAGACTTGGCAAGGATGTTCCAACACCATTTACACACCATATGCCCAGAATTACCTAGGCACAATGGCTGTGGACAGATAGGATGTTTCGGGTCTGACTGTCTGCTTCCCTGTATAAGTTTTGCAGCTTTCACTGAATTTTTCTCATTGCTAAATAATTTAATGCTATATTGGATGCTGCAAACGAATGTTTTGCTAAATCAATAAATAGTGCCTTGTGCCTTGTGATTAGAAGAAAATGACCCTGGGGCAGGTGAGCAGGAGGTATTATTTCTCCAATGTAAGAATCAGAGAAAGGAGAGACGCTCTTTATGCCTTTGACTCATTTTAACCTTTGTCTTCTTAATAAGCATATAAATGCAAGGCATTCAATGATAAAATAGACAGAAATCAGGTATTTCGGCTTCTAGGGAACACACAAAACTGGTCAGCAAGTTTTCATGTTTAAAAGGGATTCCTCAAAATAGATTCTGTATTTGTGCCTCTCATAATTAAAAGATTTTATAATTGTCTTATGCCTTGGTTTCCCTCTTCCCTCAAGAATGGTATTCATTCAAACTCAGTCATATTTGTCCAGATTCTCAAGCTAAATTTAAGGTCAGACTGATAAAAATGTATACTTAAACCAAAAAGATCAATAGCCTAAAAAAGGCTTGGAACAGAATTACGTACATATTTTTTGTTGTGTACTATAAATTTGACTGTATAAACTTCCAATTAAAAATGACATTCACACCATCATTTTTGATAGAGTTTTGCACAGTAGGAATACTCATTAATGCAGGGTAATACAGTGTGATAAGCAGCTTAGACATCAAAATAGTAAAAAAAAAAAAAATGCCAGTTGGTCTACTGTGTACATGAGTAAAATAAAACTTAAAAAAATTAAATACCTGAGGAATTAATTAAAAAGAACATTTACTGGCATATATATATTTTTTAACTCTGTCAAATCAAGAGCACCCATTCTCTAATCAGTTTCTATAGAGATCTCAGTCCTGGTACAAAAAAAAAAATCCTTTATTTGATGATAAAACATGAAATGCATTACCGTATCCAAAGTGGAATCAAATATAATGTAAATAATTTTACTTATCCTACGATTATACTTTCAAAAACTGTGCCACGTGTGCATGTGTATCTGCCCTTCAATAGGAAGTATTTCAAATATCTGAATTCTTTTCAACAGTAGTAAAAAAGAAGTGAAGGCCCATCAGCTAAGTATGTGCACATGGGTCATTTCTTGATCTTTAACTGGAAAATACAAAGTGATCACATAATTCTCAACTGTAGGTTAAAAGAAGTGGCAAATGAGCTGTGTCCATACACTAGTAGAGAAATAAGTAAAAGGCAATGCAGTAATTTCAGACTACTATCAAATAATTTGCCTTCTTTAGGGGGCAAGAAAAGAAAGAAGCTACCATTTGAAGACCAGCAACGAAAGGGTTAACAGACATATGCTGTATAATTAGGAGATGCATTAATGATTATGAATAGTAAATGATTTGGTGCAAAGAAAAAATTTTAGTCAAAGGGACATGTACCTATCTTACATGTTTATTAGTAACTGTATATAACTAGAGGATTCTGCTATTAAGAATCTTGCATTATTGGTGTAAATACTTCCAAGGGTACATCAAATTGTAATCTTTCATACGACATCCATCAAACCAGGCTGGAGATTTTGACAAACATTAAACACAGTAAGGAGGCAATTATGTATGCATGATTTAATCTGCAACTAATTAATATGCAAATTTATTCATATGTTAGTTACTAAATTAAAAATGCAAAGAAGCCCTTATGGTGATTCTCGAAATTTTGCACAAACAGAACATTTAAAATGTAAGAAAAATGAAGTTTTTTAGAAACCTATAACACACTTTTAGTGTCTCCAGAACCTGTTGCATTAAGAAGACTCAAAAATATGTGTTTAAATACTAGATAATAATTTAAAAGGTGTGCTAATTTTATGTGAGAATGTGGGAACAGAAAGGTTAATCAGAATTCTCTCGAACTCTTAAGAGAAACACTCTAATTACCAGACAACTGGTATTCTATTTCGAAGCTTCCTTCCCTGCTTTAGGGTTGTCAGAAGTTGGTCATCTTACTGATATCCTGCACAAATGGTTAGGGGAATAAATAGTATTTGAAAGCAACTAGAGATATTGAAAATCCTAGGGTAACTTTGAGACCATTTGGTGTTCACTGCGCACACAATTCACTCCTCAAGATGGCAACTCGCTCTTTTCGCCTTTGGGGAACAGCTCTTTGCAAACAGAGAGGTGGGATCAAATTCTAGAGGGAGGCTAGGAATTTTCCCAAACTCTCTTCCAAATGAATCTTCAAAGAAAATAATTCGACTAACACAAGAGCAACAACCTCCCCGAAAAGCAGAAGGTAATTTCATCTGAATTCAATCTGGCTATTTTAGCCCTGCATTTTCCAGACAGCCCAAAACTGATTTGAATCTTTGATGGGAGATGAGGGATGTGCGGTAGTGATAATTTTAAAAATATCTTTGGGTGTCTGCATACAAGGGAGTATCCAGTCAAGTGCATATATTATCCTTTGGCTCTGCCGCCTTCTGCAAGAGTCTGATTTCGCTATGACTTCCTAGAGATCAGCAGCGAGGTTCTGTGTGGGTCACCTCTCATCTGATTGCCTTCCTCATCCGGAGTCCAGCGGCCGTGTATCCAGCGCCTGGAGCTGGTATGTGGAGCGCTTGTTCTGGCCTCAAGAAATCAACGCAACTCAACAGTGTGAGGAAGCACAAGGGCAGTGTCTACGGCTCTTCCCAGGGCACTGAACTCTCACCCACGTTAAAAAAAAAAAAAAAAAAAGAAAAAGAAAATCGCCATCAGTCTCCTCGCTGCCAAGTGACACACAAAAAGGAAGTTAACCATTGGCTGTTACTTGCATTCACAGTCTGACTCTGATCTCCCAGCTTCCCTCAGCCCAATCTGATGCCAAGCGGACTACAGCTTGCCCATTTCACTTCGACCACGGCAGCCAAAAAAAGCACTGCCCCACCGTGCAACGACAAGCAGTCTGTTTTGATATTAGTACCTCAGTATGTGATATGAGAGAGTCAGATGTCCCCAAACTATGTGCCCTCCCCTGAGGGACTCTGTCCTGGCCTTCCTTGGCCAGAGGGATGGGGAGCGTGCCACAAATCCTTAGCTTCGAAAGCACAGGGGAAGGGAACACACCATGCGCAGGGCTCAGACAGAAATGGCGAGGAGACTCTTCTGGGGAGAGGATTCATGCCCTCCAATCCAGCACTCGCGCCTAACTGGAAATATTAACTCATATTCTATTCACTCCCTGCCAGCCAGCATACATGAACATCAACTGCATTACATAAGAAAAGGAAGCTTTTTCTTATGTAATTAAATCTTAGGAGCCGCTAGTCAGTAAACATCAGATTTTCTTTTCCTTTTTTTTTTTTTTTCTTGCAAGAGAAGAATATTTGAGGTTCAGAAGAATGGGAGTTTTTCCTTGACTCTCAGACAGAGGGGAAGACAGTACTATAATCCTACCCACCTTCCTGTCCTCCGAAACATTTTGATTTCTTTGCTAAACGCATAGAATCAAACTCTAACCTGGTTTCACCTTTCCATGTGCCCTGTACCGTTCTCACTCCCTCCAGCATTAACATATTGTGCTTTTCATGATTCCGATGAGGCGTCATCCGGTGAGGATCTCAATTTCTGGGCATTTTAGGAATGGGAGAGCAACCCAGGCATCTTTAATTTTTACAGGTGACTCAATTTTTGTTGTGACCAGAACTGAACATGAAGCTTTTAAAAGCTTAAATGTACACATTTATGCATTCATTACACAGTGTTAAATCTAATTTGTTCTTTTTACTGTCACAGGAAGCACATGTTTAAAGCAATCTGTTTCCTCATGTGAATGCTTTCCTGTCTGTTTAAAAAAAATTGCGACACACTTTACCCTGAGTAACCAAGAGGTGATCGTAAATACCCCTAAATGGCATTAAACAGATATGAAAGACATTAACACGTTCAGAATGCCAAAGTAGTATTAAAAAAAAATTCTAACAGATGCTCCTAGGTCAAAAAGTGAAATGTGTGTTTCCTGAAAAAACACTCTCATCAGAATCATAAATGAACTGTGAGTGGAGAAGTGAGGTGTTGTTGAGCAAACGAAGATCCTTTTGGTGAGGAACACAGCAATCCACTGCCAACGTGCACTTGCCATAAAAAAGCCAAATGGAAATGGAAGTCTGATGAAAACCACTATCCTTTGTAATCCACAAGGTGGCAATGGCTCCGAACGAGGGGTGGCTCCATCGCATCGATCAGGTTTCCCAGAGAGAGAGTCTGTCTCCGTGAACCGAAGCGCCCGTCCCCGTTCCAGGAGGCGAGGCAGAGGTCCGGCCAGAAGGACCTTTCCAGAGGAATCTGATATGCTGCCTGGTTTTTCTGTGACTGAAAACTGGCTGGGAAGAGGCATTCGTGGTGGAATGTGGAGACCGTGCTCGCTTCCCCACCCCCTTTGGCAGATGTTTTTTGCCTGAAACGCGAGAGTTCACTAATCAGCCCTTCTCAAAAACTGTTCTCAGTTTCCCTTAGCTGACATGCAAAAACAAATTTTCTTTTATGGATTCAGCAGTGGCACTGAGACAAAAACACAGGACAATGTGGCAGAGGCCAGGATCCAGCCTTTGGATGCGATTTCACCTTAAAACATCTGTATAAATAGTTCTGTTGAATGTTAGAAATTTACCTAAACAGTCCTAATCAAATCAAACTCTATTTTACTTTATAAGGGAAACAAAGGGCCACAGAGTCCCACCTGCTCAACACATCTTCATCTTGCCAGATGAAGTAAAAACCCCAGGCCTACCCTGCTCTTGACCTGCTTCTGGCCAATTACAGAGTAAGACTGAGAGAAGATGAAAGAAAAAGCCTGTATCTCCTTATCGCTTAGAGGCAGGGCTGACTTAGGCATAAACACATTACTGGCAGAGGGAATCATATTATGAGGAGCTCTGTCATCTTGGCCTGATGTCCCATTGCAAAAGAGAAAAGATGGAGTACACACTTCTAACACAAACTTCGCAGAGCAGAAGTCGAATGATTCAAACAGCTGACTAGGTGTCTCGGTCCGAGACAGACACTATCACAAGGAACAAAAACCTACAGAAAGTGCTTGCAGTATTTCATCACTTGAGAAAGGGCAAGTGACCTCCATTAGGTAGAATTCTTCTACAAGCAGGTGAGACCCTGGTCTTAGTTTCTGCTCTGTATCCAGCTACTCCGGTAAGCTGCAGGTGACAGTTTTCTCAAGCACTGGAGAAAGGTCGTTAGCTTGTTGCTGATGGTAACATGAGGGTTTTGCTTATTACTGTCCTAGGATGTTATCATTTCTTAGATATTTACAATGTGTCAGGATTATGCAGAGCACATCATATATGATTTGTCATTTATTTATTTATCACAATACCCTTAGGAGGTATGTATGTTTTCCCCATTTTTCAGGGAATCCTTCAAGGATATTACATCATGTTCCCAGGGCCACACAGCTTGTGAGTGGCACATATCCTTAGGAGGTATGTATGTTTTCCCCATTTTTCAGGGAATCCTTCAAGGATATTACATCACGTGCCCAGGCCACACAGCTTGTAAGTGGCACAGCCAGCTAAAAACCCAGATGATCAGATTCCATGGTCATAACCACTAGATCATCCCGTCTCTGTTACAGAAATGCTATATTGAATGGTCTGGTCTTTCTGAGGGATCTTCCTGGGCAGAAGTTGTGCATTATAACCAGTGTACCACTTAGAGGTACTGAGGGCCATTCTACAGCAAGATGAAACTGCTGAATATTTTATTTGTTCCAGGTTGGCAAATACTTGCTAGGTAAACAACAATCAGTTTGTATAGAGCTTTTTGTTCTACCAAGTCCTCTGAATAACCAAGGGGCAGCATAGCATCATGATTAAGGACACAGAGACCTGGCCGACAGAATGCCCAGGTCTCAATCCCAGCTCTGTCATTTATTAGCTGTGTGACCTCAGGCATGTGTCATCACCCCTCTGTGTCTCTGTTTATTTAGCCATGAATAAAAGGGCAGCACATCCCACTTTAGAGGATTTTGTAGGAGTAGGTGATTTATGAGATGCAAAGTGCTCGGTTCGTGGCACAGAATGAGCACTAGGTTAAGGTTTTTTACTGTTATTAGTATCTCAACATTATCTCATCAAGCGGGTGCTATTTACACCTCCTTTGTAGACCGTGAAATAGATCTGTGACCCAACCAGGGCCACTAGGTGAGTAAGTAGAGGATACCACACATTTAATTAGGAAGATCTCTATTTCTAGTGCAGTGTTATTTTCACCCCACCACACCACTCTTATTACTATATTCTTTCATTGGAAATACATTTCAAAGAAATATGCAAGGCAGTGAATTTAGCCTGTATGGGACCCCCCCCCCAAAAAAAAAAGATGTATGTGAAAAAGACTCATCATTTCAAGGTGAGTAAGAGGACTCAGCATCTCTAAAATAAGCCTAAAGGACAATAAGTCTTATGTTTTGCTGTGTGTGTCATTTGGGTATTTGAATGCACAACCTTCTCAAAAGGCCAGACTTTATGCTCTTTAAAATGCTAAGGCCATTCCCACCAATGGGGATGTAAGTGACGCAACACTGAGAACTTCCTTAAACAGGAAGGACCTTAGCTGTGAAGCTTCACGATTTAAATAAAGGGTACACAGAAGAGGAGGAAACGCTCAGTGTCATTTGGTGTGTCTAGTTTTTAGGTTAGTTCAACAATATGCTGTGAGTAAGTACAAAGGAAGAAAGAAATGAGTGAATGAATGAAAACTTCTGAAAAAGCTGTCCTCCCCTCCCACCTGGATGCTCCCAGTGTGTCATGATGGGGTTCCACCCAACAGTTAGGTTGTTGGTGTAATTTATTAACGGGAAAACAAAAGAGCATGGCTTACAGAATAATGACTTACTGGGATCTGAATTCCAACTGTATCTGCCCATAATAAAAATGCCCAATTCCATTTTCTCTTGTTCAACCCTATCAATTAAGCTACAGATGATATGTGGAATGTGCTGTATATTACCTAAAAATAAAATTCCTATCAAGGCACTAGACTAGGAACCCACAGGTTCTGGTAATGAAATCTCACTTGTGAAGCATATGCCTTAGTAACAAATGGCAGAATTTGTACCTTTTTATTACATAACAATACTTTCAAATAAAACGCTAGTTACAGAAACAGATTGATTTTCTATTTAGCTCAATGGCTTAAAATTTCAAACCCATTCAACAAGTCTCAATTGCCAGGCCAGGAACATTCTTTTGAAACCTCAGCTTCAGTAGTTAGGAGGGATGAGTTGATGACTGCTGTCCCCTTAGACACATTTTACTTTTTTTTTTTTTATCTCATCTGCTAACATCTCAAGTTATTAAACTTTTCTACAATAAAGCCCCAGTTTTTATACTCTGCTTTATATTGAATTATTTTGTACTTCAAGTTTGTTTCGTAATGAGCAAGCCAGAAAATATTATCGTACCCTAGGTTAACACACCTGAGCACCTGTGAAATGAGTGAATTCCCCAAACAGGGTTACTTGAAAACATTGATGCTAAGAATCAGCGACCTACTTGAAACTGCTTTCTCATGGCAGCTAATGATATAATGATAGACTTTGCCAATCGGTAGAATGAATGCCATTACAATATTATTATAAGTATAATCCAGGAGGCATATTTAGAATGATATAGGCTCGGGATGATGAGGCTGCTGGAGACAGGCGCTCTTTCTCAGATATCAAAGTAATTGCTCCAAAACAGCATTTTTTTTCCAGGAAAAAAAAATCCCTAGATGGTAACAGTAAGTGTAACAGTGACAGGTTTTGTATGTGTGTGAGGACTATACCACAGGGGTCATTTTTCTGAGAACACTGAGCCTTTCTAATAGGAGTCCATGTCTCACAAAGGAAGCACCTTTTAATCACTATCGTTGAAAACACTGCTGATACACAGCAACACACTGAAACATTTCTTTACAGTTTGCTACCAAGGGCTTCACGAGGAAGTGCCCCTATTCTTCTGTACCACTGAATACTCAAAATTAATTTAGCGGCATTTAATACACACACAGGTCCTCTTCTGGTCACTCTAGAAGGAAATGCTTATGTATCAAGTTTCAACCTCAGAGTGTAGTTATGATTAATTCCTCAGATGATAAAGTTAGACTAGAGGGTCAACAGTGGCTGTCGCTAAGCAAGTTAAATAAAATTCTTAAATGTTCTTCTCAAAAAGGAATTTGCATGTTCCTTCAGAATCGAAGTCTGTACTTCTTATTGAAACTTACTTCCTTTTGTCAACCTTGAAATTCTACAAAACGCAGACTCTTCTGCACTACCTTAATTTCTCTGAAGAGGGAGTATAAGCTCAAGCAAAGCGTGAAACTCAAAGAGCTCTGTACCTATACAGCAGCTGCAACTACCAAAAGAAAAAAGAAAGAAAAGAAAAAGAAAAAGGAAAGGAGAAAGAAATTGGTATCATTCACATGCCACTGTTTTGAGATAAAACAATTGAGTATTTAAAACTATGAATTTTGCACCACATTTTATAAAAGCTCTTATTCCTTTAAAGTGAGCACACTCCCCCCCACAAATGCATCCTGGGACAGTTGAGATCAGCATGAGAATCTCATGCTCTTGCTTTGAAATGTGACTTTATGTTCAGTTTAAGAATTCAGCGCAATTTATTTAAAAAACAAAACAAAGCAAGTGTCTGTCAACAGCCTGACAGAATTTAATCTGCCTTAAGAAAATACAACTTTGCTATTTTTGAAGAGACTCCTCATTCCTTTTAGGGTTACTGCTACATATTTTGAGAGGATCTTACTTAGTCCTCCAAGTTCTATCTGATATTGATCTATGACTTTCAAACAAAAACTTCGGAATTGTTTGAAATCAGGAAAACACAGAAATTATCAGTGAGTGGGGAAAAAAATGAGAAAATTTCTCCATATTAGAAAATAAAACGAACAGTTCAGTCAATGAAACAGTAAAAGTTTAAAAAATGGTATCTAACCAAATATTAAGCCAAGCATCTATATTAGTCCACAATCATAAAACAAATTCACAGTCAAACCACATACTGCAAAACAAGCTTTTATAATTTCAAAATGCATGCAGGCCTGTTACAATTCTCTTTAGGTAAAGCAGCCTTACGGCAGCTTAGATTACTTAATAATTAAACCACTCAGACGGAGTCCAAGACTTCACACCAAAACATACTCTTCACTGAGACTGCTTAAAATAAGGTTCCAAATAACAGTTTCCTGAAATGTATGTCTCCTTTCTCAACAAATGAGGCCAGTTTTATACTAAATGCTAATGTCCCAGTTGTGGAAATCTTAACAGAAGTCCTGATACATCTTAGAAGGTGAAATTTTGAAAACCAGGTTTAAAATAAAAATTCACACAGGGTGGGGGGAATATGTATCATGCACACCCCTTCAGAAGAGCTTGCTCAGTAGAATAATCAGACAAAGGGGGCCAGGAAGGCATGTCTATTGAGGAGGAATCTAGGTGGTCTTCTCTCATTTGAGTGTTTGACACATAAATCCTTTTCATTGTAAAGATTATCTCAGAAGAGCTCACAAATATGCAAACCTTTACACTAGAGTTAACTTTTGTGTTTTCTTCTCCCTTCCATTTCTTCTCACTTCGTATTTAAAATCTACACATCAGAAGTCATCTTTTTAAGGGGAGCAGGTATAGGTTTCATAGCAGAGAGGATGATGGAAGAGGGATCTCATTATTCCAAAATTCCAAACAAAAATACAGAAATCTTATAGCAAACTCCTGAGACACTGGAATGCTTAATGGTACGTATGTTGTATATTTGTATGAATTTCTTATGCTTTTTGAAAGACTCTTAACAGAATAAGAGCCCCCCAAAAAAACCTCAAATATAGCAATTCTCCTCTGTTTGTTTCATAAGCAGCAATCACAAAAAGTATAACCTCCACATGGCCTCTAACCACAGTGAAGAGAATACGATTGGTTTTCAAAGAAAGAATGTATATGCTGAACTTCTGAAGCCTTTGGTTTAGTAAATTCAGTATTAACTGCACAAAAATATACGCTCCCTGTGATGAATATTTTCTCAACCTTCAAGGTGTTCCCCAGCGTCATGTTACATTTTCTCTGTAAATTGTGTGAATAATACTCTGTCCTACTGGGGATGATTTAATTGCATTGTACTTTATCTCTTTTCTGTCTATACGTTTTTATAACTAGTAAACATAATTTTAATATCCAAACTTCATATTTCAATATTTTTAATGGGAGAACGGGCAGCTTCAGTTTAAAGTTAACTAGTATGGGCTAACCAAACATTGTAATGTATATACCTATAGTTACACTTTTTCACAAAGGATCTACCTCTCCAAGAATGAACCTTGATGAGGCCTTTCCTATTATATATTATCACACAACTGGTTACTCTACAATTTCCTACAAAGGATGGAGTCCAAGTGGCTGACACTTAGTTCATTTTAAAATTAATATAAATTTTATTTTAATGAAAGTTGTATTATCACTCAAGTTAAAATTCTGCTGATGCGAAATAGCATCACTGTGATTTCTGATCACGTTCAAAGGGAAGGGGGAAATTATACATTTTAAGTACTGATTTTTTCAATCACATAGAATTTCTGAGCCTCTAAGCAGGAAAAAGAAATTCCAACCTCTCTTTCAAATTTTGATTTCCTCAAGCATTTGAGAAAACATTTCTTTTCTAAAAATATTTTCAGGTATGAACTCAAGATCATTTCCGCAACCTTCATATATAAAGGTCTTTTATGTAATGTAAAACACACAGATCACTTAACGCCACCAGCATGATCCAGCTTTCCCTGAATTCCTAACAATCTCTTCTGGGGAAAAAAAAAAGTCTCATTTTAAACTTTAAGATTTTATTTTCTTTAAGAATTCTTCTGTTAAGAAAACTGGTAAACCTGGTATCTCACGCACACTGAAGCTTTATTTTTCAAGTCCTCCTAATGATTAACTCATCTCTAAAATTTTCTGGGAGTGCCCAAATCTTATTTTAGAATCTTTACTATTACAGAGATTGCTGTCCTTAGGATCCATGTGTCTGGAATTATTCCTGATCACTTAATACAAAGCTTGCCAGATCTTCCTGATTTAGAAAACAGCAAACAAACCAAGAAAAAAAACAAAAGTAAATTTAACATAAAAAATAGGCTTTACTAAAAAGTTCAATTTGGAAAAAATCACTGGAGATAAGACAGTTCATAAACTATTTCTAAAGATAAAACTTCTTATTTCTAGAGAAATCTGAAGTTCCAGGGATTCCACGTGGGGAAGATAGTGACCCTGCCATTGAAGTTTCAAAGCTCGATTAGAAGTGAAGACAAATTCCACCAATGTTTAAAGTCGAATGGCTGCAGTTGTTACCAGTTTTTGGTTAAGTGTACATCATTTCATGCAATCAAATTATAAGAAGATGGGTGTTTCCATACTGGTGGGCACAATAAAGTTTCTAAAAGACCATGTCTTTGTGTTTTTTATGTGTGTCTGGAAAAATATTTTAGAATGGCACAATGTGAAAATTTTTTGCTTTCTTGATTTAATGTCTCCATGTAAATTTCTAAGAATTATGGATCATTTTCCACCCAAAAAAAGTGATTTAATGGGTATATTTCTCTCTGCATGAATTCATGATTCAATAGGTATGATTATTAGGCTGTACAAAGGTTAAGAAATATGGTGGTGAAAGCAGTAAAGTTGAAAAATATTAAGTGTGAGATACACGATTTAAAGAAGGAAATCAAGGGGGCGCCTGGGTGGCTCAGTCGGTTAAGCGTCTGACTTCAGCTCAGGTCATGATCTCACAGTTCGTGGGTTCGAGCCCTGTGTCGAGCTCTGTGCTCACAGCTAGCTCAGAGCCTGGAGCCTGTTTCAGATTCTGTATCTCCCTCTCTTTCTGACCCTCCCTTCCTCATGCTGTCTGTCTCTCTCTCTCAGAAATAAATAAAACATTAAACAAACAAAAAAAAATTAAAGAAGGAAACCAAGATGTAGAAATCAAATAAACAAGTTCGCATACAGATCCAAGAAATCGGAGAGGTGAGATAAATTCTGGCATCAACGAAAAACAAAGCTTTATTATTAAACTCTCATCAAAAGAAGAGGGCTACAATGTGCCTGAAAAGAAGAACATACCACCCATTTGAACAGAGAACACGAAAATGTTCTGCAGGATTAATCAGAGCTCTTGTGGGCAATCAGAGAGTTGTCATTTCACACAGCCGTTCCTTTAAAGAAACATCACCCTAGCCCGAACTACAGGCCTCTGTGGTCCAGAGGGACAGAATTCCTTCCCTCCTCTGCGCCTGTGCAAGGCGACCCCTCAGGATGGCTCTCGCGCCATGCTATCACTGTCACGCTTCTCCAGTGACTTGAGGTCGCTAGATGCACTGCACAGCCCAAACACAGTCAAGGATCCTGCCAGATCCGTGGCGTGATGTTGGGCCAGGCTTATGTTTCCTCTCTCCCACAGATGCTGCAGTATTTTCAAAAACGGGGCCAGGCAAGCCCCTTGCTCTCATTTCCTGTGAAGATCCAGCCTAATGGCGACAAAAGAGGTCCAGCCACTATAGTCGAGTAAGGTCATAAATAATATCGGATTACAGATGTTACAGTTTAAATTTTCTTTGTTTTATGTTAAGGAAGAGAAAGGGCCCATTTCAAAAAGGAAAAAAAAAGTGAGTTCACACCACAGATTGTGACAGATTTATTACTATTTATCATGGTAAATATGTATTGAAGAAAACATATAAATGTCTTTACCTAGCCATAATCACTTGAAAAGAAACCTTTTATTATCCCCAATTTCTTATTATTTGTGAGAAAACTATTCATTCATACTGAAGCAAGTTTTAGAAACATCTTATCAGATACATATTAACTTGAGCTTAAAAAAAAGAATAAACATGACAGAGGTCTAAAAATACTCGAGCAAAGGTGCTACAATGACTATTGCAGACCCTCTCTTTAGATCAAATTAAAATATATATTTCATGCACTGGAAGGCACATGGATCTTGTTATAAGTAATAAGCAATCCAATGCATACAACAAAGCTAATATAAACTAAGTTACATTGCTATTAAAACGGAGCTGAGATTTTTTTTAAAGTAATGACAATTAATAGATGACTGGATTCTGAAATCGACCAAACTAAGTTATTCTTCTTGCTTAAAAAAAGAAAAATCAAAAAAATAAGAAGGCTAGAATATCTATTTCAACTAAATTTTCCTCCTTGTCTTTAAAAAAACAGGCTTTACTTATGAGAATGTTCCTTAAGGACCATTAAAACATTTAGCCAAGATAAATTCTCTGAGAGGAATGAATCTTAAAGTGGCCATCAAAAGACAAAAATTAAATAATACAAACTAAATTTCCTATTCTAGATCTACAGCAAAGAAAGGGAAGATACCTTTGTATTTCTGAACATGTGACAACATATCAACAACACACAAACTGTCAAAATAGCAAAGAAAAAACAGTATCAGTGGAATTTTCTATAGTGGCCAGTTGACTCTAGGGAAATACTTAAAAACTTACAGTGAAGTAGGAGAGATTGTTGTGAGACAACAATTAAGCAGATAGATAATATCTAAGGCCACACCAAAGCACTCCTTAGAAATTGGGTAGATTTCTGCATAAATTTTAGCACTGGGAAAAACAAAGTTCATTTGGCTATGAGGCATAAATAAGGTTCTATAGCTTCGCGTTTTACGGCACGCAACTATTCTATCATTTCAGAACATCCAAAGGTCCACTGATTGTATTTAATACTGTCCGTATTAGGTGCATGCATGTTTCAAATGTAAACAGCTGTGAGAACTATATCATATGAGGTTGTCATAAAAGCTATTAAAAGCTAAAGTTTCATCTACATTAAATCTACCACCAAAAACCAGAGGGGATATTGGTCAATTTTAGTACAGCCCAGAAATTTAAAGAATAAATCACTCAGTACATTTTTAAGTGACTTATTGGTAGTCCAAAGAGACTATTTTATATGCCATTGGCAGTTTTATTTACACAATATTTTTCTATATTTGTGGATAATTCTGTGATGCTTCTTCAACATTACCAAGTCTGTGATAATCAGCTACAAAATTTGTGGGTTTTTTTCCAGATAAGACTCACTCTGATATATTCACTTAATAATTTTTTGGATGAGCTGAACTGAAATCAAGTCAAATACACAGGTGTTTGGGTTAATCTAATCTTAGCACATTTGCAAAACCTATTATTCCCCTAATTTATTAAAAACGAAGTAAAACTAATATGCAAGCATTGATTGGTAATATATTTTCAGAAACCCGAATACCATTGTATTTTAGAGGAGAACTTGCAATAAGGCTCCTTGGTATTCTTTATAAAGAATACTAGTGCCCTTAGAATACAGAATTAAATTAAATTAAATCAAAATTATCTACCTCTACATATATAGATCTAAGGAAGGAAGGAAGGAAGGAAGGAAGGAAAAAAGAAGGGCAGGAGGAAACAAGAAGTGGGGGATTCATATTCGTGTTCTGTGTAAGGTGGAAATTACTAGGCAAGGACTGATTCTAAACAAAATTAAATAAAATCATCTAGGAACTCGGATTTGAAAATAGGCATAAGAACTGAAAATAAGATATCGCATTTAGTTGGGATCACAACCAACTTTTGCTACGCTGGAGCCTGGAGGGACCTCAGCAAAGCCTGAGTATAGCTCCAGGTAGTAAAAAGACCCAGAATGCTCTTGGTTACAGCTGGATTCTTCTAGTCCTCACCTGGTATATTCTAGACACAAATGGTTACTGATGCAGTTACTTTTGCAGCTTTTATGCAGTAACCTCTCTAGAAAATAGAGACATTCTCTCTGCACTCTGGGCTGAAACCCATGTAAATTTTTCCTAAATCCTCTCCACAAATCTCCTTTCGCATGCAAATCCATAAATCATCATAATACCGACAAAGAATTTAACCAACACATGAAACTAATACTCATTCTCTTGAAAGCCCTGTACAGGTAAAACTCCTCGAACTTCAGGCACCTTTTCAAGGCTCTCTTCAGAGCTTAACCTGCTGAATATCAACACCACCACCCAGTCTTCAGGGTACGTACGCAATTAAT
The DNA here is from genome assembly GCA_017311185.1 of Proteles cristata cristata. NCBI lineage: Eukaryota > Metazoa > Chordata > Mammalia > Carnivora > Hyaenidae > Proteles > Proteles cristata. The sequence goes on along the minus strand of JAESUZ010002737.1, from coordinate 431,253 downwards.
CACTCCAACGGGGGTCAGGTGGCTGGATGTGTAGGTCATTCCTACCTCACTCACAGTCTAGGTAAACGGGCTGCTCAGGCGCGTGGAACCTCATTTGCTCCTATATCCCTTGCATCAACACAAAACGGAGCAAAATAAACAATATACAAAGCAGAAACAAGCAGTACTTACTGAAGATGGCAAACCTGGAGGAACTTTTCGAACTTTCTTTGTCTGCACCTCTGAAAGAAAACGAAGAGGCTGTGAGGTCCCCCTGCATGCCTATTTTCCTAACTAAAACAGATTAAACCACGAAGCCATTTAGATTAGACCAGATTTTCTTAAATCGTTACCTTAGCAAAATGTCAGTACCGCTATCATATTTTATTCTGGCAGAAATCGAATTCTGCCTTTTTCATAAAAATCAAGATATTTAACTTTTTTTTTTAAGCTTCGATTTTTTTTTTTTAACTTTCCTTATATGGGCAGCCAAGAGAAAACAAGAAATAAGCATACACCAAAATAGTTCTCTTGCTACTAGGAGTTGTTAACATACCCATCCAATGTACTACCGGGAAGGGTGGTCACGAGCCTGACATTTGAGCAAAATTTTATGGTTTTGGGGGGTGGGGTGAGAATAGGGTGAGAAGGGTGGTATTAAGAAAGAGGGGAAGAAAGAAAAAGACTACCACTAATCACTCAGGCATTCAAACAGGGGAATACCTTACCCAGGGCACTACTGTGAAGAGGCCTCCTTCGGGGGTTATTGCTAGAATACTGATAATACTGGGAACCAGGTTTGGTGGGCGACAGGGTTCCTGGGTTGCCCATATCCATGTCACCTCCAAGGAGACTCTGCTAAAAGGTTCAAAAGGGAAAACAAACATAGAAGGTTAGTTTTTCACATTCACCACCCCCAACTGATTGTTAGTACTTAAACCACCGCAATAAAGAAAACAGCATCTGCCGAGCTGCAACAATTAAAACACAACCAAACAAAAAGAAAAAGAAAAGCGGTCTACAAAGCTAGCCGGAAGTTTGGGATTTTTCAAATTCTTTGCTTTTGAGAGGAAGGTAGAAGGTGATGTCTCTTGAAACAGTACTTTTCATCTTAAGACGACTCCCATTTTGACTGTTTCAGAAGAGGGCATTTATGTAAGAGTCATGTTTTCTTCGTCTACACTTAGGCTCATATCTGGGAACGATTCATGCCCTTCCTTCACAAGAACTCAAGAAAGAATCTGATTTTTCGGACGCACACAACTTCCCCCCGGCTGCTCACGTTGGGGATGAGTGTAGAACGCTCCACTCCACTGAGGACTGTGCATCGGCTCGGCATTATCCTCCACGGATTGACACAGCACCCACAGAAGAGAAAATGCCAGCGGTACCGGGAGCAAATTCAAATCTCACGCTAACTTCCGAAATCATAGAAATGGTAGGCATTCTAAGCGAACAGGAACAAATTAGAATGCCCTCTTGAGGACTACTGGAAGTTAAAATACATCCCCACAGATTAAACATTTACCTGAGCACTAGAAAACTTTCACAAATATCATTAACTTATCATGGTGTGATAAATGACTAAACTTTCAAAAATGATGACACACGAAAGATCATATAATAATATTACATTTGCTAAAAACTACGTAAAAACTTACCCATAATATATAAATCGCCTGATTATACTCTGCATTGAACACATTGTTCTTTTAATTAGTCTGATATGCAAGAAAACAAGTGTAGATGCTACCATTTATATTAAGAACAAATTTACTATTTAATAAAGAAATTTTAAAATTAAGTACTAAAAATCTAACTTTATCGTTACTTGTAATCAACTTTTACTGACTGAACTAATTACTGTCCTTGATAAAGTACAGAATGTGTTTTCCCTAATCTAAATTCTAATCACCATGTCACTCACAACAGACTTAGGGATGCTTCACTAACACACTATTCACATGCAAAATACTCTAAATAGGCCAATTATGACTCTGCCCCTGTTCCCTGGTTAACCCGCTGAGAACTGAAAAATTTCACAAGGCAGTCACCAACTAAAACAAAGAGTCCTTGTTTTAAATTAAGACAGTCTTTTTGATTCCTAAATAGCTCAACAAAGTGGCATGTCTTCTAGTGAAAGCAGTTGGTCAAATATGACCCATAAGCTGGAAAATCAAAAATTCAAACCTCCCCTTTCCAGTGCCATATAGCGAAATATCATAAAGAGAACCTCTCTCTTCCAAGGGATTTTTTTTTTTTTTGGTGAGTGCTGGATGAGTAATATATAAAGGACTAATCAGCTACTGACAAGTTTGCCTTCACCGTTTCCAGTTTAAGACTTTTCCAAGGGATACATAATCAACATTACTTTCAAGTAAAACTTTCAGGATGAGATTTTAGTTTCGAAGCTCATTTTGAGCAAAAACTCATTGTGAGTTTCTTCATATCTGCCACAGAAACACCAGATAAAACCAGGTCATTTACCAGATCAAAAATCTGATATCCACACGCTCAATTACTGCCTCTTCCGAACTTAGGGTACCAAAGGGCTACTCAATGACAAACTAAAATACAGAGCTCCTTGGAATAGTTTTCTCTAAACCAGGAATAACATCTATAACCAGCACAACATCACATGATTTCTTTATCATTTTACAAGTGGCGTTCAACAATTTTAGAATCTCAACCTGCAATTTCACTCTTGGTAAATCTTACTAACAAAATCTACATTTAAAGCCCAAGTTTTCTTTGAAATTTCCATCAATAAAGCTGTGAATGATTTAAATCACAGCCTCCTCACAGTCTGGTAAATTTACAAATAAGCCTCCCTTTCATGAAAAAGAGGAGCCTGAAGGAGACATTATTGATAACTTTGTATCTTAGGCAGACATTACTCCTCTGTCTTCATTTTTCTCTTTCTAAAATAATACAAACTCCTCAGACAAGGACTGAACAGATATGTTGAAATGCCCGCTTGTCTTCCTAATGAGCTTAACCACTGCTTAATTCCTGTTGGTGCTGTTGACAAAGGTTTCCACTCCTAAGAAAGTAGATGCATTCAAGAGGTCAACATAAAAACAAACAAGCTTGCTGTACTGTGTTTTAGCAGCCTTCACAACAGAGCTGTGAAAAATATAAAATGATAACTAGAAGATCGCTGACTGGCTGTGGCTGACCTTACTGTTGTTCATGTAAAAGAAAATCGTTTCACGGGCGGGTTGTAAATAAACCAGGCCCCTACACTTCCATGTGCAGCCACATGTACTGTGGATAGTGAACAGAACTAAGACCAGATAGCACTTACATTTAGTGGCTCATGCTGATCCTTTTTTTTTTTTTTTTTAAAACAAAGCACATTCCTGTTTCTTTCTTTTTAGACCTGTTTGTTCCTTTTTCTTTTTCTCTCAGACAATAGAATCATTCTTCTAAAGCAACAAAAATAAGCATTTCCTCACACTTAAGGGGGCCCTAATCACCCCCCTAGGGAAAATTAAGATAAAAATATTGTGTTCTTATTTTAGAGTATACTTGTAAAATGAACAATAACCATTTACTATTGTTTGGCCTTTACGTCACACATTTAACTCTCTTTAGCAATGAGAAAGATTTAAAAAAAATTTTTCCACTGGCTAAAAAACCTGAGTTTATGAACTTAGAAAGTTAACGGGGTTCATTTTAATAAGGTAAATTGACTATGGCACAAAATGGATGCCTGCATGTACACACACACGTGGGCCCACAAATTAATATTGAATTGAAAAGTTAAGTTTGAAAGCTAAAGTCTATTTTCAAAACTGGGCAAATTCATCTTTGCCTGAAACAAGATTACAAAGGTTTCAGGTTGTTCACTTTGTGCAAGCTCACGCTCTGCGGTTGTGCTGGGTCCCAGGCGAGAGCTGCCCGGGTCTGCCAGGAAACACTGGAAGCGAGATGTGGCATCTCTCAGAGCTAACCTGTAAATCTTCAACCCATAGTTTAGCATTTTCTTTAACTGTCTGCAATGTGAGGAGACGAGCCCTTCCCCTTATTCAGTCCTTACTTTCTTCCAAAGACAAACAATTTTAAGCCTTAAAATACCCTAACCAAATATAGCATATATATTTGATGACTTTGTCAAGTGGGCTTAAATATTTTGGGGTCCACACCCCTACAACTGATTCTTCAGCAGGAAGCTGTTCCCCGTCAGGGCCACTCAAATGCCAAATGCAGCATTCTGTGAGGGTCCTTTTTCCCTTACATTTTTTGTTTGTTTGTTTTACATCAGATCTGGGTCTGGGTCTAACACATTCTCAACACTGCCCCGATTCCTTTGGGGAGGGGGGGTGCTTTCTAATATCCTTGATCAACCACTGAACTTTGCTTATGCAAACTATGAATTAAACTTGAGTAACAGAAAAGCAGCATATATCTCAAATTAGATTTATAACTGAATGGTAATCAAAAATAGAACTAACTGCTTCAAGCTTAAATTATCAACTTTTTTCTTGTTAAACTAAAATCATCTTGCTCTGAACTATTATTTCCTTTCAGTCAGCACTTTAAATGTAATGGGTGGGTGGTACATTTCTAAAAAGGAAGATTATATTTACCCTTAATTATAGATATGAGTGAGATCAGACTACGATGAATGCTGCTTTTTGGCTTATAATTAATTCATCTAATAGGTGAATGACCTTGAATTTCAGAGTTGGAATCTGGGAGGGAGAGAGAAAGAGAAAAGAAGAAGTAGGAGAAAAAAATCATCTCGGGGGGGAAGCAAATGGGCCCCAGGGTTCTTAGCGCTTTCTCGGATTTTGCGTCACTCTCGTTACGTTGTGATCCGATATCAGACACAACATCTTGGGGGGATGTTGTAGAACAGAGAAAAGCAGTCTCAGATGAAACCAGATTAAGCTCCTTTTCTGAACTATTGCCAAATGCTTGTGAGTCTAATTCATGTTTGGGTATTCTAGTACTCACACAGCTGCAATTCCATTCTTTCATCACAAACCTAAGTGATGTATAGTGGCTTTGTATGGCGAACTGACTCTATAAAGCCAGGAATTTGGGAAGGCTTTACGTGAGTATGAAAATAAAATTCTGAGCCACTATAAAACTTATGAATGCTGGATATTTGTATGGGTACCTAATAGACTTTGCCGTACTAAGTGCAAAATACACACTGAGCAAAATTACCGATTATATTTGTTTAAAACACATTTAAAAAAAAAATCGCAATGGAGGTCATTTCTCCATAGTGAATTCTGCACAGAATCAGGTTTTCAAAGACACTGCTGAATAAGACTCCTAACAGCCATGGGGAAGTTTTTGCAAATCCCTGTCGAATAGCTACTGCTGAACTTGCCGTTTTGACCACAGAAGGGCCATTGCTGACTTACTCTAGTAGCAGGAGGGGGCGATAATGCTGCTGCTGTTGACACTTACTCCGCAACCCAGAACATACCTCACTGCGAAGGGCAACGAAGAACACAGTATTTCTACCTGTGTCCACTTCTGAACTTCAAAACTCACAACTGAAGGTCAGTCTTTGGACACTCTCTACTTCCGAGACCAGAAGGTCCAGGAATGCACCTTCACAGTTTATTCTGAGTTCTGTCTGATGCTCGGTTTCAGGCGAAAGAGAACCCTGGAAAGTTAGAAGGGTAAGATGGCAAGGATAACGTTCACAATCAGGGACTTAACAGATTGTCTTCATGCTGCAGTGAAATGTAAATGATCGAAATTATCCTTTAGCAAAGATTTTTCTTTTAGGGACTTTTGGTCAATGCTCTTTATTTCTACTCTGAACGTACCGCGTACGTTGTAACAAGTCAGAAACCAAACCTCTTGAGGTGCCTGCGTAGGTTCTGTGGGTTAAGAGGTTAACTCTTGATTTCAGCTCAGGTTACTATCTGAAGGTCATGAGATCAAGCCTCATGTCGGCATCCATGCTGACAGTACGAGTCTGCTTGGGATTCTCTCTCTCAGCCTCTCTCTTTGCCCCTCCCTTGCTCTTTCTCTTTCTCTCTCAAATTAAATAAATAATCTTGGAAAAAAATCCAAACCTCTTAAGGAAAGACGGAGGGCTTAGAGGTCAAACAGATCAGAAGGCACCCTAGCTGAGAAGCATACAAGCATCGTGACTAGGGGGTTAGTTGTGTAACTGCTCTAAACCCTACTTTTCTTCTCTGTAAAAAGGGAATAATGAGGGGCGCCTGGGTGGCTCAGTTGGTGGAGTGTCCAGCTTCGGCTAAGGTCATGATCTCATGGTTTGTGGGTTCGAGCCCCGGGTCAGGCTCTGTGCTGACAGCCAGCTCAGAGCCTGGAGCCTGTTATGGATTCTGTGACTCCCTCTCTCTCTGACCATCCCCTGCTCACGCTGCCTCTCTTTCTCTCTCTCTCTCAAAAATAAATAAAAAACATTTAAAAAAAAGAGAGAGAGAATGAAAGCTCTAACACAAGGTTATCAGGAGCAGATGAAACAACATATGTAAAATGTCCTGCAAGCTGACATCCAACACACAGCTACTGTCTACCTATATTCCTCCAGTTCATGGCCCTTATTACAAGCCACTGAGGACTATTTAAACAATTCCTCCAAAGTTGTGAACAACTGACTGACAACGAGGTCTTCTATCTCAGAAAATATACACTGAGATAATAATTTTGAGAAGTCGTTATAAAAAAATTGAAAACAGTCAAATATTGGGGTCCACATAAATGGTGATGACAGCCTCATGGCCTAGAACTACGCTGGCAACAAGAAATGGCTAGTTTTGGTCCATATTGAATGAAGAAAGTGGCCAACAATCAATCTTGATAATTTCAGCTTAAGTGGCCATTTTCCTGGAACTGCCACAAGGATTACTTCGATGGCTCATTTAATTTTGCTTTCGCAAGCGTGAGCGAACTGCTACTGTTAATTCAACTATACATGAGACCGAAACTAGTCATACTGAATATTGCACAACTGGGTCTGCAAAACTAAGAAAAGCATTTGATAAAATTTTATCCATCACTGTGATGCTAAATAAATTCAAATTCTTCCTACTGCATTTTAGCCACTGACAAATACCTTAAACAGGTTCAACTTTGTTTTTCTCCTCCCAAGGCCAACTATAGGCATTTAATGAATAGTATGAGATATTTATCAAGAATAATTTTTTAAAAATCTGTATTGCCCCATGACATCACAAAAAATAAATGAACACACTTCACAGTTTTTAGAATATGCATAACCCTCAAAGAATTAATGTGACCTTAAACAAAGTTATTTATTTTCATAGTGATTATATTTCACCAAACCTTAAAAATTCAAGTGTATTGTCTTTCCCTATAAAGAAACACAACACCTTATATTTAAATGTTATAATGTGATGCAAAGGTTGCCATGGTAACTATTACTTAATGTATAGCAGAGTAATAGTCAAGTAAAAAACTCATGCATTTTGGTATGGAAATTACAGCTGCTCAGGGGTTGGCGAGATTTATGCATTTCCCTATATGACTACCTCTCAAATTAAAAGAAAAATACATTATTTACTGTATACAATACAGTGAGGAGGTTTTTCGGTGGTTTCTGAAAATCCATTCTAGAATCCCAAGTCATCTATTACAGATTAAAAAGAGGATTTTTACTTGTTAGTGAGAAGGTAGACATTTAGCAAAGGAAAACAGGAAAGCAATCAGGAAACCTACAATAAAAATGGATTTGAAGAAATCTTATATAAACAATATAGAATTCAAGATAACTGCCTTCTTTTCAGTTTATGCTCCTTCTCAGTTCAGGAAGTTTATTTAATATATAATTTGATAAGTGTGCTATAATCACTACTTGCCTTAAAATGTTTCTCTTTAGCAATTTTGTTCCAAAGTAAAAATAGAACAATTTGAATAAGACCTGTTAACATACCAGGAAATTAGCATCACTTTCCTATAAATATAAACATGTGCCTATAATAAATGTGCTGAAAAGTATATTTGTCCAGGTTGCTATTTTAGTAAAATAAAAAATATCAAAATGCCACATGTCAGTCTTCTTCGTATTGGGTGGGGAAGATTCCATTTCAAGGTTGTTGTAATGACTTCCTCTCCAGTCAGGATTTATAAAAACATTTTTATGTTGAGAGTGTCCTCGTGGAGGACAGGATCTAGGGTCTCATTTGTCTGCTTACCCAGCACCTCACAGAGGTTCCCAAAGTCTAATGGCCAACGTGTAAGATTTACTAAAATGAAGTCTCCTGGTAACAATCTGAACTTGTAAATAAGGTGACGAGCCTACCACATGACATGAGGAAACTGAGCTTACCTGGAGAAGCAGCACACACACAATGGAATCTTCAAATCATCGTGAAATTCTTTTAAGTTCTGACTATCCTTGCAAAGCTGTGCATGGCCCCATCCTTCAAGTGGGTCTGCTTTTGATGTGCGTTGAGAGTTTGCTCCCAAAGTGCTCTCTCTTGAATACATGGCTTATCAGAGATATGTGGCCATGAAGGTCAAATGAATTTCTATGCGAGTTAAAAGGGAGAATGGCTTCCTCATGTTTTAACTCCGTGTTGTGCCTAGCATAGAGATCTGCCATGGCAAATGCTCACTAGATATTGAAATGAGCGCAGAACTACTGCTATTAATCAAATCAAGGACTTAACACTATTCGGCATGGTGTTTTTTAAGCTTTTGTTCTAGCACAGATGTATTCCATTAGTAATTTCAATTACTGTTACTGCTGATAATAATAATAGTAGCAATAGTAGTGATAGTAAAGGAGGAGGGGGAGGGGGAGGAGGGGGAGGAGAAGGGGGATAATGAAATAAGAGTAGTGATAAGGGTAATAGGGATTATAGTAGCGGCTATTATACCTGAGTGTCTGGTAAGAGCCAAGCATGGCTGCAGATCCTTCCAGTGCTAACAAGGCAGAAGATACAACCCCCACTGTGTACACGGGGACATTCAGAGGGGGAACACGGCCTGACCAAACAGACATGCGGCTGGCAAGTAATACAACCAGGAAGACAATACAGTTACGTTCGACTTCAAAGCCTATCCTTGTCCTTCCTCCACTGTGTGCACTTGGTTTTATTTGCCCTCACTCTGACCATTAGGAGAAGTCAATCTGTTTCTCTTTAGTTCATTTTTAACACCAAAAGTTCATCGCTCGGATTTACTCCAGAGGAGCCTCTAACTCAGCAGGGGAGGACAGACCTGGGTGTGAGAACCACTTATCCCTTAGATAACCCCGGACAATCTGCCTAAATCTGTAACCTTGAGGCTCCTTGTGTGGGAGAATAGTATTATTAAACCTACCCATTTCAAGAATCAACCTAGATAATATAAAGTGCTTAGCAACGTTTCTATCACTCACTCAGCCCTTGCTAGTTGAGAAGGAACACTGATATACACGTGGTATACATAAAATATCTTACTATAGATTAGTATAAATTAATACAATGTATTATGTAACATTATGTAAGCCAGAATATAACATGATAGATTATCGGCTGTTAGTAATATGCACATATATTACACACGTTTGTAACAGGCCGAGGCCGAGGCCAGGTTAGACGACCAACAGGCCTCTTGAACAATGGAAATCTCACTTCTCTAGTCTGAAACTTCCACTGCCCTTGCTCTTGTTCTACCCAGCCCCTTGTCACTCCTTTTTTTTTTTTTTTAAATTTTCTTTTTATGTTTTATTTATTTCTAGGAGAGAGAGAGAGAGACATGATCAGGGGAGGGTCAGAGAGAGAGGGAGTCACAGACTGAAACAGGCTCCAGGCTCCGAGCTGGCAGTCAGCACAGAGCCCGACGCGGGGCTCGAACCCACGAACCGCGAGATCATGACCTAAGCGAAAGTCGGACGCGTAACCGACTAAGCCACCCAGGCGCCCCTCCTTTTTTTCTTTTTTTAATTGGTCTTTATTTTGTTAAGTTTCTATTTTCATTCCAGTGAGTTAACATGCAGTGTAATACTAGTTTCAGGTGTACAGTATAGTAATTCGGCCCACCCAGACATCACTCCGTGCTCAGCACAAGTGCACTCCTTAATCCCCATTGCCTATTTAATCTTGCCATTCATTTCAGACCTCGATTTCTACAGTGCAATCAATTGTCTCCTCCGGTGAAGTTCAAATTCCATTTTTTTCCTATTTTGTTGCTATTTCTCCCTGCCCCCCCTCCCCAGTCTTCTCCCATTTCAGCCCACTTCCCTCTAGACTTTTCCTTCCACTTCATCTGAAAACATTCATCTGCTGTAACATTTCTCATCTTATATGGTAAGTGTTCAGGCATCCAATTTCTGCTAGTCTGGGCATTCCTCAAGGGCAGAAAGTGAGCCTCAGTCACCTCTGTACTCGTGGTATCTAGCACAGGAGGCCTGGTACACAGTACATTTTCAATAAATGCCAACTGGATTTATTAATTCATAAATTGATTGCTAACTATGTCTACATGATTTTAGTGGTTACCGTCAGGAAGATAAGGTTCCCATCTCTCTCCCGGCAGACATAAAACTCCAAACCTGTATATTCAGTCTTTCCCTTAGCTCTCCTCTGCCTCTGAAGTGTTCTTGCAAAACACCACCTCCTGAATGCTTCATTACAAACAAAACAAAACAAAAAAACACCCTACTGAAGTTTAATCCTTAATATGTGAAAGACACATCTTTCCCACAAGACTTCTGCTGCTCCCTAATTATTCTCGCAGCCCTTTAAAATATATTAGAAGAGTCAGAATTTGTAAAGTCTGCGAAGAAATTAGTCGTATGTTTGTCTAAATGCACATATAATGGCGGACATTTGGTTGAAAAATGGCTGGACTGCCCTGAATATGTTTTTAAATGTTTTATTGTTCATCCAGCTTGGGTACTTCAGGCACTACCTGAGGGCAACAGATTCCGGGGTACCACACACCTCCAATAGAAAAGACACTGCAAGAGAGAGAGAGAGAGAGGATCGAAGATGCAGTAAGGAAAAGGGATGGGTTGTGGAGAGTTTTGAAGAGGTCTTGACATGATATTTTGCGCTGGAATCCCAATTTCTTAACTATGGACAACAGGTTGGGTCAGACAGAATCAAAAGGTAGTAGGTACTCAATGCAGCTTAGTGGAATGGGCCATAGTGGACTGGGGATGGAAATAACATAATCAAGGCAACAACTCAAGAACTGAGCTTCCACAGGATAAAAATGTTTGTCATGTGTCTTCACAGGAAGGGATATGACCTAAACTTTCTTAGGCTATTCACGCACCAATTTGTCTCAACTTTTCTAATTCGGTCAAACTCTTCCAGAATGCCACCGCTAAATACTAAGAACATTGTTCTAAGATAAAGGTCATTAAATATTTTCTTAAAGGGCCACTAAACATTTTAGTCTTTGCCAGCCATATGGTCTCCCTTTCAACTACCCAACTCTGCTGCTGTAGCACTAAATCAGCCATGCATAATACGTAAATGAACAGGTGAGGCTGTGTTCCAATAAAACTTTATTTATAAGGATGGCTGTGGGCCAGATTTGGCTCCAGGCCATAGTTTGCTGACCATTTTCTAAGATGAAGATATAGTGTTTTTTAGGACACATCTCCAAAGTTCAATATTTTGCCATGGTGGAAATGCCGTAAAGTTTTATGGATGCTGTCTTCACCCTTTACTCTCCCCGTCACCCTGGGCCCACCCAGAATGTTCATATATTGCTGTCAGAACTTAGGCTTTTTAAGCCCTGAGCTGCCTCTGTTCTCTCAGCAGAAAACCCATCCCAGTTTGCAAACACTCACCGCCCCCTAAAACCCAGCTCACAGACAACTTAGCTCTAGTCTACCTTTTAGGCTTCTCTTTCCTTTTGCAAATATTTGGCATTTACTGGGCACTGAGCACTTACCGTGAACCAGCCACTGTTCTAGGCACTGGGGACACAACCTCGTCACTCATATCGTCCCCACAGCTTAGCTTAAGTACAAGGAGAATCACATGGTGTGTGGCCTCCTCCCACAGCCTTCTCTCCCACCATCTCCAGCCACTGCCAACTTCAGAGCTCCAGCCTCGAGCTGCACAGTGACCTGCCCCCTTTTTTGAAATTCCATTCAGAACTCACTTACTCTATCGAATCTTCTGTAAGTAAACTAACCAGTCTTCAACTCTTCAGTTTACTCAATATTCACATACGTTTTATAAGCAGCCTTCAATCTTTACGGGCAAGACGATATTCTAACAATAAGCAATTAACTGGCTTTATAGAGCTAGGAAAGGATTACGATTTTTAGCTTTCCTAATAGTAACTGTAGAGCATTTATATCCATCTATACTCTATTTTCTCCCCAAGGATGTAGGACAGGCATATATTTTATTATATTTTCACAAATTCCTCATTATAAATATATTTAGATATTCAGCATATGACACTGACTCTCTGAACTAGTTCACAAGACAGTTTAACAAAAATCATGAACAGATTCAGATTCAGCAGCACAAACACTTCCAAAACACCAAAATACTCTCATATATCAATTTCTAAAGGAAGTGGTTACTTTAATCTTTTCACACAAATATTTTGCAGAAAAGTAACTTGCAAAAAATTAATCTGGTGATTCAAAATTAAGTTAGACTTTGAATGCCAATCCAAACAAAATGCCAAATAGGAAAAAATGGGTGGGGACAGACAGAACACGGAATCCTGAAATGATTCAAAATTTTATCTGGAAAACTAAATACATGATAATTATAGCTAAGAAAAATTTTACAAAGAAACTGAGAAAACCTACTACATACACATACACATATGTGTGTACATATACATATTTTAAACAAAGTAAATTAAAACAATTTAGTATTGTTGCCAGAAGGGACAGACACAGCAATGAAGTATGTATAAAGAGATTTATGATTAATCATTTAATAATCATTAAGGAAACAAGAAATTATTCAATAAATAGTACCAGAAGTTTGTTCACTATTTGAAAAAAATAGTACGCAAGTCTTTGTTTCACACTTTACATAAAAATGTAATAAAATGGTTAAAATATAAAGGCAAGAAGATACATATAAGCAGATTTTTTAAAATTTTAAAATAGAGAAGACCTTTGTCTATGACATGAGACAGAAAAATTAAAGAAACATATTAAAACCTATGACTACGTAATTGCTTTTTGGAACATTACGCATGCAACAAAAGACTTCAGAAAATCCTTGCAATAAATAATTCAAACGAAAGATAAATACCCTCAATAAATAAAAAGCTCTTTTCATTGCAATAAAAAATCATGAACCATTCCTTTTTAGAAAGAATAAATTTGAAATTTGCCAGTAAATATATGAAAAGGCATTTGATAAGTGACAATAAGAAATTTTCAGCTGACAGAGAGGAAGTTCACTTTCATATACAGCTAATAAGAATATAAACTGGTAAAAAACCCTCTGGAAGGAAATTTAAAATGTACAGCAAAAAGGGTGCCTGGGTGGCTCAGTCAGTGAAGTGTCCAAATCTTGATTTTGGCTCAGGTCATGAACTCACAGTTGGTGAGACTGAGCCCTGTGTGGGGCTCCATGCTGACAGTGCACAGAGCCCACTTGGAATTCTTTCTCCCTCCACTCCTGCCCCACTTATGCACAAACTCTCTCTCTCAAAATGAATAAATAAACTTAAATAAATAAAATGTACAGCAAATTTTTAAAAGCACATGACTTTGAATTTTCAATTTTAGAATTTTAAGCAAAGAATAAACTTGAACAAGTGTATAAAAATCTATGTGCAAAGATGTCCATGGCAACTTTGTGTTTATGAAAATTTGGAAAATCCTAGCAAGAATTTTGTTAAATAAATTGAATATGTACGAAATGATGTGATCAATTCACTTTTAAAGAAAAAAACATGTTTTAAAAATGGAGCCCCTATAGGATATGATCAATTATTCTGAAAAGTATCCACAGATTTAACAATTTTCTAACAATTCCTCCATAACTGCTTAGTCAAATCATGATGTTTTATAAGAATATTTCTTATTTTGGCAAATTCCATTGCTCGCATTTATAATAAGTAATACTCTTTTTTTAAAAAATAAGTAATAATCTTGAATGACTTCATGGGGTAGAGTTCTGCAAGATAATTTTACTGAGTAGGCAAGGAAGAATGAAGGCTACCTTCATTTCAGAAGTATTTCTTGAACTTTGTTTATAGCAAGATAAAGAATAATCTGATTCTATTTGTGCACGCACAGCCCAGGTGAAAGCTGTCACAGGGATTTATCAGATATCTGAGAATTTTCTAGAGAAAAATACTAAAAACAAACCTTTCAATGGCAAAGTAAAAGGGACAAGACCACTCGGCCAATTTTTTTTAATGAAAGGTAATCTGATTTTCTTTTTAGTTTCCACATGTCAAATGTGTTATTATTTATGATTTACTAATACTCATTGTGAAAATATACAGAAGAGAGCGGCACTTAGCAAATATGTAGCCTTTCCCACGGCTGTAGCCTCCTTACTTCATTTCCCTGAATAATCTCCTACCCAAGTGCTATGTTAAGGGCACTGCTGAGAAGTCAGAACAACTCAGCACTGTACTAATCCACTCCACAAAGCACAGCAGCCAAGCACAGTGATGTGCTGCTTTTCTCATGCACCAAAACCAGACTGCCCCCCACACCACAGCAGACCCTTCACAGAGAGCCCATCAGTCTTTCAAACACATGGGCTTAGAGACACAGACAGGTGCAATGTCTAAGCTTTTTTAGATGGGAGGTACTATTTTTCAAAATTATTTTTAAAAAAATTAGCCATGGACAAAAGCCTTCTTGGTTTTAGATTTCTAAACCTTATGTAAACGGAAAGAAGCAAATCATTTATACAATGGGCTTAAAACCCCGTAACAGCGATATTTGCTTTACTTGCTATCTGGCTTTTGTTCTTCCCGCAAGGATGGACATTTATTTATTTATTTATTTATTTATTTATTTTTTAATTTTTTCTGTCCCTGGACAGGTCCACAGCCCCTCGCCCTCAATTCTGATTTCCCCAAAAGCTCTGTACCCTTTCTAAAGCTTTGTGACAAACCTGACCTGAACTGAGGCGGGGAGAGCTATCATCTTGTTTTCCTCCTACTGGGTGTGACTACTCCTGAGCTTGCTACGGAATGGTCATCTTCCTCCTTGCAGGGTGCTGTGCCCAAGTACACAGTACATGCAACGCAATACGTGACAGGGTTACACAGTACATGTTACATGCACCATAGTAACTTCCTAAAATGCAAAGAATTCCTGAATTCTGGAACATGTATGGTTGCGAGGGTTCTGACTAAGAAATTATCACCTATAAAAGTTCTTTTCCAATAAAATGCTTAAGGCATGGTTTGAAAGAAAATTTCCTAGAACAGTCATCTTTTAATTACTTCTGGGGACACTGTCAACACCTAACCTATTTAAAGTAAAATCAGCTTTCAATTCCCTTAGAATAGTCACACTTAGGCAGCTCAAGTTCAGTACATATCTTTGAACGTGCCTGGTGTATTCATACTTAATAGGTCTCCTAGTAGATCACAAACATCATTGTTTGCCACAGGGTAAACATTCTCATTTCCAGAACTACTAATCCTATCTATGGACATTTTTGGTTGTTTTCATTTGCACCCTACATAACTGCTTAATTTTCACTGCTATTTGAAGAAAGTTTTATTTACCCAAAATAAGAATTCAACTCTTCAGGTTTCACTCATGTAGTAGAAACGAAGATTCACTTCCTGCAGGACGCACTGCGACCTTTGCTCTGAAGTAGGTGTTCCATATTCAAAGCCAAGTTTCTTTAAAGCTTTTCAGCATACAGTTCTAAAACTGTCAGGAGAACCTGGGGCAGAACAGCAGTGAGTGTGTGTGTGTGTGTGTGTGTGTGTGTGTGTGTGTGTGTACAATTGTGTACATTTACGTAGGTACATATTTATATTTATTTACTTATTTGTATACTGTCCCTATTCAAACACCTACACACCCATCTGCCATCTCCCGTCCCTTTGCCAACATAGACAACAGCTACTGCAACTTCCATTCCTTTGCCTGAAATGCTAACACTGGCTAAAGGAGTTTTCGGGAAATTATGACACATCAAGAACTTTCAGAGTTCAGTTAAATTTCAGGTTCAGGTTCCCATTGTTTTGTGGCACCTTCACCAATGCACCTAAGAGCACAAAGAATGTCTTCGAAGAACATGTATAGATAGCTCACAGAGTTATTCCTTCAATAAATATCATGATCATGTTCCAAGGACTCTTCTAAGCACTGAGGATAAGTCACTGTACAACAACATAGAAAGTTTCATCTATGGATATGTAAGAAAACATGAACAAATAAACAAATTAGTAGGGCAGGCTAGAAACACGGAGATTTGCAAGTCAACCTATACGTTTAGTCAGAAGAAAGAAAATAAAATACAATGAGAAGCTATAAAAATATGCCAAGTGAATGAATTATAGATCATTACACTCCAGATGAGATTTAATAAAGAGAAGAAACTTCATTAAATTAATTTTTCTTGAGTATTTTGTAACCTCCAATGAAATAATCATCAATAGTACCAAAACCGACAGGTGGCAGAGGATGGGCAAATTCATGATAGGAGGAGCAGAATGGTGGAGCGTGAACTCACCGATCAATCTAAGTATCACGAAAAAAGAATCAGACCTTATCTGTTATTATCTACCTCTTGATGTGAAACAAAATGATGTATACAATATAATCTGCACAAAAAAATGGAACAGCGTTCTTACAAAACCTTTAAATCCAACTATCAGGTTATAGGAAACAGGGAGAATAGAATAACATGTTGAATGACACCACAAGGAAGCAATTAGCCACATCAAGATTTTAGGACATTATACAGGAAAAATGATCCAGGTATAATATTGAAGAGGGGAGGGATGGAGAAAGTTATAGATTTTTAAAAGACTTAAGAGGCATGGTAATCAAATACAACATGTTTGGTTTGTTTGGATTCGGATTCAAACATGCCAACTGTAAAAAGACATTTGCAAGGCAACTGGGGAAAATCTCAGTATGCTAGTAAAGTATTATTGATAGTTTTGCTAGCTGTAATACTGGCATTGTGGCTATGAAAGCAAAGGAGGGGGTCTATTTGCAAGAGATTCTCCTGAAATATTTATAGGTGAAATAATATGCTATCTGGGACTTGCTTTACAATATTTCAGAAACATAAGGTAAAAGGGATGCTAAATAAAAAAATTAGGAAAATGATGACATCTGTTGAAACTGGATGATGGATACATGGCAGAGCATTTTGCAATTTCCTCTATTTCTTGTGTGTATTTGAAAATTTCCATAATAAAACAGTTCCAAAAGTTTAACATGTCAATAAAACAGATTCTGCATATTTTTAAACTCAAGGAAGGAAACAGACTCAGAGTACCTTCTGAACACCAGCAGTGGGTAAAAAGCTGCAGACTCCTCTAAGATTTATAGTCAATCCCTGACTGAGAGTCACAGAATTTTTAAAACTGGCATAGAGTCAAATTCTTTGGAGACACTAGAGTAAAGGTCAAGCAGATGGTCAGAGAAAGAACTAGAAGTCCCACCTGATCTGAGAACCGGTTCATAAATTTGTCCCTCTGCCCTGTGCAGTGATGCTGCGTGCCTTTGCAAGCCAGAGGCGGGTGACTGAACTCCGTGAACATTCAGGCAGCAAGCCACGCCTTCACAGAGAAATACACATTCCCAGCAAACACACCCAACAACCAACCATAAACTCTCCCTCTGAATCCATATTGCCCTCACACCTGCTCACATGAAATTTTAAAACTTTAAATACTCTAATTTTGGCATTAAGGTAAAAAGAAAAGTATGGGAGACACAATAGCAGCAGCTGGATTTTTTGTAGCCCACATAAATTAAAATGTATTTATTAAGTGTTCATAAAAGTCAAACTTCAGCCATTCACTAAACTGGGGTACTTGGCTACTGCTCAACCACCAACCTGTCGTTCTCCAAGAGAAAAGAGCTGTGCGTTTGTAGCTTTTAGAACATCACAGTTTTGTTTATTTGTTTGTTTGCTTTTTTAACGCATCCTGCAGTGGATCCAAGGGAAGCTACTGCTTCCCACACTGAACTCAGGTCCCATCCTGGTTATCCTGTGACCTGAGAACGGGGCTTCAGGGGTGGGGTGCTCCTCACTCAAGGAGCAGCTCAGCTAGATCGAGTGCATTCTGACCCCCAATCCCAACTTCAAGTTATAAGAGGAAAATTCCATCAACTGAGCAAAATTGCCAAGAGCCTCAGCTGACACCTTAGGAAGTCCTAATTCAGAGTAGGCCAATCACCACGCAAATCATTTTCCCGCAGGTTTTAGGACACTGAATGTGCAAGCAGTGCAAATGACAACTGTCAAGCAAACCTCAGAGCTCAGAGATCTAATTACATGTCAGTGTGTACAGAAAGGGATAAAATAGTATTGCTACATAAGAAAAAAATATAACAATTTGCAGAACAAGAAGCTCAACTAAAAGTTGTGAATACAGCAAAGGGAATAGTAATTAAGGTCCAGTTACTAGGTAGGGAAATAATGAACACAGAACAGAGAGGGTCGAGAAGGAATGAAAGTATGTAAGCGCTACATTGCAAAATGTGTTTTCTTTTACAAATAATTTGAGATTGTTTTGTAATATTCTCTATGCTTGTTTGGGAATGTTTCCTTTCTTATCATCTTTGTACTGAATTGAAATATTTTAAGTGACATTAACCTGTCCTGATTCAAACCTGAATAAGTATTGAGAATCCAACTGAAGGAGCCGCACAGAAAGGCAGTGTCCAGTCTTACTCATATGGTGTAACCAGCCATTTTGGTATTACTTCTTTTTTTTTTTTTTTTTATGTTTTATTTATTTTTAGGAGAGAGAGACAGCGTGAGCAGGGGAGGGTCAGAGAGAGAGGGAGTCACAGACTGAAACAGGCCCAGGCTCTGAGCTGGCAGTCAGCACAGAGCCCGTCGCGGGGCTCGAACCCACGAACTGCGAGATCATGACCTAAGCGAAAGTCGGACGCTTAACCGACTAAGCCACCCAGGCGCCCCATTTTGGTATTACTTCTGAGGTTTTGTCTTTACCCTCCATTTTGACTGCTTCATGCTTTTTAATGCCTCTTCCAAGGGGCAGAAATTTATATTTCCTTCATGAGTTTTGGGTACCCTGTGTTGGTAGGAATAAGATGTTCAGAGGGCAGGAAACAGTTTGAAAACAAAGGCCAAAATAACCTGGACAGAGCAGCCAAAGGACCATGAAGGGTCTTGCCTTTAGGGTAAGGAAGAGGGACCAGGTCCAAGTCTTCTTAGACAAGTGACAGCACTTCCCCAACTACAGTCTCTTCATTTGTGGAAAGGAGATAACTAACCCAGTATCTAAATGATACTCAGGGAACACCTGTCGTACAGAGTCCCCGGGACAATATATTCATGTAAAAGGAGTGCCACGGTGACAGTCAAATGAACTTTCTTTTTTCATTCATTCTGGTTAAATGCCAATCAGAGGCCCGGAGCTGCACTAGATGGTAGGAGCATAGCAGTCAATCTGTGCCTACGTTTACAATATGAATTTTAATAAATGGCAGTACTCTAGTTGGGAAGTCTCTCTTCAACTGTCGGTCTCACACAGCGATGCCTTTCCTCGTGTCCCCTGTACCCAGCACGTGCCTCTAGTATGCATGATGCAGAAAACCATCCGAGGCTGAAATTATGGCTTCAAGTCCATGTTGTGACCCACCTGCCTCCACTTTCAACTGGAAGGTACTAGAAGTTGAGGTCTTTTGTGCTATTGGCACGTAGTACTACTTCTATATAGCAGATAGTCAATGCATATTTAACAACTGGGCTTAACAGTGGATACATGAATGAAAGAATAAATGAATAACTCCTTAGTGTTCTGACTCACAAAATGAGGATAAGATCAGTGTCCCCTTCTTTACTGCATTTAAAAGCGTTTAGAATGCATAAAATTCTATGCAGGCATATCTTTGTTCAGAGCAGCACAATATCAAGAGGTGGAAGCAGCCAAGTGCTCATCGATGTAGGAACAGGTAAATAAAATATGACATGTACAGACAACGGATTATTTTTCAGCTTTAAAAATGAGCAAAATTCTGACACACGCTACTACATGGATGAACCCTGAGGGCGTTACACTAAGTGAGAGAAGACAAATATAGTATAATTCTACTTATGTAAGGAACGTGTATTAGTCAAATTTGTACAAATTGAATGGTGGTTGCCAGAGGCCGAAGAAAGGGGGAGAATGAAGAGCTGCTGTCCAATGGGTGTAGAGTTTCAGTCCTGCAAGGTGAAAATGTTACAGGGACTGGTTGACCAACAACGTCTAGTGACCTAACAGTCCTATGTAACTATGTACAACTGAAACAGTTAGGATGGTAAATTTTACCTTAGTGTGTTTTTTATCACAATAATTATTTTTAAGTTCTATGTAGGGACTGGCTTGTGATGATGAACATATGCTTCTACTCTCTCTCCAGCACCACACCTCATAAATCACTGTGTGTTTGTGTGCGTGCATGCGTGTGTGTGTGCATGTGTGTGTAAATATGTATAGATTTAGAAGAGATACACATATGAATAAATGTTGAAAAATAAGAAAGTGTGCCTTCAAAGGACTAAAAAGTTTGAATTGTTTTTGAAAGATAAAAATAGATGGATTGTCTATATAATGAAAAAAAGAATGAATCATAAGCAAAGCTAGAAGACTGCAAGGAAAAAGGTAAAGTCCAGGGTGCCCAAATCTGGGGTCAATACATAAACAGAGCTGGAGGGGGTTCTGATACCCTAATCAGTGAGTGAGTGAAGTTCTGTACTTAGAATGGCTGGACAAGTCAGGGCAAAAATGACATGGAAAAAGAGAACATGTGAGTCCAGAACCCATATCTAAAATCATATCTAGCCAAACTGCATTAAAAAAGCTGGTCAAAGTAAATACAATAGAGAAAATGAAACAAATCTGAAAAATTTATACCCTCACACTTCTCAAAGAATTGCACAAAGGTGTATAACCACACAGGGAGAAAAATAAGCAAAAAAGAAATAGCATGGTCCACAAGAAGAAGTAAGTTGTGGCAAAGAAACCCTAGAGTAGAATCTTCATGATTATTGATGCAATCAATAAAAAAAGAAAAATCTATAGGAAGTTTATTGATCTCAACATGTTAGGTAAAGGAGATGAGTAGAAGTAGAAACTGGGGAATAAAGGAAGTGCTAAGAATAAAAAAAAAAAAAAAAAAAAAAAGAAGGGCACCTGGACGGCTCAGTTGGTTGAGTGTCTGACTCTTGATTTCAGCTCAGGTCATGATCCCAGGGTTTTAGGATTAAGCCCTGTGTCAGGCTCCAAGCTGAGTGTGGAGCCTGGAGCCTATTAGATATTCTCTCTCCATCTCTCTCCGTCTCTCTCCGTCTCCCTCCATCTCTCTCTCTCTCCCCCTTCTCCCTCTCCCTCGTCCATCCACCACCACTCACTCTAAGTTTAAAAAAAAATAGAAATTTAAAAAACTATAAAGATTCAAACTTGTTCAGAAAATATATAGATACCAACCAATTCTAGACTTTATTAGAAAAACATAACCTTAAATATGTGCATTAAAAATGTAAGAGTAGGAGCAGCTGGGTGGCTCAGTCAGGTAAGCGTTCGACTTCAGCTCAGGTCATGATCTCCCAGTTTGTGAGTTCAGCCCTGCATCAGGCTCAGAACCCAGAGCCTGCTTCGGATTCTGTGTCTCCCTCTCTCTCTATCCCTCCTCTGCTCACAGTCTGTCTCTCACCCTCTCTCATAAGTAAATAAACATTAAAAAAATTGTTTGTAACGAAAGAATAATTTTAAAAAAGAGTAACTTCTAGAAGGAAAAACATAATGTATAATTCTCATAACATTAGAAGGAAAAAGGAACAAAGAAATAAAATGAAAGCAACATGATGAGGCCAAGAAAAGAAAGGAATTAAACAAGAAAACTTGGAAAATATAAAAATGAACATGTCAAGAAAAAGAACATGGAAAGTATTTTAATGACTATACATGTAATCTTATTTTGTTGGGTTTATTTTGATATTCTATTTCTTAATTAAGATACAGTTACAGGCTCTCACATTGTGTATAAGAAACCACCAAGAGTAAAACAGACACAGAATATGAAAAATAAAAAGATATAAAATATACGTAAGATATAATTTACAAAAAAGCGTGTACAGCAACAGTACTATCTGTTGAAAGCCAATCCAAAATTAATAAAAAGAAAAAAGAAAGAGAGTTCAAATTGATGTAACTTCTAGCCCACCAAAAGTATAAAACATTCATGAACCTCTAATGTCTAGGATAGGGCCTGAAGGTATATTTTAAAAAATGAATACATGAGAAATTGATAAATCCATAATCAAAGTGGAAGACCGGAACAAATCTCAGAAATTTAAAGCAAGTAGACTGAAAATAAGTAAGACACTGAAAATAAGTAAGACACTATTAATATATTAGAATAGAGAAGACAAAATAGTCATCATTTTCCAATGCATATGGACTGTCCACAAACCGATAGTAGATAAAGCCACAGACAAAAATCTCACTGAATCACCCCCAAGTAGGAAATATCCATGCCACTTCCCCACACAAAGTGCAGAAAAACAAAAAAATTAAAAGTGAAACCATACTTACACCACCACAATGAAAAACATTTTATTGAAGTAGAAATTATAAAACTGGATTTTAAATAACTCTTGGGCTAACCAAGATTTTAAAACTGATATTTAAACAATATAAAAATCAATTGGTAGCAGTGTATACAGACATCTATGAGATGCAACCAAAGTAGTAATGAAATGAAAAATTACAGCCTGAACCTGCATAGTAGAAAACGTAACAAATAAAAATTAAATGAACTAGACATATAATGGGAAAAAAATCAGGAAAAGTTCAAATGCTACTAAAAAGTAATGAATCATTAACATTTTTTAAAACTATGAAATAAAAACAAAACAAAATGTAGATTATCAATAAAAACAAAAGAGAGTTCTTTGAAAATACCATAGAAAAGACAAACCTCTGTCAAGTCTGAGAGAAGGAAAAAGAGAGAAAGAAAAAGAGAAAACACAAGTCAACAAGATTGCCAACTATATCTGAATAAAACTCTTAGATATAGATAAAGAAATTTTTTTTACTGCAAGAGAAATGTATGTATAATTTTATGCAATAAATTATAAGGTCTGAAAAAAATGAATGTTTCCTAGGACAATATATACTGTAACAACTGACACACAGAGTTTGAAATTGAAAAGTTAGTAAAAAATCTAGTTCTAAAAAACCAGCCCCAGGCACTTTCTCCCAAATGTCAAAAATTTGTTCTACATAAGCTATTTTATGGTGCAGAAAGAACTAGGTAAATTTTCTTTTTCTTTTTTTTTTTTAATATTTTTATTTATTTCTAGGAGAGAGAGACAGTGTGAGCAGGGGAGGGTCAGAGAGAGGGAGATAATAGACTCTGAAACAGGCTCCAGGCTCTGAGCTGGCAGTCAGCACAGAGCCCGACGCGGGGCTCGAACCCACAAACCGCGAGATCATGACCTAAGCGAAAGTCGGACGCTTAACCGACTAAGCCACCCAGGCGCCCCTGAACTAGGTAAATTTTCTGATGCACTCGGTATAAGCATCATAAAGGTGGGATGTCAACGAGGCAAAGGGAACACAAGAAAGAAAATGACGGGCTACATTCTCTCCAGACAGAACAGGGAAATAAAATCCCAGGATAACATGGGGCCTGCTGACTTTGGCCACAAAATTTCTGGGATAAACTGTTTTCCATTTTACATGAAGCCCTGTTTGGCCCAGCTTATATAAAATTTTAAATATAAACGTACATAATTTACAAAAATACATAAAATACAAAATTTTATACAAATGGCAAAGCAGGGTTTATCAGGAATTTCTTAGTATAATTCCCAAGTTTTAAATTCATACACACACACACACACACACACGGCTTTAGTTTGTACACACACACACACACACACACACCACATTCTTCTTAAGGAGTCATGGATCATAAGAAAGTTTTCCTAATCTACTAGAGGCCTATTTATTTAATGATAAAGCACTAGAAGATGTGGGGCCCAAGTCAGAAAAGGGAAAGCTGACCTGTATTCCCACTATTCTTTTAACAGTTCACTGAAGGTCTCTGCCAATATACTAGGAAAGGGAAATAAACTGGAAAGATAATCTACTAGACAACATTGTCAATATTTGCCAAAAATGATTTTCTTCCTAGAGAATCTTATTCAACAGCAACAAAAACTACCAGAAGCTAGTCAGAAAGTTCTGTAATGTTATGGCTTATAGATCAACATTTAAAAAAAATAAAAATAAATTAAAAAACCCCTTTCCTATACATCAGTTAGCCATTAAATTGCAATGGAAAAAAAAATCCTTAAAAAAAAAAAAAAAAAAAAAACCTAAAGGGCACATGGGTGGCTCAGTCAGTTGAGCATTAGACTCTTGATTTTGGCTCAGGTCATGATCTCACAGTTCATGGGATCGAGCCCTGAGTCAGGCTCCAGCTCTGCACCTTGCTTGGAATTCTCTCCAACCAGCTCTCTCTGCCCCTCCCCCACTTTCTCAGGTGCTCATTCTCTCATTCTTGCTCTCATACTCTCTCTCTAAATAAATAAATAAACTTCTAAAATACCTAAGAATAAAATTAACAATAATATTTTTGGGAAGTATAAATTTTACTGAAGCCACAGTAAAGCTTTGTAACCATGGGGTGGGAGAAGAGAAATTTCTAATACGGCATGATTCTGTATTATACACTATAGCAAGTCTCTCCAAATTAATCTATAAATGCAATACCATTATCTCTTTTATATTTTCCTTAATATACTTAAGTGTATGGATTTTTAAGAATGTATTCATGTATTAATTCATACTGTTTTTGGCAGACATGAGTGTAAGGGAAAAAAAGGCCATGCAATTGTATTGCACTGTATTTTGAGGCTCAAAAGAAGGTGAGGCTGTTGGGGTACCTGCAGCCACACTAACATGCTAAGTCAGAAACGGGCCTAGAATCCGGACTCTGACTTCTATTCACAGAACTCTTCTTGTCACATTACGAAGGCCGTCACTTTCCTTTGTCTCCTGCTCAAACTTAAGTATCTGAAGGAGAGGTGCCATTTCTCAATTTCTACTCAAGACTGTGGCTTTCCTCATGGCTCTGCAGAGTAGAAGTGCCTTCTTGTCCATTTGCACGTGCTGCACCCCATCGCACTTGCCCAGACTTTACTTTGGCAGGTCAGGGCCACCTGTTCTTACTGCAGAGCCAGGCTACTTAACCTGGGCGGGGACATCTTAGATGCCGATGGGGAAACCTCAGCACGCCCCTGACATTTAACCTGAATCACAGCATGGAGGTTTCACCACCAAAGAGTTCATCAAGTCTTTTTTTCTTAATAGACACTACGGAAACCATTGTTTCACATAGTCATTTAAGACTTTAGCTTTCCTGTGAGAATTTTAGCAAGGACTTGGCTACCTCTGCCCTTTCATCCATATCGTTCAGTAAGCAAGTACAGCAAGCTTGGGAAATAGCTCGGACACTAAACTCTGAGTATCAGTAAACTGTAAAACCGAAAGCCTCACACTTTGACAGTGACTGCCTGCCCACCAGTGCTCAGGTCTCATCTTACCATCTGTATTTTTCAAATAAACGACTGTCCACCAGCATGGTGTGAGTGAGCCAGAACCTCTGATCCACTTGGTGAGCTTAATGTTATAAAAACGTACAAAGAGATGCCTAATGGGAGCTAAGGGGTAAAATACCTCCTCTGTTGGAGTCTAGATGGCAAAATACTGGAAGGCTGGCAACGCTTGTTTCAGTGAACAAGAAGAATACATCGCTATCAGACTCCTCCGAGTCTACCTTTACCCTACAATATGATAACTATAAAACAAGCCACTCTTGAGGGTAATCCCTAAACTTGCCCTCTACCTGATGGGGATCATTCTCTTGGAATATAGAATAAAATGATTCATCTTATCCTATTATTTTCAGGAAAAATGGGAATCAGAGTCAAGCATAAGTGGGAACAAGTGATATTTCAAATAACTATGCTTACATTTAACAGATACAAGGAGCCCCTGGGGTATATCCCATAAAGACATCAAAGAGGATGCTGAAGTCTCGTAGCTGTGACCATGCCAACCTTGTTAGTTCAAGAAGGACTTAAAACCCCATCATGTTACCAGGGTCTAATGAGTGGCCCCTGATTATGTGCCCTTCATATCAACCATTCTTTTAAGAGGAAAGCTGTATTTTATAGGAGGTACTGAACACCTACAAAAATAATCCAATAAATCAATAACATTTCAAATCAAGGGTAACTCTGTACTGTGCTGAATTCCACATTATTTTGTAAAACAAGACACATTATGTCCAGGGGGGCAGAGGCCCAAATCATGGCCACAATGAGCTACTTTGTAGCTCTAGAAAGATTATTCTCTTTGTTTCTTTTACTCTGTAGACTAGAAAGAAGACCACCTAATATTTTATTAAGTTTATATTACATTCTTTTGGGAATATAAATTAGGCTTTGGATTTTTTTAAATAAAATAGAGAGGAAGAGAGAAAACATACCTACCTACTCAGTAGGAAATTACAGAGATGAATTCATATTACCAAATTTATAAGTTACACCAAAATGAAACATTTCTCTAAGAATACTTGGCCCACTGATTTTAGAAACAGTGACCTATTCGAAGATACTGCTCACTCTTCACCACCAAAAGTTAAGTAAGTTATAGCTTGACTAACAACTTCCAGTTTTATAAGAATCATAGCTAATATTTTTGAACACATTCCATGGACCACACTTTTCTAAATGTGCTACATATATAAAATTATTTAATTCTCACAAAATCGTATGAAGAAGGTGCTAATATTAATATTATCTTACAGATAGGGAAGAGAGTAGAGTTTAGCAAGTTTAAGTAACTTGCCCCAGACAAGACACGTGGCTAATGGAGCTAAGAGAACTGATTTATTCCCTAACCTAATACATCCCTTGTGTATAACTTTTATCTCCATGTAGTGAAGTAGTCCAAACCGTGGAATATCTAATATACATGAAACTCCTCCTCTATCCTTATACACGATACCCAGAAAGCTATAATATTTATTGTCAGCTCTAGAAAATTCTTTCATCTGGGAAGGAGAATTAACGTTAAGTCTGAATTATCCACACTAGCATGCATAAGCAAGAACAGGTTAACACAAAGAAAGAATGTTTCAGAGAGATCAAACAAGGAAATTGGTCTATTGAACAGAGACTAGATTGAGAACCACAAAAGTTACTTTCAATGAAGGTTCAAAATAAGATGTCTCTTACAAAACTACCCTAGTACTAAAATTACTTCAATTTTCTATTCACAAAAGATGACAAGTTCTCAGTTATGTAACAATTTCTGATCTATTTCATTTCTATTCACTAGATGAACTTCCTGTTTTCAAATAACATGTTTAGTCTAATTGTGACTAAATTTACCAGTAAGTTATTTATATCAAAACATAAACGTACAGAAGTACAACCATTTTTTCCCTATTTTTTAAGAGGTAGCATCTTGGAGGGCACCAGGCTGGAGAGGGGAAGGAGGTGGGTGGGAAGAGGAAGGTGGAAAAGGATGCAAAATATTCAAATCCACATGATAATAATTTACAAAATAATTTATCAATTCAAGTTTGTTAACTGGGTTGTACATTAGACAATGTGTCTGCACAAATAAAAAAAAAACTGCACAAATAAAAAAAAAAACAAAAAACAGTCCATTTTGGGCTCTACAGCGTGGAGGAGGAGCCAAACTCATGGACAATAATTACAGGTGAACAGGGAGCAGAGATCTCCAGAAGAGGCAAAAAAAAAAAAAAAAGAGATCCAGGAGCACTGAGGAGCAATTGTGTCCCTGTGAAAGAGAAGAGGCCTCCATGTCACAAAACTTGCTTGAGAAAAGCCAGAAAATTGACCAGGACGAGAGAAGGGAAAGGGGACCAGCCCCCAAGAGCAGATTCATCCCTCAAGAGCGTGGATCAATTCAATTTTGACTGTGAAACAGATACTTAACTCAGGTGTCTGCTCAATTTCAACATGCTTACTCCAGAAAGCTAGAACTTAAACATTTTACAAAATTGAGTTAGGGGCACCTGGGTGGCCCAGTCAGTTAAGCATCCGACTTTGGCTCAGGTCATGATCACACACTTCACGGGTTCGAGCCCCATGTCGGACTCTGTGCTGACGGCTAGCTCAGAGCCTGGAGCCTGCTTCACGTTCTGTAACTCGCTCTCTCTCTGACCCTCCACTGCTCATGCTGTCTCTCTCTCTCTCTCTCTCTCTCTCTCTCTCTCTCAGAAATAAAAACCTTAAAAAATTTTTATTTGAATTAATAACAATAACAACAGTAAGAGAAATTGGTCGGGTATGTAATAGACATCAGGTCTTTACCCTCGGAGTGGTGTGCTGATCCACCACCTTAGGTGGAGAGGCACATTTCCATGGTGCAAATATTCCTGCTGCGGTTGATTTCAAGCTACCAATGGTTTAACAGCCCGCCTACAAAACTGAATATTGACTAGTAGCTCTCCTTCTTCATAAGATACATGACAGTTTCAGTTCTCAAAGACTAAATTACTTAAGGAACTATGTGGGAAAATTTAAATTCTGAAGTTATTCTTTTGATTTTTAATCCTGGTATTCTGTGTGATCTCTAGGATGATGATTTTTAATCATCTTACCCTCATTTATCAACATTAAAGTTAAGTAAGCATTAATCTTAACATCTGCCTGGAACCACAACAGATTCTGAATAGCTTATGCAATCTTGGAAGAAGAACAATGCTGGAGGCATCACATTTCCTGATTTCAAAGTACATTACAAAGCTATAGCAAATAGAACATTTTGGTGCTGGCATTAAAACAGACACATAAACCAGCAGAACAGAATAAAGAGCCCAGAAATAAACCCAAGCATATGCGGTCAAATAATACTTGACAAGGATGCCAAGAACACATCATGAGCAAAAGGCAATCTCTTCAATAAACGGTGTCAAAATAACCTGGTATCCCACTCACAAAAGAGTAAGACTGGACTTATGTCTTATACCACTCACAAAAATTACCCTGAAGTAAACTAAAGACTTATTTAAATAAGACTTAAAGCCATAAAACTCCTAAAAACTGTAAGACTTGAAACCATAAAACTCCTAGAAACACAGAACAAAAGCTCCTTGACAGATGTCTTGAAAAAAGGATTTTTTTGGATATGGCACTGAAAGCACAGACAACTAAAGTTTAAATAAACAGGGGGGACTACATCAAACTAAAAAGTGCCGGCACAGCAAAGGGTACCATCCACCAAATGAAAAGGCAATCTACAGAATGGAAGAAAATATCTGCAAACCATACATTTCATAAGGTGTTAATATCCAAAATATATAAGGCACTCATACAACTCAGTAGCAAGAAAGCAAACTATCTGATCAAAACATGGGCAGAACACCTGAACAGACACTTTTTCAAAGAAGACAGACAAATGGCCATAGGTATCTGAAAAGATGCTCCGCATCACTCATCATCAGCGAAACACAATTCAAAACCACAATAAGATAGCTCCTCTAACCTGTTAGAATGGCTAGTATCAAGAGAACAGGAGATAGCAAATGGTGACGAGGGTGTGGAGGAAAGGGAGCCCTTGGTCACTGTCAGTGGAAATGTATACTGGTGTAGCCACTTGGGAAAACAGTATGGAGGCAGCTCACAAAATTAAATATAGAACTACCATATAATCCAGCAATCCTACTTCTGAGTATAGATTCAAAGGAAATAGGATCAGTATCCTAATGAGATATCTATATTCACATGTTCATTGCAGCACATTATTTATAATAGTCCAGATAAAGAGATCATCAACAGATGAATGAATAAAGAAAATGTAGCAGGTACGCGTGCGCGCGCGCACACACACACACACACACTGGAATATTATTTAGTAATTAAGAAAAGGAAGGAAATCTTGCCATTTAAGACAATATGGACAAATGTGGAGGGCATCATGCTGAGTGGAATACGCCAGGTGAAAAAAGACAAACACTGTAGGGTATCACTTATATGCGGAATTCTTTTTATGAAGTGCTGAGCTCATAGAAACAGAGACTAGACTGGTGATCGCCAGGGGTATGGAGCAGTGGGGAGGAAATGGGAAGATGTCAGAGTCCAAAACTCAGTTATAACAGGAGTTAAGTTCTGAGAATCTAATGTACAGGATGGTGACTATAGTTGATAATACTGTATTATTTTTTAAAATTTGCTAAGCATAGGGGCACCTGGGTGGCTCAGTTGGCTGCGCATTCGACTTCAGCTCAGGTCATGATCTCACAGCTCATGGGTTCCAGCCCTGCACTGGGCTCTGTGCTGACAGCTCAGAGCCTGGAGCCAGCTTCAGATTCTGTGTCTCCCTCTCTCTGCCTCTCCCCTGTTTACACTCTGTCTCTCTCTCACCCCAAAATAAATAAACATTAAAAAACTTTTTTTTTTATTTGCTAAGTGTAGATCTTAAGCATTCTCGCCACATAAATAAAATAACTGTGAGGAAACGGTTGTTAATTAACTCGATTATGATAAATATTTCACAATGTATATGTGTATCAAATCATCAGCTGTATACTCTAAATATATACAACTGTAGTTGTCAAATATACATCAATAAAGCTGGTAAAAACAAAATTAAAAGTTCTAAGGCTGGAAGAATTTAAAAGTTAAAGTTGTTAGCATTACATCTCTTTCAAAGAGGGACTTGAAACCAAAGCCCTTTAGTTTTAAAATCACACAGTAACTGACTAAGAAAAAATAATTAGGATTCAATTCTCTTCTCATCCCATCAATTTTGAAGCAAATAGGGTGAAGTGTCTTGGGAAATCATTATTAAATTTAAAAATGTTACTTACATCAATGTTTAATAAACGAAAATATATGATATTGGCATGTAATGTGTTCTAAGTGTGTTCACACTTAAAGACCGTAAAGGGCTTTGGTTTTGTTTTGTTTTTTTTTTTTTAAGAAAAAACTAAATCCAGATTCACATTTCAACGGTGAAAACACCCAAGTTTGGGGAAATAACAAAACCAGGGCAAGACCTCAGTAAGTCACTGTAACATCAGTGGCACTGACGATTTTTATGCTGAACTTGCTGAGGAAGCGCCAGCCTCTGAGCTGCCTGCTGCTTTGCCATTCTCACCAAGCATGTAATTCGCTAAAAGATGATCAAACGGTGTTACTGTAACATAAAGTGTGGTATACATTACATTAAACGGCATGTGACAAGTTCGGTTTTTGTCCCTTGTGAAGCCCCCTATGAATTTAAAAGTGAAGCAGGGAGAAAAACGAGAGTAGCGTTCAGAGACACGAACCAAAGGAATCCAACCATATTCACTCATACAAACGAAGTGTGACATCCAGATGTACAAGCAAAAGATAAACTGAATACCTGTTTTGTAATTAATCCCCTTCTCCTTACACTGTATGGAGCTTAGAGGCGAGAATGTCAAAAATGAGCATTTGGCTACCCATGTTCTATCTAAATGAAACCCTGGACAAGAGACTTACTGTACCTCCATTTACTCCTCCACGAAATAGAATTTGGAATTAGAGCGTCTCTGAAGTATCAACAAACTGCGAAAAAAATAAAGTCCAAATGATTTGCTGACAATTTTGATTAATATCAGACTAGGTGAGAATTGTGCCAACTTGGAAATTAGCAAAGCCTCTCGACCTTCCTTTGGAGAAGATATCTGGCATTTCTGATTCAATGTAACTGGAGCAATACTAGGGGAAAAAAATGTTATAGAAGCCAAATAGCACTTGTTAAATTGGTTTCAGAATACTCCTTCCACATGAGGATGTATTAGTATGTACTTCCCTCCTACCTGAAATGGGCATTATGTGCAGAGTTCTGAGAGGGTGAGCTCTGTCCAATCTGGATTCTTCCAAGAATCCAGAAAAGGACATTCACAGCCTTAGTCAGCCATGAAGTGAAGAAGTCACTCAGGCTCTCTTAGTAAAAAACAAAAACAAAAAACAAAACAAAAACTTGCATCCCCCTCTTAGAATTGTATTTCATCAAATAGAAAATCTCACTGAAGGTAAAACATCATTGTCTATTTACCACCAAAGAAGAAAAAAAGTTGCCAATGAATTGGCGTACCATAAATTTCTGAGGTGTTAAAATATGAAAAAAAAAGGTCTTAAAACGGACTGAATATTGCAGCATGCATAAGGCCTTGGCACAGCAATCCTAGGATCTTGGACAAAGCTACCATCTTCCAAGAGGAATCATAACCATGCAGGTGAGTCATGAGTTCCATTAGACTCAACCTTCTCTCTCTACTCTCATCACTTCATTAAACATTTCTTTTTTTTAATTATTTATCATTTCTAGTAAGTAGAATTTAAGAAGAAAATAGTTAATGGAGGCTAACTGTATATCTCTTGAATACTTTCTGTATTTCTTATTCTTCTCAAGGGCAAGGAGTTGCTGCCTTATATATGTTGTTTTGGGAATGTGTCAAATATTTCTGAAATGTCTAAGGGCTACCACTGGGTACTCTCCTTTCTTATCCCCTATTCTGATACCACAGACACTGGGAAATGGAAGATCTCAGAAACCATCTAGACCATGCCTCAGGAGAAACTGAGCCCTCAAAATGGTGCAACGTACAATTGGGGGCAGGGTAAGAACTCAAATATCTGACCCCCTGGTCAAGATGCTAGATTCAAAAGATTCTGCTCAATTATTCCTAACTTAGTCTAAACACAACTTAGAAGAAGAGCCTTCCTTGTCTACTTAGCTGAATTTTCTCCCACTAGTTCAATGATACTAACATTCTCTAATACTATCTCCCATTTGTACAGCATTTGTATAACGTTAAAGTATAGACAATCTGAAACAAATTAGTCACATTTTCTCAGATCTTCCTTTCTCACCCAGGTTCAGTGACAAAGGCTTGTTACGTTGCAAATAATGAATGGGGAGAACTGCATAAAGCAAAGAAAGAGTAAAAAGCAATGTACTCCATATTCCCTCATACTTTCCCTTTCTAAATACTTTTTAAAACAAATACAGTAAAATATTTTCCTCCTGTTAAACTTAAGATACCCCTACATCATTTCCAACTGTAGGAAGCATCCCTGTGACAGAGTCTAAACCAAGCCCTGCACATCTCCATGTTGTACCCCAACTGTAACAGATGCTCAAATAAACAGAGCTTCATTAGAAGACACTATGATGAAGAAGCAAAGAATTAAACATTCAAACTGCCACGCTCTCATTTGTCTACACATGTAAACTACTTCCCCAGCACAGAAGTCCACCTTGGTATCTCTCATTTACAGGTAACGTCCTGGAAGGGCAGCCCGTATTTCTACAGGGTTAGCGCCACACTGCACAAAACACAGAGGCTACTATCTCATGGAGATTCTGGAAACTGCCCCAAACAGGGCAGTATCAGATTTGGCTTGAAAAGAGTAAGAGCCACACTTCATCCAAAAGCACACACATCTCCAGGACTACTGTTGTCACACAAGTCAAATGTGCCATTGTCACCTTCAAAGAAGACACTAATAGGGAGGTCCTGTAATTGAGATATGCCCCTACTGGGGCTATCCTGAAAATGAACCGCTCATTCTATTCCATATACTCAGATCAACTGCCATCCCATGGCCAGTTACTACCAACACATTTTACACCCTACTAGACTAATTCATCGTGACACTGGATCTGATGTCTTCCTCTATCTAGAAAGACTTGTGGTCACCTCAAAAAGAGACTTTTTTCCTGTGCTAAAATATCCCTAAACCAAGATGGTCAATGGGTTAATATTCTTTCTGAGCTCTTCAATTCTGCCGCCTTGTGAGTGAGAGGGCTGGCAGGCAGGCCAACACTGTCAGAGTCGCAAAGAGCTCTGCAGATGTCTCTGTTGTGTTCAGTCAAACTGAAAAGGAGAAAAGATGGCCCTCTGACAACAGACAGCTGTCAATGAGATGGCATGCTCACACGCACTAGGCCCACGAGCAGCAATGGAGGTGACAAGTGCTTGGCTAATCAGCTTGCCTATAAAATCACAGCCCTTCCCAGTGCTACTCACACCAGCACATGGAGTGACAGCATGTACCATCTTTGACTATCCTGTTCTCAGTCTCTGTGTGTGTGTGTCTCTCTCTCACTCACTCACCCCAGTGTTATTAGTACTGTTACAAAGGCTCTGGTCAACACAATATGTGTAGAAACAAATGAGACTAAAGGAAACTAGAACAAGAATGGGGAGAGAAATCCTACAGCCAAATGACTCAAAAGGAAACGGTGATATACTAACGTATCCAGGGCTAGTCTACACTGAAACTGGATTATACTGATATCCATTATACCTAGAGAGAAATAGGTATTAGAAATGACGAGGCAAAATGATCTACCTTTTCCCCATCCTTCGTCTTGTGTTTCTCCCCTCTAGCCACCAGGGGGCAATTTGGGGATAGAGACTCATAGGGGAAGCTGAAATTTTGAGCTTTAAAAAATAATTAAATATTTGAGGGAGGAGGATTATGGTGGAGTGAATCTAAAAGTAGGGCTGAAGGGAGAAACCCAGGGGACCCAGAGAGCAGAAAAGTGAGTTCTCCAAATCTTACACTTACTTCTTTGTTAATTAGCTAAATAACTCTTAAGCTCAAAGATATCCCCTCTAAACTAATAATTAAATGCTAAATTCACTAAGGAACTACCTTATGAGACTGACAGGTATTTTTACCCACTGATAATAAAAATCTCTCTCTCTGTCTCCCTCTCCACATCCTCCCACCCCCCAGCTTCCTCCCCTCCCTCTCATACTTCTCTTTAGTTTTTAAAAGAGCAGCTGGTTGGAAGCAGAAGATTCAGGAAGAAAAACAGAGTTATGATAACCAAAGTGGATACAGAGTCAAATCTGTAGCTGTCCACCTGCATTCCAGAAGCCAAAACACCAGAAGTCCATTTTAGACAAAGATGAATTTTAACAAAATGCAGCCTGGCTGAAATTGACCATAATGTAGCAAAGATCCTCCACACGCACCCTGTACCCTGGCCACGTTTATGCAACTCTTCTTCACCCATCCAAATAAGAGTTCAATCTGCCTGCCATGCCTCAAATAAAACCCCCCAAAAGGTTTCTCTAAAATAATTTTTGAAACCATTAAAGAGTGAAAAGGAGAAGTGGAAAGAGTAGATATGAGGGATAAGCATCCTTTAAGACTTGAGAGAAAATGTCAGACTTCAAGGCTTTTCGAGCTCTGGTTCAGTGCTCGCAGCCTTGGACGTACCCATAGTTGTCAAAGCCCAGAGAACAGGCAATCAGACCATCACTGCAGGGTGCCCCAAGTGGCACAATGTCCACAGGGCCGCTGCCTTCTAGCTCATCTCTGGAAGACAAAGCTGTCTTTCTTTGAGAAAAATGTAAGCAGCCATTCAATCTCTGTCTGCATTCATGACCAACAAGAAGGAGCAGTATCAGCACAGGGCTTAAGACCAGACACTGCTTCTCCAACACCAACACCTCCAATCTCTTGATTGGAACCAAAGAACCAGAAAAACAGCCCCCCCCCTCCTGTCAGCTGGTAGGTATCTCAAGAAACTGGGTCCCCATCCAGGGAATCCCCAACGGCCAGGCTTCATGTCACAAGGAGGCCAGGCCAATCGCTGACTTCCTAAGAACTTGGGATACTTCCACTCGCTGCTCTGCCCATACTTTTGAAAGCTGTTTTATCATCCACATAGATCCTATTCATGGACACCAAAATATACCAACATACCAACATAGCCTTGGACACTCCAATCATTCCAGACTCTTCACTACTGTTCTAGCTAATGTTAAAATGGACACCTTCTGACTGAAAGCTTTTTCCCTCTTATGAATTCTGTCCTAAGCTTAAAAATCCCAGAAGCACAATCTCAAAAATTTCTTGGTTGAACATCAATTTGCAATGTGTTGTTTTGTAGCTTTTCCCAAATCTCAGCAGCACCGAGTATTTCTAATATTGAATGTGGCCTTTTAGTTTTAGTTATGAAAGCAATGTTCACTATTAAAAAAAATCAAACAATATAGGAGTCTGTCAAGGGTAAGGACGAGGTACTTTGCACACATATGAAAACCAAGGAGCAGACCACCCCAGTTCGTCCCCACACCCAGCTTCGAAGCAGTAGTAGGAGCAGCTCCTGGGACTGACAGCCCCTATCTCTTTCACTGGCCAGCTCTCTCTTTCAGCACCTCGGAAGGGGCCAGATCTCTGCCATGAAGTCTCCACTGTCCCAGAGCACTGTCCCAGGGCATTCCCAGGGAGATGGGGAGATGGGAGGTGCTTGGAGCAGAGAGAACAGCCACATGACAGAGGCTCGGGTGACACTGGCTTGCCACCTTGTGCATATCCCTTTAGAGCTCCTATATTCCATTTTTTAGGCGAGAACAGAAGAGGGAAGGAGGGAATCATTTCTACAGAGGGGGGAGTTATTTTTGAGAAAAAGCCTGGGCTATAGAAATATTAAGACTGGAGGGAGTTCTGGCCACCTTGCCATCCCTCTCAAGTGAAAATCTAGTTCAAGTTCTTATGGAATCCTGCCTTTGTTGCTCTGAGACTTTTAATCTCTAAATTCATTCCACATTTTCTTTCTCTTGAGAACATGGCCTGTGTGTGAGCTCTTGCTCATGGCAAGTGGACTTTCTAGGAATCACATCTATGGAAAATAGAGTATTGACCGTCCTGCTCACAGTTTGGTTCTTACCAGAACAATGGGGGCCTTATCAGTCCTCTGGGGTGCTGAAGACAGTCAAGACTCTCTCTAGTTCCATTAGGGCTGCCTGACACCCTATCTTGCACACTTGCTTCTTAGTTATTGTAAAGCCTTTACATATTTAGGGAGCTTTTCCATCAAAATACTCTGGAATGGCTAGAGGCTCAGACACATTAATGATATCTGCACACATGTGCTTTTTATCCAAGTTCACAGCTCCTGGTCATTGAGGGTAAACAGTGTTATCAGTGATTATTATGGATTTAGTCAAATATATTTCATTCCTGTCATTTATGAGCACTCGTGTTGGCTGGTATTTACAATGTCGGGATTCTGTCACTTTGGCAACCTTCTGAGACAACATTTTTCCAGTGTTACAGTGACATTTCAAAAACTCAGTATTTACAAGCAAACTACACCCTCTGGCTCTGTGATGGTGCAATTCAGTGGTTGCTGAACAAAGGGATATTCGTCTAGAAATTTCTTTAGGGGGAAAAAAAAAAAAAGAAATTTCTTCAGGATGTACTTCCAGCTGCTACTGGCTACTACTTCATGGTCTAGGGTAGCCCTATGTTCTTTGGAAGATAAAGGCTACAAAAGCATCAAGGAAAAATGTCAATGTTACATGCTATTGGAATATTGACTGCTTTGGGTGGGTCCACATGAAGTGAGGTCTGCTGTGTAAAGCTGACAAGTCTCTTAACATCTCTAAGCTTCAGTTTCCCATTTTGCTACTTAGAGCAGCATTAGGTACCAGGTGGCATTTAAGTCCTTTCTGTGACATTCTATCCTAAAGATATCAATAAGACAAACAAAAGTTAAACTCATTATCATCACTAGTTTTTTTTTTTTCATGTCCAACCTCAAGGTTAAAAGAAAAGGAATCACGTGAAGGAAAACATGAAGAAGCCATGAAATCATGGTCTACACAGCTCATACACTTCTTCCGTGTTCCCATCCAGCCTCTGTCAAGTAAGATGTACCCAGGAGAACGAAGGAGGAAGCCTGGGAGACAAACACAGTTGGTAGTTTTTTTTTTTTTTTAAGTTTATTTATTTCTTTGGGGTGTGGGGAAGGGCAGAGAGAGGGGGAGACAGAGAATCCTAAGCGGGCTCCCTGCTGTCAGTGCAGAGGCCAACGTAAGGCTTGAACCCACAAACCGTGAGATCATGACCTGAGCCAAAATCAAGAGTCAGACGCTTAAATGAGTGAGACACCCAGGTGCCCCGAGCCACAGCTGGTGTTGTACTTTACTCATGGGCTTCAAGGCCTCGCCATGCGCAGGGGGGCCCTGGTCCTTCTGCCAGTGGAGTAAAGTCACTACCAACGACAGGTAACCGATACTGTAGGAAATATGCACCACACTGTATATAATTTGTTGTTACTTATGGGAAACATTCAAAATCCATACTCTCTTTCGTGGCCTCTAAAGACACAGATACACAGAGATCGCCAGGTTCATCATAGCCTCCTTAGAAATGCAGCCTTTCTTCCAGACAGAGAGAGGTCGCAGTGCACTGAGCTGGATGATACCCAAGGTAACAGTGAAAAGAGAGAGGGAGCCATCAATGAGAAGACTCTGTGGGCTATTTGCTTTGACAAAAAGTGTCACCAACTTTATCCAGAAATAAAGAAGCGGTAGGGAAAATGATAAACCTGGAGCCAAAGGACTTTGCCCCCGGTCCCATCTCTGCCACCTGTTATTAATAGTGACAAAATTGCTCCGAGTGTTTGTTTTCTTATCAATAAAATGGGGATTAAAACTAGTCCCTACCTCACTGGGGGGGGAGGGGGTGTCACTGGCATGATTAATTTAAGACAAGAAATTTGCATGAAAATGCTTAACTATGTTATTTGCTCACAGTTATAGAATTTGTTACTGTTGTTGGTGCATTTATCCATTCACTCATCCATGCAATGACATCTGAGCAAACGCTCACTGAGTGTCCTCTGTTAGGCACCAGGGACGGGGATGACGGGCCTGCTCCCTGGCATTCTCTGGCTGTGGGAAGTGTGACAACTGTCAGGAGAAAGAAGTGCACCAGTGGCTACCTGTGCAGAGAAGAGAGCCCCTCACTGTAGCCTGGGTATAGCAGTGAGGGTCCCTGAAAAAAAACAAGGCATCAACTGAATCTTGGGTAAAGATATGAGTTACCTGGTAAAACGAATATAAGGGGAGAAGGAGAAACAGGATGAGATATTCCAGGCCAATGGAAGGGCTCGTGTAAAGACAGGGATAATTATGAAAGAGCCCTTGAGGGAACTATACACAGCTCAGTACGGCTGGAACAGATGTGGGTGAGGGCGCGGGACAAGGCTGGAGGCCAGGACAAGGGCCAGGCTATCAAGAGTCTGTACATCATGGGAAGGAGGGGCCCCTCAAGCCATGAAGGGAGGCTAAGCAAGGGCACAACAGCATCAGGGTTTTGTGGAGAAAAGCGCTCCAGCCGCCATGTGAGGGAGAAGGTAGGGATGGAGGAAACTAGAGCAGTAGAGATAGCCGCAATGGTGACTGGGAGAGTGGGGGATGGGGCAGATGCATGGGTAGAGGAAGCCAAATCCATGAAGTCTAAAAACTGAGGACTTCTGGGGTTGAGGGAGTCAGAGCAGTCTCGGATGGCATTTGGAGGTCCGTCACCAAGCAAACACAGACGGAAGGACTAATCTTGAGGGAAAGTTCAATCAGTAAAATTCAAGGTCAAAAGCACAAAACCTTAATTGACAAATTTTACTCTATCTCCTTGAAAATATATGTAAATGTAAGAATATGAATTTGGAAAGTTATGAGTTAGAGCCTCCAATCAGACAACTGTACTATTAGCTCAAACCCTCTACCAGGGTAGATATCATGATCTTCGGGGCATAGGTGGGAGAAATAGGGTGCTACTTCATAATAGATATGTACTGAACACCCAAATGAAGATATGGTGAGTGTTCTAGAATGTTCTCATTGCTGGCTGAGGTTCCACAGAGCTGATTTAGCATGTCTCCGTTCTAATTCTAGAGCAAGTATCTACAAATACCTAGAACACAGATAAAATTATTGGCACCAGGTAACTAAGGGAGACCCAACGAATAGAACTCCACAGGAGGCCCCAATCCTGGCATCTGAGTTTCTAAAATTTCACAGGCAACAGTACAGTTATCTAGGATACAATGGGATGAAAATCTGCTTTGCGATGAAGTATGAATTGGAGACAGTCCAGACTCTAGGAATGATAGGGTGTATATGTTACCTGCAAAAGAGAATAGAGAACAAGTTCTCCTAGAAATAAATCCAAGAACAGTCCCTTCCTCCATGTATAAAACTCTAAACTTAAATATTCTTACCAGAATATGACAGCCAGGACTTGCACTCTGGAAACAAATTCAAACAAATCTTACTTAGTAACTAAGCGTCGCCAGGACTGAGAATAGGTCTATATCAGTGATTTCTCTTTGGTTGAGACAGCAAAATACATGGTGGAGATGCAGAAAGACTCCTTGAGGGACAATGTCAGAGCGGCAGCAGCTGCTGACA
Organism: Proteles cristata cristata; assembly: GCA_017311185.1. NCBI lineage: Eukaryota > Metazoa > Chordata > Mammalia > Carnivora > Hyaenidae > Proteles > Proteles cristata. Next base: position 390,908 of record JAESUZ010002737.1, on the reverse strand, counting down.
TTCTTCTCTGACACATGTCATTGTCCATAGCAAATCTTTTACCACTGTCGATGTTGTACCGTACTGGTCACTCTACACATTACGGTTCTGAGTTGCAGAGCTCAGTGTGAGAAACAGAATTCCCAGTTCAAAAGTACAGGTAATAGATATTTCTGCAGAAGGTAATCACATCCAGGAGAAGAAAGTTCTGTTGATGGGCCTTCCAAGGAACAGGATGGCCTGAATTAAGTAGTATTCCCCAACGTGTGCATAAGCTTTGTTTAAAAAGTCTGTTTAGAATTTATAACGTATTTTTCTATAACACAAACAAACTCACAAAGTTGAAATCCTTATAAGATCTTGAATTCTGATTCTCTTGGGGTTTGGGATCCTAGCTGTCAGCAATAACCCTATCTAGGACTCAGCCTTTCTTTTTTCTTTCTCAAGTCATCTCCATGCCCAACGTGGAACCTGAACTCAACCCCGAGACCAAGAAACAGAATGCTCTACTGACTGAGCCAGCCAGGCACCCCCAAGGACTCGGCCTTTGGTCCTCACTAGACTCTGAATCTCTGTGAACCATGAGAGGGGCAGAAAATACCCTAGTTGATCAAAGACGGAGCATAATCTCACAGGCACAGGCAGCCTAGTGGAACCAAATGACCACTAGTTTTAATCAGTTGTCTTAACAAAAAAGAAAATCCATCATTTAAACATAAGACGGTTTTTAATCCTGACTGGTGATCAGTAAGGCTACTTGATTTTCTACCTATGCTAGCGCAACAATCACGTACTCTTTATCTGTGACTTCTTCCTATGAAACCAGCCACTTTCCAACTGTCATCAGAGGATCTATTTCCTAAGTCTGTGCTCACTTGGGGAATAGGCACCCATGTCTCGTGCCCTCAGTCCATTCACACACTGCCCTCTGAAGAGCACAAAACATTCTTTCTTTCTAAGGAACTATGCAATGAGGAACCTTCACATCCTCCTAAAAGGGTATATAGTTTTCTTCCTATTCATATAGTGGCCACCTAGTCCTTGGAATTTTCTCTGACAATACGAAGCAAGCTTATAAACTTTTCTTCTTAACTAAATCACTAAACTTATGGCATGATTCATTCACTATGAATAATTATATAGACACCCTACATACTTGTTTTATTCCTGTTTGAATAAAAGTTTATTTTATAGACATTATTGACCCATTCTTCAAAAAAAAAAAAGGTAAATATTGAGGTAAGGAATTTAATCTGATCACCTACGTATGCTTTGTATGACCTCTTAACTCATTCTGTATTATTTTCTTTTCTGCCATTATAGTGATCAAATTGATCTCAAAAACGATTGCAAAAATCTCTATCAAAGCACAAGATGAGTTCAGATTTTGAATCTGATTTTTAACCTTTATGTCTATTTAATAATCACTTAAAAATTAGAGCTGCATGCTGGGTCCTTTCCCTTTGACTTTATTTATCCTGTGTTTACTGCAGTGAGGCTCTCGGTGTTTCCTTTGTACAGCTTGCATGGTAATTTTTTTTTATATGTGAAGATGAGGGGGTAAAGGAAAACAAAAGTGAGAATAGATGAAAGTGACTTATTATCAAAAAATGAGAAAAATGAGGCACTTGGCTAAATAAAAATAACATATTTAGTGATTTGTAATATAAGAATAAAATGAACTCACTAGGTCTCAGGAGGTCTGCAATATGATCTTTGCAAAAGGTAGCTTGCCAATTTAATTGAGGTAGGAGTTATTTAATTTTTTTACAGGTATAGTTTTCAATAAAACTACATATGCCTATAATACTGCAATGGCAGATGTGTCTCGATTATTAGAGGTGGGCTCAAGGGAATATATACAATGGATCTTGAAATCTGTAAGCAGCTGTTGGGGGGGCTGAAATGATGGGGGAGGGCATTGTACCACACACACATGTTCTTTAAGTGCAGCAATGTTTTGTTATTTTACTGCAGGTGTATTACAGAGATGAAATTTAATAACTTACTGTATACAATACCAATAAAACTGAAAAGATTCAGTGCCCTGCTGTTCATTATCACTGTACAAATGAGCTCAGATTATTCCGTGTGCATGCACGGTCAGACCCCAACACATAGGGACCCCCATATCTAGAGCCCTAGAGAATGGTCACTGCTTGAAAACTTCAATGATATTCCTCCTAATTACTTTCTTATCACTGAATTGTCGTCCCAAATTCACACAAATGTGGCTCTGAGGTATGTTGAAAATAAGATGTATCTAGCATTTTTTTTTTTAATGTCACAGAAAGCCTTCACTGGAAGACGTCTTTTTAAAGGAGAGGGTAATGAAATCAACGGTTATATACATTTCATTAAGTTACCATAAGAATTAAACAGTGACAATATATTCTATTCAACAAAATCTGGGGAAGTGCCAGGTCAAGGACGCTATCCTACCAAAATCTGACTTCTCCCTTTATTAAGTGCAAAAATAAGTGTCATACTATGAGAAAACATTTATGCACTAGAAATCCTAAGGCAAATGCAACTATGGATTCTTGCCGGTTTTCTTCTCCCAAGAAACTACGTCTGTTAGATAATACATAACACACTGAACATAAAAGGTCCAGGCTTTAGGAAGCTTAGTTTAGTTTATCTGTGAGTGATATATGTAAAGAAATCCACATAAACATCCAGAACACACACACACACACACACACACACACACACAAACACACACACACACACACACACACACACACAAATTTTTCAAAGGATGAGGCTCAAGTCTAAGCAGGTTACCATACCAGGCCCAGCAGCAGACTCGGTATCTATTCCTTTCGAAAGTATTTATTTCTAAAAAGATTATGGGGTTTTGTTGGGATCTTGCAGTATTCCCACTATTTCAACTCGGGGGTCTTCATTTTAAGAATTCCAGAAGATACCTCCTTAGTGATGAAACCATTTCAAGAATAGTCATAAAGAAAGAAAAAGAAATATTTCTGCCATTTTATATTGAAAAGTTTTTCTGAAGCTGCATTGGGAGTGTACTTCCTTAAATATCTTTTTTTTCTAGGAGAGAGAGAGAGAGAGAGAGAGAGAGAGAGAGAGAGAGCAGAGGAGGGTCAGAGAGAGAGAGTCACAGACTCTGAAACAGGCTCCAGGCTCTGAGCTGGCAGTCAGCACAGAGCCCGACACGGGGCTCGAACCCACGAACCGCGAGATCATGACCTAAGTGAAAGTCGGACGCTTAATCAACTAAGCCACCCAGGCGCCCCGGGACTTCCTTTCTTAAAGAAAGAAGCAATAAGACAATCCTGATTTCTACACTATATAGGCAGTCACATTTCAACATTAATTTTTATCAAATACACCTCACTGTTAAACCAACTGTTTAGTCATTAATTGATTTTCCCCTTTCTCTTTATATGTCAAAAATATAAAGATGAATTAAATTCCTAATTGCTAGTGATTATTAAAAACCTCCAAATATGTTTTCTAAGAAAAGAGAAGTTAATCCAAAGATTCTAGTGAAGTTTCCATTTGGATACCAGGACTCCGTGTTTTTGTTTTCTTGTTTTTTGGGGGTTTTTTTTTGGTGTCCCATAGATCATCTCAAAGCAATTTCCATTTATTTTAATGCACTCACTGTCCTGAACTGTTGTATAAAACTTGCCTGTGCTTCTAAAACATATCTGTCATTTCACAAGTGAGTTAAATGTCATAATCAAGAAATTATGGAGGTCACGCTTAAGAGCCTGAGAAAGGTATGGTTTCATAATTTCAATCTATGTAGTTCTTGTATTTTCGGAAAACTAATTTGCTCTATGAAGAATCCAAATTCATGTAATGGCAAACCATATTCTGCCTGCATTGCACAAAAAGCAAGGCCCAAATATAATCCATACATTTTTAAGAAAGTGTTCACGCTGTTGCTAAAATGTGAATTGGCATATTCTACCCCAGCCTTTTCACGGGGAAGCTTTATTGGTTTTAATGAAACTACACATGCTAATTTGGAGGATGGTACAGAATGGATGATGCATATAGACACAGGCGGTTTACTTAAAAATAAGAACAACGGAAAAGGGCCAGGCACTAGGGACACATGTGGTCCCCTCCCCTCTCCCAACCTCTTCCATGGGTACAGAGTTCCAGCACATCCTGAACAGACCCAAGTGAAGCTTCTGTTCTAGGCACCATGTTAGGCCCAGACTCTCCAGCGGGCCTGGTATCTACCAAACGTGGTTTTCCAGATGGGCTGCAATGTGGATCTTTGAGCCCAGAAACCTCGTCACGGGTTGGGGCAGCAGAGAACCCACACCAGGAGAACACTGGCTTTATAATCAGGTATTTTAGAGTTCAAAATCTGGCTCTGAGCTCACCTGGGGTGTGACCTGAGTCCTGATTGCTTTACTTCTTTGGGCTTCATTTTCTTACTCATTAAATTAGGACAATAATAATCAGCATAGAAGTTTATACTGGCACCTAATATTAGTTCTCGACCTTCCTCTAGATTGAGCCTGGACTAACTTTAAGACATTCATTTGTTTTGATATCCACTCATCAGTCTCATCCGGGTTCTGCAAGGACTGGGGAGGGACCAAGGCCAATATCTCAATGACCATCAATTAGACAACTTTAAGCGTCACAGCTGCCTACCGGACTCAGTGGGTCAGCCACTGATGGTCAGCCTTGTGAGGGCTTTCAGAATAATTAGTGTAGTAGAAAGGACAACATGAGAATCTAGAGAAACTCCAGTTATTACAACAAGATTAATCTAAGAGCGAGCAATACAGACATTGTCATAAGGTCCCAAATTTCAGGAAAGTACTAGAGTTTAGCTTGCAAGGAAACATACCTGTAATTATCTCCTTCCTCCTGCAATTAAAGCTTTTCTGACCATTAGCCTGAGCCATAACTGTTTTTTATTTAATAAACACACCTTAAGAGACGTGAAGAATGCTTTAATGCTTCCAGTTCCCTCCAGTACCATATTTAATACAAGGACTATTAGCATTAAACTTGTATATGTATGAAGTACCAGCGCTCAAATATGAGCAATGAAAGAAAGCTTTTTACAGAAGAATGTCAGCTATAAATTAAGATGAAAGATTTTTTTTTTTTTTTAAATCACTACTTCAAAAGCACACATCATCAATGTATGCTAAAACCATCAAGCCAAAGAGTACTGAGGAAATGGGATATATGCCCAGTGCTAAAGTATCAACACAATGATTGCTTACTGATTGCAAAAAGAGAAAGATTTCTTTACAACAGAAAGAATCTGGGGGTCCCCACTTTCACCAAGCATCATCAATAGCAGCATAACTGGACATTATATGACTCTGGATGGAATATAATATGAAGCACATAGCATCATCAATGACATACTCGGGCCAAAAATGTGTAGCATCCATATGAATAAACCTTTAGACCTAATTTTCAACCTGTAGGTAAGACAAGTGATAGAGTAACAAATTAAACAGCACCACACACACACAAAATAAGCTGACAGTTCTAGATATGGGAATACTTTTCAAGACAACTGGCCTGATTTCTTTATCATTTTTTTAATTACAGAAATTGTTCTAGTTTAAAAGAAATTATAAAGAGACACAGAAACCAAATACCATGCGTGAATGCGATGACTGAAAAAAAAAAAAAAGCTATTGAGGACATTTTCATGGGAGGACAACTTAAGAAATCTGAACACATAGGGTATTATATTAGGAAACTATTTCTATTTTCTTTAGGGGTGTTAATAGCATTTCAATGGCTAAGTGTTTTTAATTTTCAAAGACACGTGAAAAATCTAGGGGTGAAATCTTACTAGGTCCACCACTTAACAATGGTTCACTGAAAAACGTACGTATACATTTATATACATGAAGCAAATATAACAAATATTAGCAACTGTTTAATATAAGTGCTGGGTATATGACACTTCATTTGTTTTTCAACCTTTCTAAGTATTTGAAAATTTAGACTACATAAGGTATTTAAAAAATTTTTTAATTAAATAAATGGAGCTTGACGGCCTCTGTTCAGAGAGCTGCTGGTGGGAGTTGAAGGGAAAGCATGGAAGAGCCTACCCTTGTTTTTCTCCATAGTACCTAACGCATAGGTAGAGAGCCAGTAAATACCTGCTCATCAACATGATGAGAGAACGGCTCCATTCTCCCCTTCGGTGAGAGTTGGGACGGCTGTTGGGTGAGAGGTCCACCCACAGCAATGCCCCCAAAACAAACAGGTTGCTGCATGAAAGGCTGCTTGGGGCAGAGTCGCAATGGCACACACACAGTACACTCGGGCCCTGCGGTGTCTGAAGTCATCATGATTATAAATATCTGTGCCACTGGCCTCAATGGCATACTCAAAAAGGACGGGACTGGATTCTGACCTTTGGTTCCAATAACATGCCCACCGGAAACACAGAACATAAAATCCCCTCATCATCTCCTTTGAGAACGTTCAGGCCTAGAACAGCGAGACCATCATCTGCTAGTATCCAGGGTCCTGACGGTAAGTGATGAGTGACTCTCCATGACATGACCTGTGTATGTGTCATTCCAGGTCTGCACAGCACATGAAAAGGGCAGACTTCCAAAGGACTTTCTTTGAGAGAGTATGGATTTTCTTATTTTTGTAGGCATGGAAACGATGCTAGCTAATGGTTCCCATATATTGCTATTCAGACTTCCCGGTCTCAAAACGATTCCTAAAAGTGATGCTGGGGGAATAAGCATTAGGTTATCATAATTCTCACCCTGCTAGGCACAGAGTACACACAGTTCAAGAAAAAGCCAACGCGGCCCCTGCCCTGTAGGAGTTTATAGAATCTTGGTGTAAATCAGCATTCAACAAACACAAATAATGGCCAATCCAAGAGGCGCTATGGAAGGAAGGGGAAGGCAACACAGATGCACAGGACGTGGGTGGTAGAGGGCCCGAGGAAGAATGCACTGGACCCGGACTGATATACTGTCCACTATGAACAAACACCTAAGTGCGATGTCAAAGTAAAAAACAAGATGTATTTCTGCTTCCATGAGATCCAAGTAGCCATTTTTTTAAAGAACAGACAAAGGATTTCATGCCTTTTTTTTGCTTCTATCCTTTCTATTTTGACTTTAGATAAGGAAAATTTAAAGGGGCCAAAAGTTGTAGAATTAAGTCACTTCTAATTCTGTCTGTATCGAAAATAAAAATAATCAAAAGAAAAACAAGCAGATCGTAAATGTGTAATTCATTTCAGAACCAACTATGATGTCTAATTTCAATGACTCAAAAACGAAGTATATGAGCAAATCAAACTTCATATAGGAAAGATCCATTTTCTACGGAGTTTCAAAGTTTCTGGAATTTAACTAAAGTATCTGAGATTAAGCCTAATTCTTAAATCCCATTGGTTTTAAGATCTCAACATCAAATAACTTTATCAGCATAGTCCTATTTGATTACTTGCTGAGAAAGAAAAAGAATGCAGTTGAGGTTAGAGCCTTGGACTTCACTAGAGAAAACAAGATATGGGCTGGGACATTCAGTTGCATAATTCTGTATAAAGACTTCAAGGCATCTTTCTGATTTTCAGTAAATCACTAATTCTCACTGCCTTTTAAATGAAGTATTTATGCAGTATATTTCTATGTCTTGAATAATCAAATGAAGGCAAGAAGTCGAAAAGCTCTTTCAAGGTCAGTGGCAATACCAGTTTTTGAACACGTCTTTAAAATACGGTATATTCCTATAGAACATTCTAGGAAATCATCAAACCTAGCTACACAGTACATTACCTGGGGAACTGTCAGAAAAGCAAAGGCCCAACTAACTCATGAGATCCTAATTTAATTGGTCTCAGATAGGGCCCAGCTTTCCATATAGTGTACACACACACACACACACACACACACACACACACACACCCCACATAACTTGCCCAGGAGATACTAATAATGAAACGATTGCTTTAGATCTGGACTATATACCAAAAAGAAAAGACAAACAATTCCTGATAATCAATCCTGAATTTTCATTTAAGTGGAAAACTTCTGCCTTAATAACAATCATTTGTGTTGACATCATCATTCCATTCAAAAACAGAAGATCTCAGCAAGATTAAAAAGGTTGCATTTGCCAAACATCCTATTCAAAGCAGCAAAAGAGGCCAAAAGCAAATGACATTTTTTCTTTCCTTTGGTGATCTGCAGTGATGCCCATTAGGTGTTAGCCATTGGTTATCATTTAAAGGTTGGACTATCTTGCGAAAAACTTCATTTCCGCTCATTTTCATTTCTGTCAGACTTTCCATTATAAATTTTATTTTCTCTGCCAGTAAAAGTAGTATGAGGTTGCAATTTGGCAAGAACAGTTTAAGCCTGGGTGTGATTTCCGTACCCCAATTTGATTTAAATTAGTTTTGCCATATTTAGAGAGGACTAAAAAAAAAAGTCCATTTGGTCGCTTTGCTTTTGTCTATTGGTTCATTTTCTACACAGTTTCAAAAGTCTGAAAAAGTTACCGTGTTTATTTCCGATAATTTTATGTGGAAATGAATTAACGAATTCATATTACTTTTTTTTAATGAAAGCAACTTAATAAGGAACCTGCCAGCTTTTTGGTTTTTGGCTAAAATGCTACTTTTTAAAAAGCCACACGTCTATCACTCTCAGTGCTAAATCCTCAAGAGAGACATAATCGATACGTGTATATATAATTTTTTTAACCTGATGCATTTTTGAAATACGATACACTTAAAAATAGTAATTCATTTCTCCAGGCCAGCATTTTGCTACCTGTTGCTTGCCACCGCCTTTTCTCTACACCAAACAAAAGGCTATTTGAGGCTGGAATAAGCATGCTCCCATGTAACAGTGCTCATCCCGCTAAGTCCACAGGATACATGGTTATAATATGAGAAAGCTGCTTTTGGAGCTCCTCAGGGCATATCATCTATAGGATTTCTACCCAGCATCTCCCTAATGTAGTAAACAGGAGAAAACAAAAGCTTCCTCTCCAGAAAGCCACTCACCTTAGCACACAGTGGGGAATCATTTCAGCTGGGATCTGCTACTCAGACCTGAAGCCCAAGGTACCCGAGACTTTGCCTTTCTTTCTGGTTTGCATAGCTGGTGTTGGAGACGGGGATTCAAAAGAGCAATTCGGCACAAGAGAAACATTCACTGGAAGAGACACACTATGGTCTGCTCTATTCTCAAATTGCACGGAAAGCGGAAGAAATTCATAGTATGTGCACTGTTCCTCTCCAGCCCCTATTTTCTCAGTCAGGGAATTTCCAAAATTTGGCTTTTATTTATCCTTAAGTGCTCGCACTGTTTATGGATACTGCTGAGACCATGCTAAGCACAGACAGAGTCCGTTCCTGCAAGCCTCACGACCACGAAGCAGAAATAAGAATGACAGAAATCGCCACACTCCATCCACAGCTACAGTATGAAGACTTTTTAAGAAAAGCATATGCACTCATACTCCTGTACACCACAGAATTTCCCTGGACATGAATGTCTCAAAAGGAGCCTCCCCGAGGCCCAGAAATTCAGCCATCACACACCAGTCCGTCCACCTCCACTCCACCCTCTGCCCCCTTCCACTCCTCACCTCGTGTCTGCCAAAAAAATAACTTCAGTTTCTCCCGAGGGAAGTATTTCCCACAAAGCGAGGGAGGGTCTGTGTCCCTGCACATACACAGACAGACTCACGCGGTCTGGATGATGCTTTAACAAGTTAAGGGGCCTCGCGCTTACTCAGCAGAGGAAATCTTTGTGTCTGTGAGGAATCACGCCAATTCCTATTAGTAAGAAAGGATACAGGGGCGAGGAAGCCTATTCTCTCATTGACCAGAAAAAGAGGCCCAGCGAAAACAGAGACCTCTGCCATGACCATCTGCGAAAAGGAAGGATGTTGTCAACTTTCTTCTCCCCAAAACTCTAATGACCTCTGCCTTGACCCTCAGAAACCAGATACACAGGAACCGGCTCATCTGCAGGAATTGGGAGCTTTACACTAGAGACTCGGCACTAAGAGGCTTGTCGCCCGAGCTATCTGCCCCGAACATTTGCACTCACATTCCAAAGATGTTTCCGTTGCGCTGGAATGGCTGTAAATTTCTTTCCTGCAGAATTCTTTCCAAACAAACTGCCATGAACTGTTCTTGCAGCCTGTGCAGTAGGAGTTCTTAACCAGGCACTGGCTCACCTCATCGCCACCAATCTTTTAGATGCCGAATAGGACTGAATTGGTGGCTGGGCCAGAGGAGGCAACTTTAAAAATGCAAATATATCCGGGGGGTGGGGGTGGGGGCGGGCGGGAATAAACCTCCACCAGAATTCCACCTTTAGTGACATATGACTGATACATAAAGGTAGATCCTTCACGGGCTCTATTTAATTGCTGAAGCTAGTTGCTTACGTTTTCCCGGATATATTAAACAGGTTGTTTCAAAAATTCAAAATTGATTTTTTTCCCCCATGTCACTCAAGAAAATGGGAGGGTGAGAGGGTTCCAGAGAGCGAGCATTCCCTTTCAAGCACAAGAAGAAGGAACATTCTGCTTAAATGAGGAATAAAACAGTAGAAAGCTTTGACTATTAGAGAGGATTATTAAATTTTATCTAGAGTTTTCCAAAGTAAGAAACCAAATGCACTTACAAAAAAGAAAGTCGGGATCCCAAACAAAACAAAAGATTTCAAACATATGATTAATTCTGATATTGAAATTAGAAAGAAAACATCCATAAAAACTCAATTGTCTTAAAGCTTACACTTTGGGCTCTGGCTATTATTTTTAGAACTGGGCTTTCTCTGGGCAGTGAAAAGTATGCAAATGCAGAGTGCACACAGACACAAACACACACATGCTATACCTTTGTATTACACTGGCATTTTATTATTTAATTAAAGTACTCTTATTTTTCTAGCTCACGCATGCTTCCCTTGAGACGGCTTTGCTGTTAGCCTGCTGGCCTTGACTTCCAGCCAAAAACAATTCAGAAACAAAAAGGGACAACAAATCATATTTTCACAGACATTTTTATCCCTCAATACAACCCTGTTTTCACACAACATCATAGAGCCCCTATGAAAACTATAATTTAGGGCAATAACCGCCTGAACCCAGGGGCTGACACATGGCTGCACGGAGTATTTCCAGTGTAAGAAATTCTTAAGTTCTTAATTGCAAATAAACTCTTTTGACAGAACCACTTTAACCGACATTGCTGGTTTGCAAACAGTGCCACTGGTACCGGCTGATGGATTAAAAAATAAAAACACGCCAGTGAATGTCGTTCCGATGCGGCAGGGATCTAGAGACGAGGTGTTTATTACTTCCAAGCTCTGTGTTATTTCGTTACTTTTCAGAAGAGAGAGGCACCCACCGGCAGACTTTCAGTGCATCTTCGTGCCACAGTCTAAGATGCATCACCTAATTTACAAAACAAACCGATTTACCAGGTTCATTCTCTCAACCCTTCCCCAAGCGAGAGTCTCACTTACCTGGTGACAGCCCTGTAAGTTTGATTCTCTCCCATAAGATGAGTATGAGCCCCTTTCTGTTTTACCTGCCAAGAGAAACAACAAAAAACGTGTAAATTACGTTTTTCCTTTAAAAAAAAAATCTCCAGGTAACAGACATCCACTTCTCTTCCCCGATGTTTACATACGTAAAGTAGGCACTACTGGCAAATGTATGCAAGCAAGAGAAGGAATAGCACTTCCTCACTTGGGCTATGATAAACTGGAAAAAAAATATCCTTCATTCCTATTCTTAGCCAAACTGCTCCACACTTCCAAAAACTGTCATTCCAATGGCCTCCACTTTCTCTAACAAACAAATTGTCAGCCCTTATTTTCACTTTCTTTCTCTCACAAAATTTAAACAATTTCATTTTTATTTACACAGCAGGCAAATTATCTATGTAATGACCCTAGTCTAGTAATTCCCATTGATTATATTGACACTTAATGGTGAGGCCAAAGCTAATCAATCAAGGCTCTCCAGATGGTGAATATAGCAAAGAAACTACTCAAAATTCTGACTCTCTCTCTCTCTCTCTCTTTTTTAAACTCCCTTTCCCAGGGGTACACCCCCATCATGATCGAAATGATGATGGAATTTACATTTGGGAAAGGGGGCTTTTGAAAAATTACCCTCTCTGAACCCAAATTCAGATTCTACCAACTGACCCAGTGGATCAAGGAATAAGGGAGCATCAATGTCTGGTTCTAATTCTAACAACTCAGTTTTTATCTGTAGATGGCTCTACAGAGATGTATAGAGCCTCAGATGCTATTTGGCCACATCTAAGGATAACATCAAGGCTGCTCATTTGTTTATTTTAGAAGTATGTGTAGCCTTAATAATCTGCAAGGGAGACAATGAAACCACATTACAGGATATCTAAGCAGTAGAATTTAGTGACATATGAAGAGTTGCCATAGAAAATTGATCCATATTAGGACATTAAAAAGGACTAGTGACGTGACTCAGTGCCCAGAACATAAGCCCTACCCCAAGAGGGAGGGTTATTTCTCTCTTCAAGAGTAGAGTTTAAGGGTACATGGTACTTTACACCCAGGACTCTACTGTTCTTTTTTCCAAGGGGAAGACGCAACACTAGTATTTTGAGACCCTCAACTGAAATCCTTTTAAAGTTTACAACCCCCAAGGTTTCTTCCCTCAACCCCAGTTAAAATAAATGTTAAAAGTAACAGGAGTCATTTTTAATCTTTCGGTTCAATGGCAATGCTATTAGAGTCTACCTCCCTGACACCACACAAAAGACATATCTTTAATAAATCTATCTTGTGAAAAGTATACCTTGGATCTAAGTCACTATATACATAAAATGGAAGATGCTTTTCAAAAAAAGCCAAACCTGAGTCTTAAAATTTCTCTCTCAGTATTAACTTTTCTACTAGCTTCAGTGAATCTCAGACTTAGGAAAGCACTCCCCCACCCCCCACCCCCATCTCTGGTATAGTGTTCAGGGCAAAGTAGAAAATCAATGTCCATATCAGTTTCAATTTCAATGAAACAGGATACCATCTCATAGACTATCAGTCATGAAAGATCTAAGAGAATAACTTCCATTGTGTGAGGATTTTACATTAAAGAAAAGACACATTTACCCATTTCCGAAGCATGAGTGGTCATATAGACCTATGTACTCTTCTGTGTAAGTCAAATGTAAACTACTTATACTCTTTAATTTCTCTTTATAAATATTACTAACAGAAAAAGCTTGACCTTTATGAGCTATCAAATGACGTATGTCCTTCCTTATGCTCTTACTTCTAAAAAGCTTCAATACAACCACCACAGAGTTTACTTTGCTGTAATATTCACTTGTTTAACAATCTGAAAAGCAAGTGGAGTAGGGAGGTAGACAGAGACAGACAGAAAGATGGATAAAGGAGAATTTAGTCTGACTTTGCAGGATAGTGAACAAACATCTAGTGTCTGTTTGGGTAATTTCTAAAAATTGGATTGGAAAATACAGGGGAAGGAGGAAGGGTTGTTTAATTTTTCTCTAGAAGGAATTACTGAAGCTCTCCCCTATAGAATTTCACCACTTGGTATTATTTCCCACCCCAACTCCAGCATGGGGACCTGGTTCCTACCAGGATTCGTCTCAATTCAAATATAGAAGCTGGGGGGCGCCTGGGTGGCTTAGTCGGTTAAGCGTCTGACTTTCGCTTAGGTCATGATCTCGTGGTTCGTGGGTTCAAGCCCCGCGTCGGGCTCTGTGCTGACTGCCAGCTCGGAGCCTGGAGCCTGTTTCAGTCTGTGACTCCCTCTCTCTCTGACCCTCCCCTGCTCACGCTGTCTCTCTCTCTCTCTCCTAGAAATAAATAAAACATTAAAAAAAAATTTAAAAACAAAACAAAAAACAAAACAAAAAAAACAAATATATAAGCTGGGGCTAGTCCTTCCATTATTTTAAAGGTAGAAGGTCAGTGCAGATAGTAAGGGGGAAAGAGGGGAGGAGGGGGGAGAAAGGAAGAGAGGGAGGGAAAGAGAAAATGAATGAAGATAAATGGGAGAGAAAGGAGAGGAATAAGGAGAGGGAGAATGAAATGAAAAGAGCAAGGGGCCAGGAAGGAAGGGAGGGAAGGAGGAGGGAGGGATGAGAAGAATATGAATTCACGCGGCACAGAGTCCCCAAAGCACTCCTGGCTCCACAGCCCCAGCATTCTTTACTATCATATCAGATACAGACTGCTTAATCTTAATTTTGCTTGTTAAAAAATATTTATCCAGATACAAAAATAAACCCACTGCAAATTACAAGTTGTCAGGGTTAAAAATCTACTCCTGTTTGTGTGGGGGAGGATAAGAGACCAGCATAGACATGAATCATTCTCAGTAATTTGAGTGTTTCCATGACATCAATGGGCACCCGTCCAGGACTCTGTCGAAGTCTGCGAGGTACCAAAGAGGCAGCGCAGCCAGCAGGAGGCTGGGAGGTGCACTTTTTTTTTTTTTTTTTTTAATTTTTTTTAGGATTATGCTCCTTGTAAAGATTTCATCTGTAGCATCCACTCTTACCATCGAATAGATCGCTCCAGAGATCATGAGTGAACACATTTCATTCTGAGAGTGTTAAGCCTTTAACTTTATTACATCTTTTTGTTCCCAAATTCAACCATAAATCTGCCCTCAGAGCCCAAACCCCGGTTTGGGAGCAAAATAATCAGGGGCTGTGGGAAAACCCAGGTACCTTCTCAAACATACTATATCCTCCCTATCATTTGCTAATGACAAACAGCAGCCATTTTACAGTGACATCTCAGTTTCTAAACAATATATATATATGTGTGTGTGTGTGTGTGTGTGTATATATATCTTTTGTGTAAACTGCCCATTAAAAATTAGCTATGGTTTTGATGTTGATTTTCTGCTTAAAATTCACTGGAACATTTATTTCAGATAATAAAATTTTCAAGAGCAATGATAACATGTTTGAGCAGGATTCTTAAGTGACTATCCGTGCTCATGAACACAAAAGCCCCTAACTATGTGCATTTACTCTATGTCAGGCATGGATTTTTGTCACTTATACCTACTGACTGGAGCGGACAGCTTCTCTCCTCCTTTCTCCATCGGCACCCACCTCCCCCCATCCCCACAACCACAATGAAGCTTTGAAAGAGCTAAAGTTCTATTTTCCCAATATTTAAAAGAGGTAGCAGTGATGAACAAACCCGGCGCGCTCACTGCGGAATTTTCGAGACAACCCTCTAGTACGACGATGCGACAGCCGCTGCGGATATTTTTTGGCACAAAGACAATGGTGGCAGTGCCAAGCCCCATGGCTAAAACTACTCAAAAGAGGCATAAGGGTAGCATTAATCGCTCAAGTCTTTTACTGCATGGAGTACCGTTGTCCATATTTTAGAAACTAAAAGTACCCGTTAGTAGCATTTGTTGTATGCCCATAAAGGGGTGAGGGTGGGAGTGGGGATTCTGAAATATATACCAGGAACCGATCTTGTCAGGCATTTGATTCATTTTTAGACCTAAAAGGACCAAATGTTAAATTTTGCTGCTGGTGATGATTTGCCTCACACGAAACGAATGATATGACCTAATGGAGTACACTGAAGGCTGAATGAAAGCTATACAGAGGATTTCATAAACTAAGTCGACATATTGGCTAAACAACTTTCTTCTGCAAAAACGATGTATACAAGGAACATGTAATACTATGTCACAATTTTTTAAATTAAGCAAGAAAAACGCTGTAAATGAGCAGACACAACATCCGTCAATCAATCCTTCTGGAGACAAAGGAGATCAACACGCAGCCCCTTCTCCAGAACAAGTCGGCATCTACAGTGAGCAAACAATCCAGAAAGGCAACATGTGTTTTGACCAAATTGAACCCATCAGCTGCTAAAACCTATATTTAAATGTGACTAGTAAAAATGGCAGCAACTGATAATCAATAAAGGATTCCCTGGCTTCTGTTGCCCTTGAAACACTAACCTAAGCAGAAAATATAAGCTGTTTTCAATTTTTTTAAAGGCCAGTATTTTTGTTCATCTATTCAATAAATCCTTTATCTTGCTGCCCCGCGAAGGGGAAAAAATGTTTTTTGTTTAGGAGCAGTATTGTTAACAAATGTCTATATAATTCCAAAGGTAATACTTTTATATTATTACATCATTTCCATTTGACTTCTAACTTTTTTCTTTCAATATATCCATGGTATCCTATTATACGGGAATGCCAAGGGAACTGGATAAGAATGAAAAGCTTACTTGAAGAACAAATGATCTCATAAGTCCATTTATGCACAAGGATACATCCAAGAAGTATCACCTTTGGTGGATTATTACCCCTGGACAATTCTAATCCACATGGAAACAGACGAGAACAACTTACTGATAATATGATTTCTGGAGATAAGCTGTGGTTGACCCGTAGGCTAATAACAAGGTCATGTTTGGGTTTCTAGCCTTTCATTCTTAAAAGGTCACTTTAAAAATCACATATAAATGGTAGGTATTTCACCCACCACTGAAAAAGATGCACCTATATCAGTGGAACATATCATCCCATGAAAAGCCTTAACAAAAAATTATCTGATGCTTCAGGACAAGCCAAGCAAGGCTGTTTCACTGCTAATCCTCATTCTGGGAACTGAAGAATGAGCCTTTTGTTCCCTGGCATCAGACTAAGGAACTCATCATAACCATGTTCGGATCAGAATAAATCTCTGTCCCCAACCCCAACCCATCCTCGGTTACCCTGATTTTTTTTCTTTTTTTGCATATTGAAAAGACTATTTCACCAAACAATGACTAAAATTTTTGGTGGCTCTGAAAACATGCGTGAGGTTATTATTTACAGGACTTTCATCCTTTCCACGCTCACTTTTCCCTCCTTTGCCCAGTTGAGAATAGCTGAGTCCTTGCCATCTATCAGTGCCCACTACACAAAAGGGCGTGTGCAGACCGGTGTATTCGTTCTGCACAACAACCCTATGAAGCAGGTAACAGAAACATCATTTCATAGATGAGGAAACTGAGATACAGAAATCTGCCTGACACTACAGAGGCACTTAAGTGACCTAACCAGGATTCAAACCCTGGCAGTTTGATTCCAAAGGCTGTGCTCTTAGCACTCTTCTGTCTTGTTGGTACTTAAACTCAGAGGGAAGAGAAAAAAAAAAACTATAAATAAGCAAGAAGCCCAGTACTGAAGACTCAAATCCCAGAGCTCAAAACACTCATGAATTTGATATGAAATTAATGAAAGTGTCTTATAGGTGGTGATAATTTACATTTACATGGTGTTTTATCCCTAAAAGGTCTCTTGGTACTTTATAGCTGTGCAACTGATGGACGCCAGAACCTGTGATGTCATACAATTAACTACAACCATCTCCATGTTAACTTGAAGCAACTAATCAACAAAACATGGCAGCAAACTGCATCACATTCCCTATGTGAAGAATATGACTTGTATTAAGATGCACAGAGAAGAGTGAAAGAAAAATTATAATATAGGACAACACAGCATCATTCATAAGAGGCTTCTCTAAAATAGTAACCTCACAACAGGCTCCAAAAAACAAAAGGAAGGCTAATTTAAAGGGCCTAGGAAATGCTATTTACATCCCTCCCCCAGAAATCTGCATTATATCCTAGCAGGTTTAAAGCCTCTGAGAAGTCCTGCAGTGCAGACATTTAATTTAGCTTAATACCGTGTTTCCTAAACTTATATGAACACATGCCTGCCTTCACGTTTTTGTCGTTTAATACAAGTCATGAGGAACTTCAGGAGCTACCATTATTAAAAAACACTTAACACTAAGAAAGTATTGGGTTAATACAGGTTTGTCATTTTCTATGAGATAAATAGTATGTCTAAAATTTGGATTTGATTTTAATTAAATTGATCTAAAAACATTTTTCACTTTTGGTGATGTTTCTATGCATATGTACATTTGTTTGCTCTGACTAGCTGGTCAACTTTCATTACCCCTGGTCTTTGATTGGTGGTGCGAGCCTGCATCTGCGAGAAATCAGAAGTTGACATTATTCTTCTTTATGTCTACAATTCAAAGAGCATTGCTTCTCTCCTACAGAATCTTGCTGTTCCAGGACAACTCTGTCTTCATCTATAGGCATTAAAAAATCCCAATTTAATAAATTTTATGCTAAAAGAATTTCAACTCAATTTCAGCAGATAAACTAGTTGTTCCACATCCTAGAAAATTCTCTTCCTCTCCTTCTTCCTGAATTGAGACCAGAAAGAAAAATGGGGGTGGGGGTGGGGGGTGGGGAGTGGCTATGCACATGGCTCGTAGCAAGGGATGATGGAAGTCAGGAGCTATCCATGTCCCCAGAAAAGACCTGCATCAGTCCTCTCTTTCAGGGATGCTCTTGAGTCATAAACATAGAATACTCAGTAATGGTCTATAGCTCTGATCCTGGAAAACTATGAGTTTTGGCTGCATTTTGTCACTGATTCACCTCATCTTGTCTAGACACTGTGCTGTCTTCAAAACAGTGGGTGGACTAAAATTCCAGCTTTGCAGACTATCTTGAGACACCACCAAAATTCTTCCTTTTGGGAGACTGCCTATGGTTCAGAATCTATATTCAATTCTCCTTAAAGCACTTTATGATATGCAAAGTAATTTACCTTACATGCTTAAGACAACATACCCTAAGAACTTCTTCTTAGAGGGGCATTTTCCTCTCTAGGTTTATAGATTTGTCACTAAAATAAAGAAAGAGCAACTAACTTAGACAAGTAGAAGATGTTATATGGATATCAAGAGATGAAGCTAGAACATAAACCTCCAATTCCAGTATCAAAGTCCCCTTTCCACTTCTTTTTGGCGTATTCTAGATGTAATGTCAGTATCTGCTATGCTAACAAAGATTCCTCCACCTGTCTTCTTCTCAAGGTGTACCACAGCCCTCCCCTTAAATCACTGTAACTCCATTTGTAAGGCAAAAAGAAGCCCTCAAATCCTTTAATGGATGAAAATGTTAGAATAGATAGGCATTTTTGAATGACCATCCTCTGGTACAACAAAAAATTACCTTCTAGATGCAAGATAGAAAGTACTGCCCTAGGATTATTTCCTGTGCCCTAGACAACAGCCAAAATAATCCCCTCACTCGGTGTCATGCTTAGGAGAAGTGCACACATTATCAAATTAAAGCACATGAGTTTTATGCTTTATTTTCCAAACGCAAGAAAATCTTTTGCTGAAAATAACGCTAATTCCACAGAGTGTGCAATTAATCAACATAATCACGGGGATAACTTAGCTGTTTGGGGAGGTGTGTCAAATAACTCTTTAAGGCCACTAAAGTGCCACTTCAGCCACCAGAGTAATGATTTTCTGAATCAGCAATTTGTACAAGGGTCCCCTGGAGACCTGAAGGACTAAGGGCAACCCCGAAATCACTCAACTTACTTCTAATGAGTAACTTACCACTGGCTTTATGCGAATAAGATCTTAATAGTTCTGCCTCCTGTTTTATATTGTTAACGCAGTTTGTGTGTATGATGATTGGCTATAATATAACCACGGCAATTAAGGGTTTGTGTGGCCTCTGAAGAAACAGCATATGCATTTGAAAGCTTATTTTTTTATTTGAAGAAGCATAATTGTTTTTATATAAAATGAAGAGAGGTCCATCTTGCAATATATACTACAGGTATCAAAGTAAGCAGAAATAAATATTTCCACTACATTCGTAGGCGGAAAGGAGGACACAGGATGGGCTATTCTGGGCTATTCTGGGCTAAGAAACCTTACTGATTATGAGAACTGTTAGCGAGAGGTTTCTTAAAAACAAATTTCTGGCTTTTCTACCCCAGGGTATCTGCGTTCAATAGAGTAGAATTCGGTATTCTATTTTTTTTTTTTTTTTTTTTTAAATAAAATTCCACTGGTTAGTCTAACAAGCCAGGGATAACAGTAACCAATTTAAAGTGACAGGCATGGCCTCTAAGGTTAGATGAAACTCCAATAAGCCTGGTAGCCTGGTGAATAACAACAACAAAAAAATATATTATTACCTGATCCAACCTATTAAGCTGGACTTTAAAACAACAACAACTGTTAGGGCACCTGGGTGGCTCTGTCGTTGACTGTCATGGCTCAGGTCATGATCTCTCATGAGGTTCAAGCGTATGTCGGGCTCTGTGCTGACAGCTCAGGGCCTGGAGTCTGCTTTGGATTCTCTCAAAAGCAAATAAACATTAAATTAAAAAAAAAAAAAAACTGTTGCTCTCTGGGGTCCTTTCTGACAGTTCTATTTCAGAACCTTTTTCTGGCAGCATACTTGGCCTTTAAATTTGTTCATCTCCACTAATAAAGACTGGCTGTCTTGAAGAAATTAGTGTCACATCCCCACATATATATTCTTATAATAAATGATAAAATGCCAAGACTTGAGAGTCCTAGAGGTGAAAGACTGCTCCCCTTCTATCAGCCCCACTGGCCACTGCTCTGAACATGTCCCTTTCTCCCATTCTAGCCCAAGACAAAAGTCACCTTTACACTTCAGGACCAACTCTAGCAAACACAGTTTGCTAAAAGGGCCCTTCCACCCATGTATTTATCCCTTTCCATGCTCTACTGAAAGCATCCCAAGTCCGTACAAAGGGAGAGAATCTGGCCCTTTGATCCCTCTGGGGGAGATCTATGACATTTCTGGTCAGATGCATCATATGAGTAAAGATTCTGTTGCCTGGCTAAATTTTCTGGAACTTATCAGAAAAACTTAAGAAAATCTAGAGCTATGCTCCACCATGCAAATCACTTTTAGCAATAAATTATTTGCTGTTCGTTAAGATGATGTTCTAACAGAGTCTTACTCATATTACATGTAAAGACTAATACTGACCAAACTCTGAGTAAAGTGGAACAGAAAACAGAGGGAAAGGTTTAGTATCATGTTTATTATAGTGTCCACAAAGGACAATTGTATAATTTAGCTCTGTGGCACATAGGCAATGGCCTCAGTTTTTAAGTTGAACCTACGACTAACAAGAATATAACAAATATCTCTCTCAAAGAAACCACACATACATTTGATACGGTACCCAAGACTAGACAAAGTAATCTCTACACCCAACATGGGGCTCAAACTCAGGACCCCTAGATCAAGAGTCACGTACTCTTCTGACTGAGCAGCCTGGTGCCTCCACTGTAAACCCCAGATGGAAGATAATACACACGTCATTTATTTATATATGTGAGACGACCAACATATTAGATGACCATTTCTCCATCCTTAGCACTGACTTACACCAGGTCTATGTTTCCTAAACATACATCACAGAGAAGCTGGGGGTAATAGCCCAAAATTCAAAATACATTTCAGTGCATCCAACGAGTAGGAAGACTGCTAATTCTCGAACCTACTCTTCAAGATAAACTTTAAGAGACAGAGCCCACAAGAACCAAAGCAGACGACTCCTCAGGGTCTGACTCCCCTGTGGCACGCACCACTGTTAAAAGAAGATGATGGGTCACAGATAAAATTACATGAGCCACTGAGTCCCAAACTATGATGTTTAAGAAAAGCCTCCTAATTACTGAATACATGAGCGTGACCATATCAGGAGAGGAAGGCGGGGGCCACAGGAAGGAAGAGGAGAGGCCGTGGGAAAAATGGTCACGGCGAAAAATGGAGGAAGGACACGGGGAGTAGTCAGAGTATCGACCTCATACCACCAAAATAGGCAAGAAAATCAAATACGTGACATGGAAGAGATGTTTACAGACAGCAATTTTCAGTTCTAAAACTTGCGAATGACTGTGTAAGAGGTCCAAAAAAAATGTGAGGTATGAAAATAAATATTTGTCGGTGCCTCTGTGCACCACGTGTTGGCTGCTGGTACATCAACGACGGACATTATTCTCAAGAGGTTTAGATAGTTGAAATGCTAGCGAGCAAACCCAACAATGTACATTGGTAAGGGGTGTAATAGGTACTGAAAAGCACAGAGGAAGAGAAGGCCTGACCGAACCTCATCACAATAGGAGGCGGCAACAGGAGAGATGTGTATCTGAGTCTCCGTGCAAGATGCTATTATAACTGATTTAGTGGCAACTTGATATTTTTTAGAATACAGTTCACAGTTATCTGACAATGTTAAACAAGTGAGAGATATTTATATCATTGATTCAAAACAAACTTTAAGATAACTGGTACCTAAAATCGGAAAGACAGAAAACTGGAAAAAAAAACTTAAATGACATCTCCCCCCTTCCCTATCTCTAAACTCTTTGATTGTTCCATATTCGAGGGAGCTGGTTTGGGAAGTTTGAAGGCAACAGGTTACAAATCAGAGAAGTTTACAATGTAAGACAAAAGTGCTGCAAAAATCTAAGCTGTCCTCTCTGTGACGCAATTACCAAACTGATTCAATCGAGTCTTTTCAATTGAAGAGATACGTAGAAATCAGCTTTCCATAATTAATTATTATAAAGAATTTGGTGAAGCATTGTCAACAAAAAATGTTGACTCCATCCAAGCGGTGGTAGAGAGGCCAGAATGTGCCCGCTGTGACTGCCCTTGTGGAAGTTAGTTAGCCCCGTGACTTGAGAGAAAGGGACCATAGGTAATCTGCTCCTTTAACATCTCCCACTCTACAAACAACCAAAAAGAGAAAAACAAAACAAAACAAAAAGAGGTTCTCAAACTACCATCCTCAAAGTCTGCCAGGGAGGATAGCTTAACTTGGTCTGCAAGGAAACCAAACATGCCTTTAGAAAACACTGCAATATAAATATATGCTCATTTTCCTTCCCAAGGCAAGTGAAAACTATTGCTGCTATCAGGGAGTTTTCTGCTAGAGATTATCTACCACATCCATTACCTACAACGGTCATATTACAAAATTTCAGTGATTTATCTTTCTTAAGTCCATTCCCAATTTAGTCAAACAAGCCTTCTCCGTAAATGTAACCAGTCCAAAAGGAACTATGAAAGCAACAAAAATACAGTCAATGTAATATGACATCAACCACTTAGAAGTTCAAGACTGACATATACTCTACACGTTATCTGAGCTATCAGGAGTCTATTTAGCAAAAGCAAACAAATTTAAAAAAAAACAAACTTTATTTCCCAACAGAAACAAATTAGCTGCCACTCTCAATATTAGCCTACAATTTCATAATCACTACAAATATACGATTATTTTTACAAAAACACAAAAACGAACACCACCAAAAAACCCACCCCTGAAAAGTGAAAGGAGCCCCACACACCAGGCAGTTCCGATCTGAGCAGCCAGCAGAGGGCGCACGGGCCCCAACAAGCGCTGGCTCTGGCCTGCCACCACCCAGACTCACTAAGCCTGACCAAAATTTGAATACAGGGAGGGGGGAAAAATCATCCTATCAGTGGCATTAATTAATATTAAGTGTCCCCAGTTTAGGATCAGTGAGGAATATACACAAGTACACTTTTATTATTAAGCTCTGATTTTAACAGAGATTTCTTAGCTGCCTCATGGGAAGTTGTCCACTAAAAAGATGGAATTCTTCTTTGTATGCAAGTGTGGTTATATGAGTTTTCAAGGTCACTGTAGTTTTTATAGTTCTCTACTAAGAATTCTCTCTAATACGTGAATCTGTAAATTAAATACTAAATTTCTAACACAAACGCACATGTTCTAGTGAGTATGTTAACTTTTGTAAATGGAGGCTCTTTTAGTGTATTTCCATGTGCCATGTACAAATCTACTAACGAATTTTTGTAACACTAGAGCAATCATATAAGTATTGTTTTTATGGTTAAATTAGATACATAAGTTACTTATATTTCCACTTGCTTGTGCTTGATTATCTGGGTCTCTGTATTATAATATTTGGGGTTAGAGTAGGTCGTACTGGAAGAGTAGCTGGCATCTCTGTACATGTACGTATAGAAAGGGACACTTTATTCCTTTAAATAAATTTTCCTATGAATGCAAAAGTCACACGCTCCTCCTAGAGCTTTCTAAGCTTGTGATTCCAGAAACCATATCACAACTTGAAAAAAAAAAAAAATGAAGTACCTCATGAAAGCACCTAATTAAAACAGACGCCAAATACTATAGATTTTGCATTTACATATAAAAATGAAATAATCCATAGGATGTTCAATGTCTAATTTCAAATAGGTTGGAATAAACGGAAGGCGTGAATGTAGGTTTCAAGATGGAGAGCCTGCTTGGTTAAGATAATTAACAGCCACTTGTCCATCCACCTAAATGATCAATTCAACCTCACATCTACTCACCAAACGGAAACAACGAAGCCATGTAACATCTCCAGAAGGTGATTTTATTTTTCTTAAGCATTCTCAGTAGATTTGAGAGTTGAACCTAATTTACAGCATCCACAAGCCAGGTGGCTTAGGTTACATGTAGGTCACGATAAATAATACTTATCCTTTGGCTGATGTGGCTACACCATTTCTGCATAAGTTAAAATGACGATGTTTTATTATTCCTAAGCACTCAATTCTGAAATGTTTGCACAATCTGTTAAGTCCAGGCAAATTTAAACGATTTTGACATGCAGCCTGCTAAGGCCAGTGACGGGGATAATGCCTCTTTACGTGGGTAAAATTCTGTGGCATATAGGTCACTCTCTTAAGGGGAATCAACTGTGTGTCTCTCCTTTGCATTTTCCACCACAATCCTTCATCCTGCAGCCTGGAGCTGAGAGTGAAATGCAAGAAAGGAGCCGAGTGCTCAAAGCAAAAATCTGCTTCCAGGACAATCCATTATATCTGACAAGTTAAATGTTCCATGGTAGGCCATATGGCACGAGAGCAGGCCCGACGATGGGTGAGGGGAACTCGGCAAATGCATCACAATTAAGGAGTTTGGCTGCAGACTTTACTTTGAATTACTTTTTTTTTATTATTATTAAATTTTAAATGCTGTCCCCCTAATTTTTAACTGAATCCCTTTTAGGAGACACTTTCTAAAGAAGTTCCACAATTTCTGTCTCACCTCGTGACTGTGGCTACTGAAATCTAAAGGCAGAGGGACATGTGGCCATTTTTATCAAATGGAGTTTCAAAGAGGAGGACCTGTGGGCCTCGTTTGAAAAATTTCTGGACAAACAGTGTGAAGACTCTCTGTTCCCCAGATTAGGGTATGTAAATGACATCGGTCATCAGATTGGGGCATGTGAGTGAAACTGACGGAACAGTCACTGAAACCAGTTTCCGTTTTTAGTCAAAGAAAATCTTAAAAGCTGTACAGTCATAATTGGCATGTGCCTGTTTCTTCAGTGGTCTACTTAATCTTTATCAAACTAATGAATTCATCGAAGACCACCTCAGGTGAGTTTAGCTCCTCCTAGCAGGCCACCAGAAAGCAACTCTGCGGACTCCAGCTAATCCCATGTCCCAGAGGCAAGTCTCACAAACTCTCTGAGACACTCATTAAAACAAGGTGGTTCGTGATAATAAATATTTGTTGTTAGAAACAACGTCAGGTAAGTAATATCTGGACTATGACCAAGGTGTGCATGTTCTGCATTAAAGGAGGGAACATGAAGTGACCAAAATGGTATCAATATACCATGGTGTACCACCATTCAGTATGTCATTTTTTTTTAAATAAAGGAAACAAATATTCTAATTTCTCCTCAAGAATTCTTGGGAAGAGAACTGGACCCACGCTAAAACTTGAAAAAGCTTTCTATGAAAGTGTCCAAATGCATCTGGTCCAGTGTCTAACAGCGATTTTAACACCCTCAATTCCTGGGGATGACACATGCTTAAGGAAATTTATATATAATGTGATATACAGGTAGGCATACACATATATAAATTGTAATGGGGAGGTTCTTCTAAACAATAGTGATTATCGTTCAAGTAGTCACACTCGTTTGCAAACGTGAAATTTCATGATGTTGAGAGAAACATGTATGCATCTTTCCGAGAGAAAAGACGCTAAGACTCATTTCCCTAAACTATTTTCACTCTCCATTTCTCCAGAGGGTCACTATTTCCCTCAAATGTACCCGCTTCTGCCTTAATTAAGAATAACATTATTTCAAAGAGCATATCCAGACACTACAAAAATGGGTCAATTTTTTTATGTATCTAATTAGTAATACATTTTCTGGTGGTCCCTAAGTTATGATTTGTTAATAACCTAATATAATCTTAAATTTGCATCTCTCTTATTTTTGAATTTGAGACAGTGCACTGAATTATGAAGATGGTATGTGGGTTAAGAATTGGTCATTTGCACTAAAAATCAATTGTTACAGCTCTTTGTTTTTATCAAGAGCTTTCACATATATGCTCTTATAAGCGTCATCATAATCCTGTTAGGTAGGTATCATTAACTATGATCATTAATAGCTTCATTCAATACGTAAGGAAAAAAGGAGATTCAGAGAGGTTAATATATTTGCCTTAGAGCACACAGCTATGAAACAGAGCCACATCTGCCCAAGCCCAATTCTGATGTCAGCACTGTATGGTCACAGCATACCACATACTTCATGAGGAAGTATGAGCATTACAAAGATTTAAGCAAGTGTTACTTAGGAATGCAAGCATATATTGTACATTTTTACTTCACATTGAAGAAAAGTAGCCAAATATTCTAGTATTGTGATAATATCTAGTTTGAAAAAGGCAGCAGAATCCTAGGCCTGGGTTTTCTAGAAGGAATGAACACATACTCAACACACAACCACAAAGGAACACACTCACACACATATACACACTTGTAAAATGTAGCCACGCACACCTCGGCACCAATAGAGTGCACTGGGCCATTGTATACTGTAGATCCTATTTCTGTGTATCCAGATCCACATTTTTATTACTAATTAAAATGTCCAGATGGTAAAATAACACCTGATCTGAGGGGCTTTTAAGTACAGTAATTGTCAACGCTCAACTCCTACATTGTTAACAAATTGGAAAAATTGGCCTGCATTGAGTTTTGTATTTTCTGTTTTCAAACCAAAAGTGAAATGCAGTTAAAACTTTAATAATTTGAGCCCAAAAAAATGCCCACATGAAACTCTTTACCAAGGGGGAAAAGAAAGGATCTGCCATTTAAATCATTACAATTAAGAGAAAGCCTATGAACTCCAACAGACCGAACGTCATATCATTGCAATACAGTTGTGTTTTATGGGGGAAAAATACATGATGGGGGAAAATGAGGTTACAGCTAGCTGTTCAATAGCTATTCAATCCTAATCATTTCATGAGGCCTTTCTCTGCATCTTTTGTTTATGGGCTCACTAAACAAAAACCAATTAATTTTTAAATGCATGTGTCTTTTTTTTTTTTCTTTTCTTTTTTCTTTCGTTCTTTCTTTTTTATGCCACATCTAGGTACAGACCTTTATCACAGCAAACACATTTATCATCTCCTCTGCTTTTTAAAAATACAGATTCTGGCATGACCCCTGAAATTCAGGCGAGGCCTTCCTTCATGAATAATATACTTGAGTAAAGGACAAATGCTTTTAAAATGTTTTAGCAAGTTACTTCCTAATCCTAAAGTGGTTTCTTTTTTTTTTTTTTCCTCAAGCAAACATTTTCACAAATATTTAGGCTGCTTTGATACGCAAATGTTCTCCCAAACATCTCACCCAGCCAGCCACTGAAATCTCTCCACAGACCCCAACCAATGGGAAAGTCTGCAAGGGAACTACGAGAAACAACTGGATCAGAACACTGCCAGAAACCCTGGATTCACTGGCCACAAACAAACGTTGACTTTGTTGCAATACCTGAAAACAAGACCTTGGGATGCTTTAGTGAAACTACTGTAATGTTCTCAGTCACGGGGCTGTGATCCCCCTGGACGGCAGCACCAGCTTCTGGGGAGGGGAAACCTGAGCGCCCACAGGTTTCCTATTTCAGAGTTCAATAACTCCAGAAAGTGTGGCTTGCTGCCGGACGGTGAAAATCTCATCACTTTAAGAAGAAAATGCCCACAGGAATTAACATGTGTGAAACAGGAAACGGGGGAGGGGGGGAGGGAAGCAACAAATAATAGCGAGACCAGGGTCTCAAATCTTAACAGGTTTAAGATGAGGACTTTCAAAAAATGTTCTCCCAAGGGACTAAGCCAGGGGACGAGGCCCCTGGAGCCATCCTCACTATGTAAATAACTCAAGAAATAATTCATGCTAACGAAGGATTTCTAGAAATAAAAACGAGAGGCTGGCATTCAAAAATAACTTGTAAATACAGTATAAATACAGTTATTATGAGAAAAAACAATCTCCAAACCTCCCTTTCCCTTTTATAGTCTACTTCAAAAACAGCCCTAAAACCTGGTCTGGGAAATAATGGGATTCTTCAGTAACAGGTCAACAAATCATTGCAAGCCATTTCTCCAGTTTACTCAGCCACATAAGCCACCAGAGGCTAGCCACACTGAAAACAAAACCAAATTTCAGGATTCTGGTAGCTCACACCATGCTAGGCATTACCCAAGAAGGTGTGAGTTGGTGTACATTTGCGAATTTGGTGGGAGGAGAAAAGTAACAATGAATTTATCAAAGCCAGTGGAACGTTGAGCTTATAAAATTACAATGATCTGCTTCTCAGCCACTAACCTGCTAATCGACACTTGTTCCTTCACTTCTGCCATCACTTCCTCATTTACACATATTAGAAGTGGTCAAAGATTTCATCAGATGTGGTTTTGACAACAGCAGCAAAGGGCCTAAAGCCACAGAATTTTAATTGAGCCGAAAATACAGATTTTGGGGAAAAAAGAACCAATCACAGCAGGAAGCGCTTTGGGGGGTGGGGGGAGAAGGAAACATTACCTTGAATAGTTACTCTGCACTTAGCTGCACTGCATGAAAAGAAAAGAAAAGGGCTCTATAAAATGTCAGAATTAACCTATCGCTTCAGATGGCTTACAGGTGAAATTCTACCATCTGGATGGGCAGTTTGCCCGCATAAAATAGAAGTAAACTACAAGGGAAAAAAAGTAAATCCTCTTCTACCTGCTATTATAACACAATAGATTTTAAGAGATAGAGGACAGAGTCACCATAATCGCCAGACACAGACAAACCGTGTACACACACACACACACACACACACACACACACACGTACAAACTGAGAAAACAAAAGTTGGAATAAAGCAAGAGACGGAAATAAAATTCTGTCTCTTAGAAGTCTGAGCTGTAATGAGGAATAAAAATACAGTCATTCTTAATCGCATAATAGGGAAAAAGATTTACTTTTAAGTCCTCATTAAATAACTGATGAGACTTTCTATTTTACGGAGATACTCTACAAAACAAGACCTAGCATATCAAAGTTTCTATCTTCCCCTAACAAGGCATATTTATATTCCTTATTTATGCTGGGCTAGCAACTTTGGGAATTACAATTTAACTTTAAATAAACAGGAAACTGCATCTTAGGAACTGCCTGAAGTTGTTTTCTATCATTTGAGAGTCAAAATGCTTATAAACTTGACAATTTATAAAGAAATATGCTTTCTTCCTCTCTTTTTCTTAATCCTCATACAAACCCTTTTTAAAAAAAAAACATTTACCTCAGCAAAAAGATCCGACTTGGTGATAATCATTCTTTCAACCTAATGATCAAATCTGAAATCAAGTCAGAACTCTGTTTAGGGTTTTCTTTCTAATGTTGAGGGGGAGACAGAACTTTCAGCTGAACTTTAGGCTGGTGTGACAAGCCATGGTACTAGGTTGGCACCAAAGGGTTATTTGCCAATCTACAGTCACACATTCTGAAAGCAACAAAAGAGGATTTCTAAATTAATAGCTCTCTGTACTGAATGCTTGTCGATACCCTGTTCTGGGGATTCTGGGTATCCATTTTGATTGTATAGTGTCTCTTAAAATTACATCTGAAGCACAACACTAAACCAGAAGTGTTGAGTGAGAGAATTATGGGCACATTCCCAAACTCTTACACGAAACCACAAAGGGAATAGACTAAAAGAAAAAGCACTAAAAAAAACAACCATCATCCAAAAAAGAAAAAAAATCCCACCCTGAATAGAGAAATAGAATACTTGCTTTTCTTTCGACCTTATGGGTAGCACACGGAGGGAGGCACCAGAAGATCTAAGCACAAATACGTGATGAAGAGTCGCCAAAAAGCATGTGGATGAATAAACTGTCGTGGCGTAAATTTGCCAGCGAGAGGACAGAACACAACATGCTGAGGCTTGGCTGTCCTAACATGTTTTACTATGTAAATTTAAATAGTCTTGAAAGGGAAAAGGGAAGAGGGGAAAAGGTAGAAGGTTTTTTTTCCAATATTAAAAAAAAGTTTGCCAGAAATTCTCATACTTGGGTCACAAATAAAAGTACGTTCATTGCTGCTATTAAAAAAAAAAAAGAATCTAGTTCTTAGGCTAAAATTCATCACATGTTTCCTATGATGGAAATTTAGGGGGGTGGTTTAAAGAGTTAAAGACTCCCTACCATTAATTTGCATCTGGTGCTTTTAGTGTGTGTGTGTGTTTTTTTCTTCCCTGAAAAGTTGGCAGAGCTGCCGATTTTCCATAATGCAAGCATTTGGGAATTGTGAGCGGAATGAAACCGATCCAATCTCCTGACTGCGACATGAATTTTCATTAATTACAACCTTGTCAGCAAAAGCATTATCAAAGCTGAATATGAAAATGCTAATGAGTCCTCATTTGCATATTTTTCTTTGTTGGAATGTCATTAATTATTACATTTTATGATGATGAATGCAGCTGTCGAAGCTCTCCGATGCATAATTAGCCATCAGAATGCCAGGAGCCGATCAGCATTTTTGGGTGAAAAAAAACAAATTTCACTTCCACTCTCCCCCCATCCCAACACCACCCAACACATACATACACGCACGCACGCAGGCACACACAAACACACACACACACACATACACACATACACACACACACACACACACACACACACACACACCCCTGATGACGACAGTCCTGAAGCCAGACTTTGGGGAAGTTGAAAAGGAGTCGTTTAGAGGGAATTAATTTTTGCTTTAAAATTACTTTGTTTTTAGCCGATAACGGTCTTACACAATAAAAGCAGTTCTTAATAAAAAAAAAAATCGTTATTCCAGCTTAATTAATGCCACGCTTAATTATAACACCATGATGTCAGCGGTTTTAATTAAGTATTGGCTCCGTTACAAAAAAAACTCCTCGCTGCAGTAGGAGTCACAATACACAGATTTGTGCAAATCATTTCTGCGATTTTTCGGTCTTCTGTGGTTCATGAACTATTCAGATATTAACAGACAGCATGAAAACTCCAGGCACACACGCGTGCGCAGGAGGACGCGCACATGCACTGCACACGCACGCGCGCGCGCACACACACACACACACCAAGCACAGGGGAAAACCCGTACTTTCCTACTACATTACTTGGATAGATTTTAGAGCTTACCTACTTGACCACTTTTTTGAGCTAAAGTGTAAGTGAAGATGACAAAACATAGCTCATCCTCTCTCAGCCGCTGGGAACGGTGTTTATAAGTAAAAAAAGAAAAACAACACAGAGCAGATGGGACCATTACACATGACCAAACCAATCAATCACAGATGAAGGGCCCAGGTGCAGCGCAGCCGTGCAACAACGCACCATTTCACAGTCTGTCAGACACACACACACGGTCGTCCATGAGTGACCCTCCTCGGCTCCCCCCGGACCTCATCTGGAGCGCTGCGCCCCTCTCGCCTGCCTACGCTCCAACTGACGTCTTCATAATCGCCCTGTCTTTCTATCTGCTTGGCTCCTGGGAAGAGGGGAGGCTGGAAGGGGTGGGGGCGAGGGGGAGGGGTGAATGGGGAGGGGAGATAAGGACAGGGGCCCACATCATTGTCACTTGCCGGGAGTCCAGCCTTCTTCCTTCTGCCCTCCCACGGCCCCTCCCTCCCAAGCCGCCAACGCAATCGCTTCTCTAACCATCATTAAGCTCATTAATTTTTAAGGGTGACTGCTTGGTTGTAGCACCCCAACTGTCTGCCATTAGAAACAGAAATTCTGTTTGTGAGTTTCTTGCCCTGTGAGGAAGAGAGATGTGTGTAACTGGACCAGGACACAATTAGAGTGAAATGGGAGAAATTAATTAACTGGAAGTGGTTGCCAGTTCTTCCCATGGCCCCCCAAAACTGGTTCCAGTGAAACCCTAGTTACTTCAAAGCCTCTGAGGAGCCGACTCTTTCTCAACATTTAGTGTCTTAGGTAATTTCTGTGGCCTTTGGAGTCCTGTATCACGGACTCCTACAAGAATTACTGAACCCAAATGAAATTGTACATTTGCAAGAGTCACAAGGTCATCTTGGCGGCACCACTGAAATATCAACTCAGACACAACAAGTTAAGGACAGGCTCCCCATTTTGAACTAAAAATTCCTAATCATGGCATTAATAAAAATGTTTGGTGGGGAAGAAAGTAACCAAAGAATGCAGAAAGGAATGACAATACACACCACAAAAGCCTACCTACTACCTTTGAAAGAAATCTCACCACATGGTGGAAGGAGAAGACTGGTTTTATTGATTCAATATATTCTTTAATCATGAACTTCTTAAGCCGAAGTAATTTATAACAAAGTTTCTGAGATCTGTTGATAGAGCACAATTATAATAAAGAATCAGCTCTATTTACTCAAAGAACTGAAAATGGATCCTCTCTCCAGCTTCGGGGGATGACTGCTCACCCAGTGATTGGATGCTCTCAACAATTTATAATTTATTTTTCCCATTTCAAGATGAGAAGGACTTTAGGAAGGCGCTCAAGTCCTACAAAGAACAACTACATAACTGCAAAACAGGTTAATGGATTAATGTCCCAAAATGCTCATGACATTTTAGGCTTTATGTGGAAATTTACACTGAGAACAAGAAAAAGTTAATCAGAATAGACCATGCGATCCAGCCACTCTAAGGATTAAGTCAAGTGTCATTTATATGCAGTTTCATGTAATGATTCAAAAAATAAAATAAGGAGTGCAGGTTAAGTTGGGTGAGAAAGTGTCCTACGTAAAATCTGCATGCCATTCCATTTACAGGCAAAGGCAATTTTACAGAACACTAGGCAGATTGGATTCGTTGAAATGAAAGCTTTGTCTCTTAGTATGGGCCCTACCATCAATTCAAACACGTTCTCCAAATGGTTTGATGACGCACTTGTGTGTGTGTGTGTGTGTGTGTGTGTGTGTGTGTGTGTGTGTGTGTGTTTTCTTTTGAGGATTCAGTACGCTTCTCATCTCTTTACCATCTAATTTGTCCTTTGGAAACTTTTAAATATTGAAGTAATCATGCATCTTTCTGTTTCCCAACGTGTCCTATAATTTTTATGCTTGGTCCTTGTTAAAAAGGAGCCTTATCTCTGAACTCCAGGAAAAAAGAAAAACAGAGGACATATTTATTGAAATCTTCCATAGTTATGTAGAAAGGATCACTTTGCATTTTGGAAGTGTATCTTTTTTTTTCTCCTCAAGGAACAGACTCTACACATTTGCATTAATAAATTTCTATTTTCAAGCTCAATAGAAATTGCGGTACAAAAAGCAGATGTGTACGTTGGATTCTTTCAAATTAAATTTCCAAAAGCAGAGCCTATTCTAGCTCAAGATCAAAGGAACTAAAACATGGTCTCCTCCCCCTTCCAATATAATTACAGAGATTTCATTTCTTTTGTTACAATGAGCACAACAGGTAAATCTTAAACGTGAAGGATAATGACCAGGTGCTAGAGCTCAGCTTTGCTGGGTAGCTGAGTCGTTCTGCTCAGGGCCCCTGCTGTTTAAACTACCACTCCACAGGAAGACGGGAAACGTCTCACGCTCTTCTTTACTTTTTTTCTTGGAGACTCGCTTCCTTTTCAACATCAAAACTACACGGAATAGTT
This sequence comes from Proteles cristata cristata, assembly GCA_017311185.1. NCBI lineage: Eukaryota > Metazoa > Chordata > Mammalia > Carnivora > Hyaenidae > Proteles > Proteles cristata. The sequence continues at coordinate 357,029 of JAESUZ010002737.1, read as the reverse complement.
CTGGGGTGGACCAAACCCATTTTACAGCAGCGCTGTTCTAAAGGTGGAGGGGTCCACGTCCACCCTAAAATGTACATCAAGAAAACAAGTCCACGTTTGTAGGCATCTTTTATTGGTCGGCTACCTAAAGCCCTTTTGGTAGATGGGGTATAAATAATAAATAAATGAGGAGTGACACTGTTATGAAATGTCATATCCTGGCAGTCCCGGGAAAGGACGAGGCTCTGGGGAGAGAGAAGAAAGAGATGCAAACCGCAAAGTCATCCAAAAATGAGGTTCGAAACAAAATCTGTTCCACTTTGGAGTGATTAGCATGATCTATTTCTTTGGGGACTATAGGTAAAGAGAGAACAAAATTTAATGTCAAAACCCACAAAAACAGAGAACTTTGGGAGAGAACACCCTGGAGGCTTTTAAAGATCCTTGAGAGGGACTGCATTCTACATATGTATTTCCGTCTCCCTTTTAAAATTCCTGGTACCTCATTTCATCCTTTGCTGCCCATAGGCATCTGTTCCCCTCTAATTATTTGCCATTTAGAAAAACTCTGCTTAAATTCCTTGTGCATCTGTCCCTTGCTTAGTGTATATTTGTGATGCTTAAATATGGTGCTTGATATTAGAACAGCCTCACACAGAAGTACAAAAACTTTCCCATCCCTGAAAAATATTTCACGATCCTCTTCCCCAAAATGTATATACAAAGTAAATTCAGTGTTACCAGGGTTTTATAAAATAAGGATGTATTCCTATATGCATCTCTCTCTCTCTCTCTTACACACACACTCTCTCTCTCTCTCTCTCTCTTCAAAGATTTGGCCATTGAGAAACAAAGCTTCCAGTGGATCTTCCAACCAATCCCTTTATAATATAAATACCAGTAATAATGCCCTTTCCAAAACAGAACATTTACTTTAAGTAGCTAGGGCTTCCTAGATCCTGAATTATTTTTTTGCTAGTCTATGAAATAAAATATGATTATTTTTGTGTGGAAATATCCTTACTTTCAAGGATATCACCTCTTGAGAATACAGGAAAATAGAAACTCGAAAAATCAGACGTGGTTTGGTAGCATTAAAAATCCAAAATCAAACAGGATTAATTCCGACATGTCAACCACACATCCTTCTTTCTCTTTGCTTGTTCCTTCAACCTTCCAGCCTTCTTCTTCTCCTTCCTGCTCCCTCTATGCCTCCCCTCCCTTAAAGAAGAGGCTCCGCATAAGGGAAAAGCACTGGATTGGGAACATGGAAACCTGGCTTCCAAATTTAGTTTTGCCAATAACTAGGTGGGAGTTCTGTTCACTTATCTGAATTGGAGTAAATAATCCTGAGGCTAAGAAAAAATTACTATTAATACTATTAGTAGTAATAATAGTTTACTCCACGCTGAATATATTTGCAGCATAGGGGGTATGGGGAAGTGGTGGTGCTTAGCAGTAAGGATTTGAGAGTCAAAGTGCCTGGGTTTGAATCCCAAACCCACCCCTAATGAATTAAAGATATGGCAAAATTACTGGATAGCTTGGTGGCTCCATTTTCTTATTAACAGAACAGGACTAGTAATAACATCTACATTCTGTGGTTGTGAGGAACAAAAAGTTAGGACATTAAAGGCTCTCAGAATATGTATATATATTTATTCTTTCTCATCTACCTCCACCACTACGTAAAGTTCATGTAGAAGGAGAATATTTTTTCCTCACCACTATATGCATATAGTCTAAATTACTGCCTAGCACATGGTATGAAGTTGGTAAATAAACAACTCTTTAGTGAATGAATGGATGGATGGATGAACAGACAAGGAAACATGGCTTGTTCTGTAAGAGCCAATGATTCTAACATTGAACAATTAAATACTTACTAGGTGTAATTTATCTGGTACTTTACATGACCCCTGTCTTCAGGAAACTGATAATTTATTATGGGAATGAATCTTAGTACAAACAACTGTCATTATGAATCATAGAGGAAAAATCACATTAGAAGTGTATAAGAAGAATACTTTGCCAGGTCAGAGGAAGGGTAGTTCAGTTCTGGGGGGTGATGACTGGAATCTTCCCACCCAGAGTTCCTCTAAGAAAATTCTCAGAAAAGGTCAACAGTGGCAACTAAGTGGTTAAAGCCAATAGACAATGTTCAGTTCTAATATTCCCTGATGACTAAGAAAGACACTTTTTTCCCTTCCTTCCTAAAAATATGTTTGACCGTGGCTTCCGTGACATTACATTTCCTTTTTCTCCTACTCCTTAAGCATTCTCTTTCATTCTCACCTGAAAGCCATGAAATGTAGAGACTCATTCAACTGCTAGGTCCTAGGTCCGCTTGTTACTTGAGCCTGCATACGCTATCTCAAACCTTCAACTGGTGTCTCCCTGCTCAAGACTCTGGTTACAGACCTTCAGCTCACACTTCTCTGAGCTTCATATCCTTACACTGCAACTGCCCACTTGATACCTTCATTCGGATGGTTTAAAAGTATCTCACACTTAACACCAAACTCATGATCTTCTCCTTTCACACCTACACATGTACTAATGTTCCCTCCAGTTTTACAGACACTGAGGGAAAAATGAAACTACGTTTATTAAGAACCTCCCATTTCTAGCTTGTGTACTACATGCATATATCTCATTTAATCTTCATTACAATGCTCCGAGGTAGATATCATTTTCTTCACTTTTAAGATGAGGGTAGTAAGGCTCAGAGAAATTGCTTCCATTTAATCACAGACCATGGATTTCAGGTTACAAAGCTCAAAGTTAAGAGGATGAATAATGTTTGGTGTCAAGAACCAATCCTGTTCCCTTAGTTTGAGCCTTATAAGCTCAAGTCATACTTTCTGATTCGCACTAAAGAGGTATTTTGGTGAATTCAATGAGAGGTCTATCCAGGGGACGAAGGGGATGTACACAGGAACAACTTAATCAGATAAAAAAGTCAATAAAAAAGGTAAAAAACTCACAGAAAAGAAATATAAATGGGAAAACAGCTAATTAAATAAGAACTGTAGAAAATAAGGATATTAAATCTATGCTCTCAATCAAAAGCTACAAAGACGAAAGATTTTTAAATCAGTCAGCATATCCCTAGTAAAAACAACAAAACAACAATCCCCAGAGGCCCAGGGAAAGCACAAATGTGAAAGGAATCCTCGACACAGTTGTCCAAAGTCAAAACAACCTTCAGTGGATAAGTCTCTCTAACCTGAGAACTGACCGGGTCACACACCACACCAGTACCAACCATTTCACCGTTTTCTCCTCCCTCTTTCCTTTGGGAGTCCCTACAGAAGCCATGTCCTGTGACATGTGTGCACCACAAGAATCACTATACTTCTTACCCTGGCTAAGGGTACAACATGTCACCTTTCTTGGTAACAGGTGACATATTAGACCATGATATTGCTCTCACTTAAGGGAAGACTTCCATCTCTTTCATGATAATTCCTGAAAACCCTTTCATTTGACTGGATTACCAGTAAGTCTTCCTCAATCCAGGTGACCTGCCCCTAACCCCCAAACCTGCAGATTCTGCTCTTTCTTGATATTATCTGTCACAGAATATTCAAGCTTGGCTTCCTCAGCTGTTCAAAGGCAAGTAATTGTTGCCTGTCTCCATGGGGAGAAGACCCCTGTGATTGGAATTCCTCTCTCTGCGTTTGTCTGACTGGGGGTTCCTCAGACAAAGAGAATTAGACACGTTGACCTTAAATGTTATATACTATATTATTCATATAATATTAATATTAGAACATTCATCTCCCTGTATCCACAGTTTTAGACCTTTGATCTCTCCAGCTGTCAAGGAAAAATATTTTTCTGGCACGGAGTAGAGTGGATCAAACACTCATCTCTATCAATCTCAGACAGATCCTGTTGCACTTTCTGGCTCACTAGAGAGAATTTCTCTCTTCTAGTACTTGTCATGACAACTGACCATGATTTGTTGTTGGAAAGGATTGTGGGTATGCGAGGTAGGCAAAAGGGTAAAAGGTATCCACCTTTTGGCTGTCACCCCGCAGCCACAACCCTGGCAAAGGGTATAATTTCCAAGTTTTCCACCAGCAAACTAGGAGAGGCAGATTCTTAGAGAAAAAACAACTATGTTTGGACTCCTAGATTTAAAAAAAATGCCACTTACAGGGCACCTGGATGACTTAGTTGGTTAAGTGATTCCTGATTTTGGCTCAGGTCATGATCTCACAGTTCATGAGCTCAAGCTGCACACTGACCTTTGCACTGACAGTGAGGAGCCTGCTTGGGATTCTCTCCCCCTCCTTCTTTCAACCCTCAGCACTCATGCACTCTCTCTCTCTCTCTCTCTCTCTCTAAATATATAAACATTTTTAAATGCCACTTGCTAGTCATACAATCTCTAAGACAGACACCCTACCGAAGAAAGATAAATGAGTGGGCCAATATCACATCTTGTTAATAAGCAATGAAGCTGGAAGTCAAACCCCACTCTAACACCAACCTCCAAACTCTTCCCGTGCCCACACTTATAAGGGAAGAAGAGGAAAATAGCTAATAAAAGAGTAGTGAGAGGACCAGAAAGAGGGTCGAATTTGACATTGTGGATGTTGAGGGAGGTGGGTTTCAAAAGACAAAAGGAATAGGCTAGGAAATAAACAAAAAAACAAAACAAAACAAAACAAAACCCAGAATGTGAAGCGTGTTCTCCCTTAGGAGATCAACTATCCTGGAGAATAAGTAGTTTCAGGGCAACTCATGGGCTACATCCTACCAAGGTGCTGGTTTGTAGGCCTGAAGTACATCCCAATTTTAACATGACCCCACAAGACCTGAAGTAAGCAACCTATGACCTACACTGGACAATCACTGCCAAAGAGTAGAGAATCCATTCTCACAATGTTACATACACAGAAAAGGAGTCAGAGGAGAAAGAGATGATGAAAGAAAATAGAAACGGAAAGATTTCTGGAAACAGATTCCAGGACAAGGAAGTTAAAATAAACTGAAGGAGGCACGTACTGAAGTTTGTCCAGAGAATGAGGAAGGGGCATACACCTTCTTAGAAGACATGACAGAAGAAGCAGCCAGTGGAAGTTGCGTAGCAGATATTCTCAGATCAACTACCTCAAATCAAGCAACGCATCTGAGAAGTCTGACATCTCTCCTAAAGGCCTACTTCACTTTGCTGCCACTTTCTTTCCTACATCTTTTCTTCTCTGAGGATGACTAGATCCATATAGGGTGCTGAGCTTGGACTGTACAGTAAAGGTCTGGAGTAAAAAAGACAGCCAGTGGTGTATGGAGAAAAATGAGTTAGACACAGGTCATCTTCACCTGTGGTCTCGGGAAAAATCAAATTTCCACTGGAGATACTGGGGTTGTCTCCCAGGATCCAATGCTTTTTTGAACCCAACAAATCCTAATGTGACATTAACAGATACTCAAATCGCTCATGGACCTTTGGACAAGGAAAGTGGAAGAGTCTTCCAAATAAATGGCAACTAGGGAAGCAAGAGGGAATCAAGACACAAAAGACCGTGGAGTGAACAGCTTGGAAGATCAAAACCCTGAAAGTACACAGGGAAGGGAGATTGGAAATTTAGCTTTTCAGCACGTGGAAATGATAATCCTCGTCGACAACAGTGAAAAAAGATTTGTATTTATTCGTCCTCTTCATCAGGTCAAGTGAGTGGCAGATGAGAAGACGAAACTAAGGCCCACTGAAGACATATCCTATGAGTCAAATCAAATCACATTGGGCTAAAGGAACTCTGAAAACATTGGTGAAGTGGGCCTTGTTAGTTCCATCTTCCCCCCCGCCCCCTCCCCAATACAAAGGGAGGCCAGGAGTGTAAGTGGTTGGGTCAGGATGCAAACCAGATCTCAGTGAATACTGAAGCAGGGTCTCTCTCTGAAAGTAAACAAATGAACGAGCTAGCTTAACAATATGTCAGAGAAATCCACTGTTCCCCTCACACGTCTCCAATGAGAATATATATTACCCCGATTACTTCTTGGATTCTGGTTCTCCAAATTGTTCCTAAGTGCTTTCATACTATATTGCTTAAATTTGCCAAAGACTGTAAACTACTTGGGGGTAAACACTGACCTGAATTGCACAGAGGAGTCTAATTCTAGGCCAGCAGTGCAGTTGGCAAATTCAGTCCTCACCAGATGTGTGCATGCCTATTAATAAAGCGACAGGTCCTATCCTCATCTCAATTATCCCTTATTAAAAAATAATGATGATAGGGGCACCTGGGGGGTTCAGTCAGTTGAGTGTCCGACTTCGGCTCAGGTCATGATCTCACGGTTCGAGAGTTCGAGCCCCGTATCAAACTCTCTGCTGTCTCCCTTTATGGCTTCCCCCATTCTCTCTCTCTTAAAAATAAACAAAAAAACATTTAAAAAAAGAAGTTTAAAAAAAAAGAAAAAGAAAAAAAGAATGATGATAGTATTTTCCCCTTGACTTCTACCACTCTTAATCATTCTTCTGATAAGTTCGCTTTCTTTCTTATTGTGATTTAACAGTGTGCTGAAATGTTTAAAAAAAAAAAAATACAGCAGTCATTAGTGTGGTCCTTAACCTTAGTGTTCGTTAACACATAATCTTAACTTCTATTGACTTCTAATACTTTTAATCGGCTACGTCTATCTGCCCTGGTCAGGGAAGCAGTCAGGGCCTCTCGTTAGGAACACATGCTTTAAGAGTCTGGTAGGATTGTGTGCAAATCCCAAACAGATCACTAACCAACTAGGAGTGTACCCTCTGTCTGGACTATTTCAACCTCTCTGTCCTTCGCCTCCCTTATTTGTAAAACGAGGATACGAAACACTTTCCACAAAAGGCCTCTGTAAGATAAAATCTGCAAATCAAAGCACAGGGTTTGGCATACAGTAAGAGTAAACTAGCTAGTGGCTATTGTAACTGTGACAGGATATGGATAAACATTGCTGAACATTAGCAGTAAGCATTATGGACATTGCTGGACAAAGGTCACTACCATTATTTCGAATTTAGAGCTGATGGAGGACAGATTTAATTTGCCCTTATGTGGACAGGGAAGCTTTGTATTTATATCACAGATATAAAGACTAGAACTTGACGTGGACTATTTTGAAAATGCATGCCTTTGGTCACATGGGGAGAAATGGAGAACCATGAGAGTCAATGTTCCCCCAAATATATCAGACTGTGTGCGTTGCTGATGACAGCATCATCTGCATGAGAAGCACCCACATTTTCAACTGTACATATTTGTATTATGTTAAGAGGAAAAATATATCACCTCGGTGGTTCCCAAGGCTTTTGCCTCTGCTATTATATTTGAGTTGCAAACGAGCCTTCTTGTTTTATGACCTTTTCCCTCTGCACCTCTCTCTCTCTGCTTGCTCCCTTATGTGCCCAATCATCCATGTGCACGATGCTGACAGAGCCATTTCCTCCTCACCTGTTACCCTTGAGTAGCTTCCCAGTCCATTACAGGCTAACATTTAAAGGCATAATTCCTACCCACTTGCAACTTTTATTCTAGAGGAGACAAAACAAATCAGGCCAAGATTGCCAGGTTCCAATAATTTTTTTTCAAATGCCTCTCGTACATCAAACAGTTTCATTCAATGCTCTTACAACTGTGGGGCAAATTCTAACAAATCTTTCTTCACGCACTCTGTTCAACGCTATTTCTCCCACTGCTTCTGTACACTGACTTCTAGTATCCCCTTTGCTCTTTCTTCATTCCACCAAAAAGTGTTCGCCGTAATCAATTACTTATTTACAATAATTCATGTTGAATTATAAGCAAAAGTTTTGTTTCAATGTAGAAGGTCTCTTTTTCTGTTTGCATCATAGAAAAAATTCAAGCAATTTTTCTGTTTTAGTGATTCTGGCAAAATGTTCCAAGAAAGAATCCTGATTCTGGCAATGTGTCTTAAAAGAGGAATATAGGACAACCACTCCATACTCAAATGATCCCTTCTCAAATATTCTCATTCAACATTACAGATCAGCCCTGTGTTCTTAAGGGATATCTACCTGGTGAACTGGATATACTGACTGCTGGGAACTTGAGTGCCTTCTTTTCAGCGTGGTGTGCTCACTGCTTAGTGCAATGCCTGGTGCGGAGGGAGTGATCAGTAAATATAAATAATAGGTCACCTTCAATGTTCCCTGTAAACATAGTGAGTTATCAATAAGTCTATCTGTAGTCATCAGACTGGAAATGATTGTAAAGTTATTTTTATTAAATAGTCTTTGATTTGGCTCAATGGTATTGGCAAATGCTGAGACTGCAGCCATTTGGACTACACATGCCGCTGGCCCATTTTCAAAACCACTAGCAACATGTTTATTATTTGTCTCTCCCACTTGAATAAAAGCTCTACAAGGGCAGGCATTATTTTTTTGCTTTGTTTCCGGAGGTATCCCAAGTGCCTGACATGTAGTCCGCACTGAGCACATATTTGCTGAATGAATGACACATGCTGGGCATGGCTTGTTAGGTCCTTCATGAGCTGGCTCTCACCAGACGTGGAGAATCTATGCCTCATACCCTCCCTTTCTCAGTGCTCTGAAAGAGATACTCAATCTTTTCCTTTCTAACCTGCTGCAGGTATAAATCCCTCAGCCTCAAACACTCCGCCATCTTGTTCTCACACCAGCTCCCTCTGCAAGTCAATGTCCCCAACCTCCTCCAGGCGATGTGCATCCCTGCTAAGAGCTGCCAAAGGACCCTGTATTTCCCCTGGCCTCTTTACTTGCTGTTTCTTCCACTAGATGGAAAGTAACTCTGAGCACATGGTACTCACGGGATATCACCAGCCCCAAGACATGCCAAGTATCTGGCACAAACCTGGTGCTCCATAAATACCTGATAAATGGAATTAATGAATAACTTAAAGCCTGAACACTAATATATGAAAGAATTGTAAGCAGCCCATGTCTATATCCAGAGCAACTGATACTAATCATCACATATTATACCAGTCAAATAAACTCACAAAGTAATTTACAATCCACCCAATTAATGGGGTTTTGGCCTTTTCCGCAAGTTATAGGTATCCCTGGCCTGTTAACAGCGGGATAGGTCTTCAAACAAGATTCGCCAGTCAAGATTCTGTGATTAGAAACGAGGTTCATGGGTAAAGAGATAGTTTTTAACATCCCACGAAATAACTCCACATGATTAATGATTTAACTATTCATTCAAATATAAGACCTTTAATTCTCTCCAGAGGTTACATTTTCAACTTGCCAAAAATTCCTAAATAAAAGCAGGTGTTAATTTCGAAGGCAACGTGTAATATACTATGACGAGTGCAAAAACAGACAAATGCCTAAATTCCACACATTTTCTTTAACTCCTTTAGCATATTACAAAACATACAGAAGCCCTTACCTGATTTTTTTCTCTGCATTTTAATTTTATTAAGTTAAATACATAGACTACAACAGAAGCACAGAAGTCTACCCCCCACCATGGCCAGTATGTTACCTGGGAGTCTCATGGAAAGATGCTATGAGACTACGGCTCTGAGCAGCCTGAGGTCAGGTCTGCATCCATAATGTGATCCAAACAGTACATGTGTATGAAAAACCCAAATCAAACAAAAACAGCTCTATCATTCCAAAGGTGATAGAACATATAACAAAATTCCCTAATTACCTCACCATTTAACAGACTCTGAGGGGGGGAAAAAAAGCTCATAAAAACAAATTACAGCAACTTGTGGATCATGCTTCTTTTATTAAACAGGTAGCCTAAAAAATATTTTATCACGTACTGTAAGTCATACAAGATGGCAGAGATAATACTGCAAAGTATAACAAAATCACCCCAACTACTTGAGAAAAACATACTTGCCTACACCAATTTCCAGGGTAATTTCGTAGCATTTTTAGCTATTTTCCTAATTGTTCCATATAAGGCAGTTTCCTTCTTCAGTGTCATTTAGTCTTAGCTGTATATTACCAAAAAACAATAAATGGATGTTCTTTTTGAAATATTTATAGTGCCAGCTTCCCTCTAATTTGGCTTGTCTTTCCTCTAAATTAGTAAAAATCTGTTAACATTTTTCCCATAAGAAAAATCATTCTTGCTGCAAATACATAATGTTTAACTATAAACTTACAACAATGTGTGTTACTCACATCATTATTACAGAGGCAAATCTTTAGGGTCCTTAGATTAAGCCTACTGATTTGAAGGACAAATAGAATAAAAATAGATATCATTTCAGCCCTTTCCGGAGGAATGTGCAATCTTAACATATTAAAAACTATCCGTTTTTGTTGACCTAAAAAAAATGTTATTGATTTATAACATAAAAATATCTTGATGGCAAATAGATAGGTGCTAAGTAGGTGATGACTCACTTTTACTGAGTGAAAAAGAAATAGGAGGATTTAAAAATAAGCACTCAGTTGAAGAGAACTGAGCAGTTTTGAAAACTAAAATGACAGCTCTTTGATGTGATGTGTAGGTCAGAGATTCTCAAACCTGGCAGGCATCAATGTCACCAAATGCATGTTTAAATTAGATGCTTGGATCCCTTCCCAGACCTCCAAATACAGAATGTCTATAGGTGGAGCCCAGGTATTTGTATTACGTGAATGGCCCAGAGGTAACTCACGTGCACAGCAAGGGTGAAGACCTGCAAGATTTGGTCATATAACTTTAGGGAGTTCAGGACCCATGGGCTGACAGCTAAAGAATGCCACTCATCAGATATAATTTTCTATCAGATATGTAAGGACATTAGGAAAGAGTGGGATGAAGCAATATTCAAAGTAAACATAGACTGAGATGTACCAAACTTCTTTCCGACATTCTCTGTCCAGCTCTTGAACTCTCTTATTAGTCATACAGCACTTGCAGATGGGGTCAGTGTTGCCATGTTTATGGTGTCTCGTGCGTATTAGCCTCTTCCCGCTCACCTCAGTAAGATGGCAGATTCACCCAAGTTTGACAGTCCCCAGATGAACTGTCTATTCCTTGGGAATAACCAATCAAATTGCAACTGGCTCTGTATAAATGATGAAAATACAACAAAAGAAATAGGGAGGTAGCTTAGGGGATCCTTCTTCTATAGACGAACTTAGGTCTGCCAGCTTTCAGAGACACTTAAACACAGAACAATTATATGTGAGAATCAAGAGGTCACGAGGGGGTTGTTCCAACCAAAGAACCTCCACCGAAAGTCCTGGAAGAAAAGGTGGCACTGGAGATTAATTTTACTGAGAAGACTTTGGCCATGAAAAGGTACTGTAGGACAGAACTGTGCAATAGATGAAAGTGTATTTGTCTCTGTCCGACACGCTCAGAAATAATGTCCCTGAAATGGCTTTCGTATTCCCTTCTTATGCAGCTGCTAAAACAATACCCAAAAGTGGGGAGAAGTGAGCACAGTGAAGTCCTCCTCACAAGAGTATCTGCATTAATGAGCGTCTTAAAGTAATCTTTGTACAGAAAGCAAAGAAAGATGAATTCTGGAAGAGAAACAGAGGGTCTTTTGAATGAGGTGGACCGGGCCATAAAGTTTATTGAGGCAAAGAGCAGGAAAGGAGGTAGCCCAAAGGGAGACAATGGTTGTCAGCCCAGGATGAGAGGTGTGTGTGCCGCAAGGTCAAAATGCACAAGTTGGGGAAAACGGAGAAAGGAAAAAGTGCACAAGTTGGGGAAAACGGAGAAAGGAAAAAGTACATTTAAGTTACACCCTCTCATGTGCCCAAGGGAAGAACTCCGAATTCCCAAACAGCTTAGGAGGTCAAGGATCCAGGGCTAGTTGCCGGGAATCAACAAGCACGAAGTCTAGTTTGGAGAATTGGGGAGACGAGCGAGCTTGGAAAGAAATATCCACGTCTGTGAGGACGAGGGAAGGGAAGCAGGCACCCACGCTGAGGACAGTTCACCAAATAGACCCAGGAATAAGGAGGATGCCCTTCTCCATACGTCCTCCATCAAGGCGCCAAGAATGTAACAAAATGAGACTAGGAATGATGCGAAAAGTAAATCAATGGCCTTTCTTTACCTGGCAAGAGGTAGGGTTGCTTATAGGAGTGAGGGAGAAGTAACGTCAAAAACCGTAAGGGCATGTCTGTCTTTTTCCCTGTTGCATTCTGGGATCTAGCACATTGTCTGGCACTAAGAGGTGTCCAATACGTACCGGCTGCATCAGTGACTCAGTGAATACCCTGGAAACAACCGCAAGACTTCACAAACACGTAACACTTAAGGAACATTAAACAGTGGACATACTGGAGGAACTCTTAGACTGAGATCTTAGGGGACAAAAAAGATGTTTTGGTTATTCGAAGGCTATTTAAGATTAAAAAAAATTTTTTTTAAGTATACCAGCCTGTTGTTCCTTGTGAGGGTAAATCTCAAAGGAGCCAGCCTAATTAGTTAATTAGATTAAAAAACAAATCCACAAAATTATTTCCAACCATTCTAAGAACACAGTTAATTGTCTTTCCTCTCCTTCCCAGCTGCTTCTTCATTCTTTCAACTTTTTTAAAGGTGTTTTTGGGTGACCACTGCTAGCTTTAGAATTTTATTAGTTTTTCTTCTCACTCCTTGATCACCTGATTCGGCATGATCCTGATTTCTTTTGTATTTTTTCACTCCCCTGGGAAATTTATGTCTGTTTCTGGCATCTGTCCCCCATCCTCTTTTGTGAACACTGAGGTGAAAAATTCATTTATTTTTTAGCAGCGTCTCCATTGCCTGTCAATAAATTATCCTTTCTATCTCTTCGAGGCTTGACAAACCACTTTTCGGACCTCCTGGTCTTTAGGTGCTTTCAGAAATAACTCATTATTATTTAGCATCATCTCATAGGTAATCTTTCTTGCTTTTTCACTCTTGATTTTTGGATATTTTTTAATATTCGTAACATCTTCCTGCAACCATGCCATTCTCTTCCTCGATGGCCTTCAATGTCAATTATAACTCTTTCTCAATACATAATTGCCTTGTGCTCTGCAGTTTCCAATTCTGTGAGCCTGATACTTGTTATATTCTCATAGTGTGTTTCTTCTTACCCAGCATAACCTGGGGGTATCTGCATATTGAGTTCATCTCTGTACACGCATGCCCCTTCCCACTCCCAGTACTCTTCCTTTCACTACTTATCCCTTCCTTTTCTCATTCTGTTTTACAGCGTCAAACGTTCAAGGCTGACTACTAAATTTTGTTTCAAGGGACAGAGAGGCTGCAGTTCTGCCTTCGTGTATTCGGCATTTTTCAGTGCTTAAATCAATGGCTCAGATAATATTTGCTATGAAAAGCATCATTTGATGACCAAATCCAGTGCAACAACCCGTTAGGTCCAAACTCCTACATGTGTCGCAAATTTGCATAACCCAATCAAGCTTCCCTGCGCTTTCTTCCTCTTCTCTAGTTTGACCACAGACTTGCTAAAGCCTGAGCTGGATTATCATCATGCTCTTAAAATAGTATCCAACTCTACACTTCCAATCATATCCTTTGTTTCACATAAAACTTAATCAAGAGGAGTTTTATGTTAAGTTTCCACTTGTTCATAATGATAAATAGCTTAAGCTACATTCCGTACATTCCCAAACATTATTTTTCTTTCTATATCATACACAGATAAATTACATTTTGTTTGCCTTGTCATTCTCTATCATGCCCATATTCTAGTGGTCCTTACTACCTGAAAGGCAGAATTTAGCTTTTTCCATTGCAAATTTTATAACCTTTAGTTAGCAGCCACTATTAGCTTGTAATTTCAAGTGATGTCCATTCCTTCTAAACTAAAAAGTTGAAGAATAAATACCAGCAAGTCTTCTGATTTTCTGATCAGTGTTTATCACAGCCTTCTAAACACAGTAAACTACACGTGGCATGCATAGTAAACATTATTTCTGAAATACAAATTATACAAAATAGGACAGCTTGAGCTATCTGGTAAATACCAGCTAATAAATATGACAAAAAGTGCAGAACAGAAGAATTTTGCCCCTCCAGTGTGGAAGAGACTAAGGGAGCCAAATCACAATGCTGAGTAATGTAGGCACCAATCAGTAGAAACTCTTCAGCAGGCCATAGCATAGTGCGAATATATATACTGCCTTTATCCCAGAAAAAAAAAAATCGATATATGCATTTTAAATACATAAAAACTTCCACAAATAGAAAGTGACTTTCCTAGGATCACTAAGAAATCATGGCGATCTGATCCAACTGGTAATGCTTTTAAGCACCACATTTAACTGGATTTTCTTATAGCACTAATGTTCCTCCACTGACACAACTTAGCAGGCAATGTATTTACAAACTATAATAGCCTGAAAAGAATTAACAATGAACAATGTGCAAAATAGTCAATTACAGGCTTAAACTTTAAACAAGCACTTACAATGAAGATTAAAAAAAACTATCTTGGCTATTGGGTCATTTTCCAGGCTACTAACTGCTAAACCATGTGCAGAACGTGCTTCCAATTTAACCATCCAGATTTTCTAAACAGGCAGATAGCTTTGCTCTGCAGGCAGAATCAAGTTGGTCTTCAATTTGATTTTTAAAACAAAGCAGTTCTACAAAAACCCAATAAGCTTTTTGCTACAGATTATCTGAAAAATAAAGAAAAGGGGAAGTGGGCTTTATTTTAAACAGCTTAATTTGTCTGTCTATAAAAGTGAAAAATATAACCCTACTTTGGTCTAGAAAAGGGTAGTAGTTGAATAAATTTTACAGCCCTGTCAATTTCAGAGGAACAACAGCCACAAGGCTCGGCTCTTCTGAGACACAGCACTGGCAATGGATACCAATACAAAAATAACATGTTGGAAGTCATGATGATTTTTAAAAGCTACAGAAAAAAATGGAATGTTTCCTAACTAGTAAAGCACCTCTCAGATCTTACACTGGACACAATGAAATCTGAAAGGTTCACTCTCGGAAATCTGGCTTCTCTCTCCCAACGGTACCAGATCAAAATCCACACACAAGGAAATGACCAGAATGTAAGTCAGGTGCACAGGAGGACTTTTGTGGATGAAGAGTCTGTAGAAGCCTTCCACACTGGTATGATGAACCAAGATGAGTTGGCTTTTTTCATGTACCATTTGTACTTACTTGTGAATATGCCTAAGCAGAAGACGTCAAAGAATGATTTGTCCAGAAAAATAACTGCAACTACAAACAGTGTACTGATGTCCCTCATGACTTGTCACCATTGTGACATTTATTATGAAAACAAGTCAGGTTGATCTAACCTTGGCTCAGGTCAACCTAGACCTTCAAAGAGGTCCTACTGCTTGATTATAAAACAGGTCACTGGATGCTAATCCACTCCCTCTCATTGAGTATGCCTCGCTATCAGGTTAATGTCCTGCGGTAGGACTCTGTTCTTAAAGCTCCCTAGGAGCTCACACTTGGCTCTCACAGATCTTGGCTGTCCCAAAAACCGTGTTCCTGAAAAGTTGTCACAAGTCTAATTTTCATAGTCTGAATTTAAAGGCATCTTCTGGCAAACCCTCTGTAAAGAGAACACAATCACTCCTCAATTTATCTTCAGTATTAACCCAAATTTTCATTTAACCTTCAGCAGCTATAATTTAATATCTGGCTCAACTTGTAATTTCCTATCTTAAAATTAGTAGAGACGAAGGACACCTAAGACTTCTGTCCAGGCAATTTTAAGATTTTTGTTGTTGTTTGTTCGTTTTGAGTTCTCTTTTCATAAAGCTCAACAAACACAAAATTAGCCAGTTAATAATTACCAGTCAACAGCAACATTATTCATAGCCATATCCAATTTACTGCCTGGCAAATGGGTTAATTACATGACTCAATATCAAGAACCATGTTTGCTTCTTCCGTTGATCAGAGAAAAACCATTTGTCTTAAGATTCCTGTCCAGACAGCAAAATATTGACAGTAAAGAAAAGGATTCACGATTACAGAAATGGCCCCCAGTAAAACCCCACATCACTGCAACAACAGTAATGTGAACATTTACTGAATGCTTACCATGTTCTAAGCATTTGTCTATGCACTGGACATGCATGACCTCATTTATTTCACCCAACAATCCAAACGGGTAGACTTTACCACTATCTTCAAAATATAGGTGAGGAAACAAGTGAAAAGGGCAGAGTCAGGATTTAAACCCAAGAGTGCACACTGCTAAGTATCTCACTGCAGATGCCAAAGGGTGAACTTGGCACATCTGTAGACAAAATACAAAAAGATGAAATCTAGTAAGAATAGATACAAAGTCCCATTCTACACAGGGAAGCAGAAGACCTGCTTGTAGAGCAATGCATATGAGGGGCGCCTGGCTGGCCCAGTCGGTTAAGCATCTGACTCTTGATTTCAGCTCAGGTCATGATCTCACAGTTCTTGAGGCTTCACATGGACAGCTGGAGCCTGCTGAAGATTCTCTCTCCCTCCCTCACTACCCCACCCCTGCTCATGCACTGGTGCTCTCTCTGTCTCTCTCAAAATAAATATAGAAACTTAAAAAAATAAAACCACAAATATTAAAAATGCAGTGACTTTAGTGGACTGCAAGGTCAATTTTCAGTCAATGTTAAAACATGGATGTGTTAAAGTCCTGGATTCCCATTTGGAGAGACCACTAGAACACATGCAGAGGGCAGTGACCAGGAATAGGAATGTAGTTAAGCCAGGCTGGATGATACATGAAATGACTTCCAATGGCACTTTTGAAGGAAGTAAGGATTGTCTTCCTGAGAAACATGTGTGGACAGGGAGACACTACACAATCCTAGGTAGCTTTGGAGGAGGAAACTGGTACCCCAGGCTGACAGGTACACAACTGAGAACGTTTTGAAAGTCAGAGCTGTTGAAGAGCAATGAATTACTTTGTCTGTGGCTGCTTCTCCAATGCAGGGAAGTCCCCAGCAGAGGAATGAGTGCCCGGTGGGGATCCTTTCATATATTAGCCATAGTGTCATCTGTATGCCAACAGCTTTGCCAGAGCCCCTTCTAGAAGGATTCCTGTGTTGGAAGGGGAGCTGATGTAAACCAGAAAGAGCATAAGAAGAGTTGTATGTTCCTTTCGGCCATTAAGGATCTGGGGTATCTTTCCAAAATGGTAGATAAAGAAATGCTCTGAAACAAGAGTTTCATCCTAACCTATCTTGGGGAAAGAGAAGAAAGAAGGAGAGAGGGAGAAAAAAAGGGAGGAGAGAGGAAAAGAGAAGGAAAAAAGAATTTAAAAACATTATGTTAGGGATGAGTGATTGAACATAATATTGAGAATGATTTTATGATCAGACCAAGAATTATCCAGTTTTCTCAAAGGTACCAAATTTGTAGAGAGGAAAAGATGAGGAAGAGGCACGTTTTATTTTTCTCTCTCTCGCCTTCAACTTATGATCTTTAAACAGAAAAATGATTAATCAGAAAATTGGTTCACTTTTCTCTCTCTGCTAATTTATCCATTCCCATGACTTCAACTACCAAATATGGATTCCTCTACGCCAAATCTGCAATCCCAGCCCAGAACCACAAATCAATCCACCCACAGTCATCTCAAAAATGCATTTTGTCCAAAACTGAATTTACTTTTAGTCCGCCACTACTTACTTCTCCTCCTTACTTCTCATCTTCATGACTGGCACTACAGACTACCGGGTGGCCCAAGCCAGACCAAGGCCAAGAAGCCAAGGATGACTCCTCCCTTATCCATCAGTTACCAACTCCAACTATCTCCTTCAGTTTTTATCACTCAAATCCATATCCTCCTCTTCATCCCCATTGTTCCTGATCCAGTTCAATCTCTCATCATTTCCTCTTGGAAGTGCTTTAATCACCTCCTGAGTAAACTCCCTGCCTCTCCTGTTGCCTCCCATTTGCACTGTTGCTGGAGTGACGGTCTTAAACCATAAATCGGATCATGTTATCCCACTATTTAAAATTAGTCTTTGAGTGGTTTGCCACATGCTTCAATGAAAATGCAACTTCCTCCACCTACCCATTTTTCTGGGGCCAGGATTCTAATCCCACTTCCCCCATCATCCCTTCCTCTGAGTTCTCCTAGTCTCCCAGAACAACTTCTGTGCCAGCTCCCTGCAGCACCCTCTCACCCCCGCACCTCTGCCCAAGCAGTTCTCTCAACTGGCCATTTTCTTTTTACCTGGACAATTCTAACACGTCCTTTAAGACTCAGTTCATGCAATATCACTTATCATATAACTAAAGTAATGTGCCTTCTCTCAATGACCATCCCCAACCCCCTCTCTCTTGTCTGCCTCAAGTCAGAGTTAACTGACACTGTGGGCACTCACTTTCCCAGCTTCCCTTGCAGCTACAAGTAAACCTGCTATAGATTTGGCCAATGCATCATGAGCAGAATTCTAGCCAAGGTCACCAGTTCCTAGGAATGCTTTTTTTCTTCCTGATGGAATAGGATACATGTAGGTATAGATGCTACTCTAATCTCTACCTTTCCGGCTTTCTATTGTGAATTCTGATGTTGTCTGGGGCTCAGCGGCCATCCTGAACGAAGAGCAAGGATGACAGAAAAGGCCAAAGAATGAAAATCAGTGTGCTAAGGGGGCGCCTGAGTGGCTTAGTCGGTTAAGCGCCCGACTTTCGCTTAGGTCATGATCTCATGGTTCGTGGGTTCGAGCCCCGCGTCGGGCTCTGTGCTGACTGCCAGCTCAGAGCCTGGAGCCTGTTTCAGTCTGTGACTCCCTCTCTCTGACCCTCCCCTGCTCATGCTGTCTCTCTCTCTCTCTCCTAGAAATAAATAAAATATTTAAAAAAAAAAAGAAAATCAGTGTGCTAAGAAAGGAAAAGATGGCAGCACTGGTTTGCTGAATCCACACCGAGAGCGTCCGCCCTCCAGACATCCCATTCAGCAAGGAAAAAAGCCATCCTTACCTGACTAACCCACTACTACTGTCAGGTATTCTATTAGTTGCAGCTGAACACGTGCTTAAACACCACTACTGCACCTCAGGGAATTCTTGTTTGTTTGTTTTTTTTATGTTTTATTTATTTCTGAGAGAGAGAGAGAGACAGAGAAAGAGAGAGACAGAGACAGAGACAGAGACAGAGAGACAGAGAGAGAGCATAAACAGGGGAGGGTCAAGAGAGAGAGGGAGATACAGAACCCGAAACAGGTTCCAGGCTCTGAGCTAGCTGTCAGCACAGAGCCCAATGCAGGGCTCGAACCCACCAACCTTGAGATCATGACCTGAGCCTAAGTCAGACGCTTAACCAACTGAGCCACCCAGGCTCCCTACACCTCAGGGAATTCTTGACGTATTCTCCGCAAGTGAGGCAGTGCAAGGTGGTTAAGATCAAGGATCTTGGCGTTCAGCAGATAGAACTTAGAATCTGGATTCTGCCACTTACTACACAACCCCAGACAGGTGACCTAATCTCTTTGACCCTCAATTGCCCCCCACCAACCCCACAAAATGGGAATGGCAATGCCTAACACAGTTTTATTGTAAGAAAGAACAAACAAGATAATGTGTGTAAAGTACTTAGCCCATATCTGATACACAGTGAGCACCAAAACATTTTAGTCATTATTATGAGGAATCAGGTAGTTGGCAGCCCAGATATAGAGACATAGATACAGCACCCTGTACGCACATGATTATTCTCCTAATGCCCTGACTTATACCCATCTGATACCAACCCGATTCCTTCCTTTGACTATGAGCCACACTGGAGGCAAGGAAAGGGGCATGTCATTATGTAGTTAGTACTTAACACGAGGCCTGTGTGACACAGGCCTTTCACAATGATTTATTGGATTAATAAATAAATGAACCAATGACTAATTTGAGTATTGAAGTCTATCAGTTTGGCTGTTTTCTGGCACGAATGGAATTTATATAGATGGCTAAAGGAATACATATACATGCAACCATGACCATATGGTTGCAGACATAATGATAACACATTCATTGTATTTACCAAGAAGCCAATCCAACTCTTAAAACAGTAAGATATTCTGGTTTGCTTTCACAAATATATAATGTGCCCTCTTCCTCACTGCCATATGGGAGTGGGACTTCCTCTCCACCTGAAAATCGAGACAGCTAAGATCGGAGGTATAAAACCTGCTTGTGATACAAGCAAGCCAAAAACGGAACTCGGGATCCACGTTCCATCCCTTCTGCCCCTTCCAACCTTGCCTCTAGAAAAGGCTCTCTTTCTGAATATTTACTTGTGATGATGTTATAAAATGCACCACCCCCACTGTTTTGCGAGGGGATAACATGGGGGGGTGGTCAGAGAGGGGAGTGGCCTCTTTGGCAAGTCATCAGCCTTCAAATATTAGAATGAGTCAAAATATTTTTTCTAAGCAGTGCTTTGCCATCTATGGTCAAACTGATACAAAACAGGATTGATTACACAGGCATGCTATTGAAATTCAACCACTTAAATATGTTGCCTGAACGCAATGACACAAAAACCTGCCCTCCCTTAGTAATTAAGATTTTCATATGACTTGAGAGCACTTTCTTTTCCTATACAGAGGAATCCTCCATCCTCATAAGGAAACGTGATCTGCTCTGATAAAACTTTCACAGGTATCGAAATTTATATAATACAGACTTACAAGCCTACACTAGTTATTAACTATCCATCCTAAGTGTACACTACTTCACACATCCTGCCCCTTAACTAGAGCACTCAGAAAAGCCATCGTACTTTGCCTGACTAACAGACCGTGTCTTGAACAGCTAAGTGGCCTAGCCAATGCGAAGATTTTCCCATACGTACACTTTACAGGGTTAATGCAGATCCACTGCCTATGCAAACCGACTGCATTCCCACAACCACATTCCACCTGGAAGAACACAGGTGACTTAGGGAGGCCATCTAGCTCTGGACACTACCAGCCAATGAGAATCAATTTATAAGCAGCTCCTCCAGTGTCTGCCAAGAACATTACTGCGTAGTTACAATCATAGGAATAGTGAGTTCTCTTACTCTGCTCTGCAAATATTTTAAAGAAGTCACATAGAGGCTTCTTTTTATGCTAGAGCAGGTGTGAACTCAATTCCACTCTAAAACTAGTATCAGCTCAGCTGAGGGAACAGCCGTAAATTTTTATTTCAGAACTAAATGAAACTCATGAGGGTATGGGGCAAAATCTCGTTAACTATTAAAATGCCTTTAAAAGACTGTGAGCAAGGCTGCTCTCTTTTGTTTTATTTCCAATTTGGTGTTCCACCTATATACAGGACTGCGCAGTGAATGAAAATGCAATCAGAAACGTATATCTGTTTAGAACATTTTATTTGGAGGTAATGAAAACTTTCAGAGCGCTCTTTCCCCCTGACCACATCTCCATGGATTAGGGCAGTAACTGAAAGAAAGAAACCGAAGGTAAAATGAAAAATGGTTTACTTAGATCACCATAAGATTGTCAAGCAAACTACCATTTAGTAGGTCAATGTTCTCCCATAACTAGTTCCTAGGATACCTGTAACAGAGGTTGTCCACAACTACTTAAGTAGTCTGCCATGATAGTGCCTCTCAATTTCCAAATAATATTTGTGAGCTCATCAAAAAATAAGAACAAGGGACACTATGTAATACAAACACACACACACACAATATATAAAGTATAAATTTAATCCTGTCAGGAGAGCGTAAGGCTTCCAAAAATATGGATACTAGGCTCACTTCCAATTACTCTGAAATTTCTGAAGGAGATGGGGTCACTAGTAAATTTCCCTCCACGATTTGGTATTGCCCAATTAAATATAATCAGTTACACATAGTTTCTGCTTGCATCTGAAGCATTCAGATTTAGCTGCTGAGCTGTTAAGAGCACAGTTTGGTCTGAATAGACAAGGTGAGGAAAAGACAAGAGGAATTAGTAACCTAGTAACTGCAGAGAGTTAGCCACACCAGTCTTGGTAATACCAGGCTAGAAAACCGTACTGTGTGATCAGAATGCTCTCAAGTTACACTTTTCTGTGTCTCTTTCTCTCTCATCCTTCTCTTCTTTTGTCTCTTCTTTCTCCAACAGATGTTACCAGATATTCCACACTCTGTATTTTCATTCAGCTTTAATATGGCCCACGGGGGGGAGGGGGGGAGCATTTAATTAATCACTTCCACATTCTGCCAAAACTCGCTACATGATCCTCAAATTTGTATACGACTTTTGCCAAACTAGTCAGACCCAATAAACAGAAAAAGCACCTAGATAAAATAAAAGTGCGTGGAATAGTAACTCGCAATAACTGAATTTAAGTGCCTGGTGCTGTTCGTGTTACTTCACTTAAATACAGAGCAACGAACTCAGACAAGAAATTCCGTCAGAGAACTAAAGACTGTCCAAGATCACACAAACGGGGAGTATCAAGCAAGCTAGGTGTCAACCCAATGCCTAGCTGGAAACAATCCTTGCTCAGCCTAATTCCTCCACTTTGCCACTATTAGGGCTTTAGTGACATTTTCAAACTATAAGAAAGCTCACAATATTTTATTTCAAACAGAAACACTATCACCAGCCACAGTTTACACCAATTTAAAGGGAAGCTTCCTTACAGTTTTTCCTATTAATAAGCATGTGTCAAGGAATTGAGGAGTGATTAATAAGCAATCCTCAGGAAGATGAAAAATGTTTGGGCTCTATCGGTTAAGTGCTTAGGAACAAATTTAATTTAATCTCAATCTATGCTCCCTGCGTCTTGCAACTGTTGGTCCAGAGGCCTGAGATTCTGCAAAAGGAAATGAAATGAGATCCACTAAATACCTCTTTTACTCAAAAATAATACACAGTTCCTTAGGAGAAGGACCCAAAATCCCTTTGAAGTGAAGAGAATCAGAGAATAATCGCATGCAGAGCAACACTCTATGCCAAGCTCCTCCGGAGAAGAACAAGCCCGGGTGGATGACGATTGTCTCTACCACATTCCTGAGAATGTGCAAGGTCCATGTAACAGTATCTCCTTGGTGAATAGCAACCTAGCTAGTGGTTGCTCGTTATCCAGATGACCTACAGTGCAGGCAAAGAAACCTGGGCTTGCCAGGAAGGCCCCTCGCCCCGCCATTCAAATGCCATAGCGAGGTGTTTTTAGCCATGTGTAACGACGAAACTTGAGAATATTTAAGTTGGAGAGACAAATGGCTGGAGGCAAACGTCTCACAGGGGCATATCTGAATTCAACAAAGTCATCCCCAAAGAGGTACTTATTTTATAGGATTACTGTGTTTGTGAACTGGCTGAAAAAGAAATGTTTCCATTCTGGTCTTGATGTTTAGAGAACCGAACATTCTGTACTATCTCTATCTGTTCTTGCCTTCTGTTCCAATCTCCATAGAAGGTAAAGGTGTCTTAAAGCTGCTAACAGGCAACACCCAAATCTATACGTTCTTCAATTAATTACAGACAAAAGTGAGCATCCCCGAAGTGTAGCCTTGCAGTGCCGTATGATACCGCTTACAGAGTACTTGTCACACCAAGCATCACGTCATCGCAGTGCTCACAGTGATCCTGGGGTGTGCGGGTAGGACAGGTGGTACTATCCTCACAGAAATGAGGAAGTCGGGGATCAACTTATCCAAAGTCCAATCACCAAGAAGTGGAACAATCAGGACTAAGGCTGCGTTGACCCCTGGCCTAGTCTACTGTTTCGCGATGGCTCTCAAGATTTGTAGTGCCTCAAACTGAGGTCCTTTGCGGTTGCTGTAGTCCTAATGACGGTTGCAATGTGAACAGAGAAAATAGGCTTATTTTCATTGACGATCCACATGGCACTGAAGGTAGGCATGCGACTTTCACAGACATTATTAGTTCACAGATCCTGTAACTGTACTGATGTTTCTCCTACAGCCAAGGGGCAATGAAAGGCTTGGGAAACCCCAAGTGTTTAATCCCCCACTCAAGGATCCAGGCAAGAAGCATGTTACTGGTTAATGCTATCACAGACATATCGTAAATATCAAGCTTATGCAATATACCAAGAAGCCATCTTTCCAATGAAAAACTTAAAGAAAAACTTGCGTACTCAATGAAAGCAACACTGTCGATTTCACATCCAGCTTTCCTTTAATGACATATCGCCCTTCCCTCCGCCTGTGCTCTCACTGGCCTGACTCATGCCACGACTGTGTTTGACGGAGGTGGGAGACTTTGGGCCAAAAGCTGAATCCAGCTCTCACCACAATTTCATGCACTCTTGGCGTGTGAACTAAAATTAAATGTCTTTTGGCTACACTTAATCCTCCACATTAAAGATCAACAAATATGATTGTGTACATATTAAAATAAAATACAGGGTGGTGGCTGGCTTTTGTGCTGCAGGCAATGGGCACTCTTGTGTGAGTGCTTCACGAGGACATGGCAGGTGGCTGGAGGTAAGTACACAAAAGACCGTTTGCAGAGGTGCGGGGGGAAGATCTCCACATGGCACCTGTAATGGCATCTGTGGGACACTGTGGCCCCAGGATGCCAGACCTGCTCTGAATGGCTGCTACAGGACTGGCAGCGGACACTGCCAAAGACCACCACAGGCACCGTGGAAAAGGCTGATGGCTGGAGCTAAGGGCCCACTGCACTAAGGGTGCTCAGAGTGGCAGGAACTCAAGCCAGAGACCGAAGAGAGAAGGTTCTAGGTGATGCGGACATGGAGAGCACCAATTCTGGCTGGCCACGGCCTTGCACAAAGGAGGGGGACCATGAAGGCACAAGCTTTTAAGGTGAAGTGAGAACAGCATGCTTCAGACTCCTTCCCGTGGGTGACTCTCACATCCGGACTTTCCCCACCTTCCTCATTTCAACCACCTTTTTTTTTTTTTTTCCTACTCCACATCTCTCTGTCCCTTTCTCTAACTTGCTGACCACAATTTAGAGTTGAGACTCATTTTTATATTTTTCTTACTATGTGAAAGTTTGAGGTTTGTTCTTAATTTTCCAAACTGTTAAGTTGAAAATTATGTGTTTTTGTCTGAGAAGAAATTAAATAAACCCTGTCAGTCACCAAGCCTGATATGCACTCTTAGCTCCCCTCATTCTTGTCTCTTTATATTGATTAGGCCAAAGTAGCTGCTGTGTACCGCCCCCCAACTCTGTAGCTGGAGATACCATCGCATATGGGCCCCCCCAACTCTGTAGCTGGAGATACCATCGCATATGCCCTCCCCAAACTCTGTAGCTAGAGATACCATCACATATGCCCCCCCAAACTCTGTAGCTGGAGACACCATCGCATATGGCCCCCCCCAAACTCTGTGGCTGGAGACACCATCGCATATGGAGGAGAGGGAACCACACTGCAGGACTCCCTTTCCCTGCTTCCTGCTGCATCAAGCCCACACTTGACATCTGAAGCTGTGACAGCCATCTTGAGACAATGAGGGAAAGCACAGAAGAATCATCCAGACACCTGTCTTGATATCAATGAGCCACAGACCGATTCTAGCAGCAGCCCACCACCAGACTTCTAGTAAAAGAGTAATTCCTCTTAAGCGACCATTAGTCACATTTTCCATTACTTCCAAGTAAAAGCATTCCTTCCTCCCAATACATACTACTTTTTACTTTTATTCAACTCTAAAATGATTTATTTTCTCTTAGAGTCCATAACTTTGTATGTAAAACTTCCTCTAGTATTTAGAAGATCTGCACTTTCCTGCTGGCTATCATTTTCAAGTAACGTTTTCTGTGATCAGGTCTTCTAAATTTTATAAAACCTGACTATGAAAATGTTTGATGATCACACCATTAATTATAGCATATCATACAGTAAATGGCTGAGTGGAAAGGAAGCAAGACCGATGAGAGGTAAACAGAAATTTTTTTATTGGGTGTACAAGAAGCAGTGAGTTTTCCTATCCGAAAACTGGAAACACTTAACCTTTTCAATGGCCTTTCCAAAGAAGCCTGATATTACTTATTTTTTATAAATAAAATATTTTGTGGTATATTTACTGAAAACAAATCTACCACAATGTAATATGATCCATTCCCTGATATTAGAATAGTCTGCAGAGTCAAGGATACAGTACTAGAGAATTAATTTCTGTAAGACCGGCTCTAGTTGAGGGTTGATACACTGAGATAAATGTAGGACCGATTTTAATTTATGGGCTTTTCATTCAGAATTTAAACCCCATATACAAGATTTTCTGATTTGTTCATGAATGAAACCATTCAACAATCATTTATTGAGGACCTACAACTCTCTGCCACGCATTGGCCCATGCATCATACTCTCTCCTGGTGATATAGCTTAATGAGTTATTACTCTATCCTCAATCAGTCCAATCCCTTAACTATAGATATAGAATGAGCAGAGGTAGAAAAGAAACATCCACTTGAATGAGGCTTTAAAGGATCACATTTGGAAAACATATCACTGGCAAAGTTACTTGAAGGTATCATAAAATAGAGATGAATGGATTAGAAACAGTGATAAAACATCTCTCAAGGTAAAATACAGCAGAAGGATAAAATGGCATACCTAAAAGATCAATGAACCATTAGATGAGAAAATTACCTCAGAGATCATCTAAAGGTCTGTTCCACCCTCGATTTAAAAATGGGGAAAAACCTGAACTGAGGAGCCACCCACACTTGCAGCAAAACAGAGAGGAGAAAAGCCAGTTCTTTGGCTCCAGGCCTTAGCTCACAATCAGGATTAATAATATTACTTGGGAAGACACTTAAAATAGTCTTACTTGGGAAATACTTTGAGAAGACATTTGAAGTTAACATATTCAAAGTACAAAACTGCTGAACAAAGAAAGCTAACAACAAATAACACCAGAATTAAATGTTTCTTCTCTCAGAAACTGCTTGTTACCACATTATCAGTCCAATAGATAACAGATGATATCATGGTAACCTCAAGCAAAAAAAAAAAAAAAAAGTGTCATTAAAAAAAGAAGACTACACTGAAAATACAGACGTCCTTAACTCCTGAACTTGCAAACAGCCTGCTATCACTATCAAACTTCAGAACATTTTAGAAGTGAACTACAATTTCTATAGCTGACATCCATATTCACAGTTCCATTTTCGTGTAGTTACTAAAATATTATTTGACTTCTGGCACTTCAGAAAACCAAACACTTGGCATTGTTGTACAGGTTGCATTTTTTAATCAAATATTTAAATTCCTACATGGAAAGAAAACATCTGACAAAGAGGACAAGTTAAATCCTACCCGTGTTTTGAAAAAAAACTATGCTTCTTTGTGGTGATTGTACGTTCAGGTTTTCAAAAACAGTTTTCCTGGTTAGAGCCTCCTGATTTAGGTTTATTTCCAATTTTACAGCGAAAAGAAAAAACTCCCTGTATTAGCATCTACTCACATTCGCCATTTTACAAGAAGACTGTGCCACTGGCCTCTGCCACTGGGATTTGAAAACACTCACAACACTTCACCTTTATGCTGGGCTAAACTCTGGGTAGTCATAAACACTTTGAAGTAATACAAACCTAAATATTCCTGCTAGGCAAACGGAGCAGTGGAACCGAATTATAATGAGCTAGCAGCTGTCACAATATGACCACAGTAACCAAATCAAAATATCAACCGCGAACCCAGATGAGATTCAAAGGTCATCCTATAAGCCAGGAGCTTTCTTCAGTTCTGCCTGAAACCCCCATCTAATCCTGCAGTAAAATGTTCCGCTGAGCTCGTTTAGAAACCAGTTACTCTATGGTGAGAAACTATTTGGGGCCCTGGTAGAGTACCGTTAGTGGGGCTAGAATCAAATACCACAATAAGGAAACCGAACCATTCACAATGGGACATGTAAAAACACAGCAGCTGATGCTGAACGAAGCTGCACCCAACTGCACAGAAGTAGCACTTTTCACATCCTTCAGTTACCGACGCGTGTCTGTAACCTTACTGGCAACTTGCTCACCCCAACAATCTGGTTTTCAATTAAGCCCCTGGAACAATAGAAGGAAAATGCATGCTTAGATCCTTCCTTGGCTCAAAACGTTTTAGCTAGAAAATACATGGTGTCCCACTGTAAAAACACTTGGACAATTACTTGCAAAAGTTTAATGCTTGTAAGAAAACAAACAGGGTCAGGAATGCTAAAAAACCCATACTGTTAAAAAAAATATCCATACTCTTTGCATATAGCTCTTGTTGGTATTTTCAAACTATTCCATAGAGCATAATCCTCCTAAAAACACAAACCTCAGACCCACGGCCCTTCTGTCCTATCAGCATATTCTGAAAGCTACTCACTGACCACCTATAAAGGTTTAGTCAAACTGTTTAAAAACTGCAGTGAAAAAGTTTCCAGTAGATCAAGTGTACATTATTGCTATTAATAATCATAAGCACTCACAAAGAAAAAATGATTTGTTATTTCCAGACACAAAACAGAACACGGCATTTCAAACAAGGAAAAATGCAAAATGGCATGCTTGTCTCCACCCAAAGAAAGCAATGAGTGAGGATCCCGGAAATGTAAGGTAAAAGAGTGTAACACACAGACATCGAATCATTATGTTATACACCTGAAACTAATATAATGTCATATGTCAATTATACCTCAATAAACATATAAACAACATGTAAAAAAGAGAGTGCATCTATGAACTGGTCAGTGCAGGCAGTGAGCTAGATGACTCAGTGCTATCATCTCTCAACTTGAGATTCCCCCACACAAAAAGGAAAACAAAATGTCATGCAAGCTTATTTTAAAAAAAATCAGGGGCTGTCTTTTTTGTTTATTTTAGTTATGCTTTCCTTTAAATAATTTTACAATATCAACTTCCAAAACTTCGTATGGCAACTGCAATTACAGACATTAAAGGAAGTGGTGCAGCCTTATAAATCAAATAGTGTCATTAATTCCAACAGAATGGGGGGGCGGGGAGCGGTGTGCGCATACGCGTGCATGTGTGCAGAAACCCATACATGCATGTAAGTGCACTTGTATTCATTTGTTCATTTTTACTTTAGGAATTCACAAACTATCAAATAGGGTATTGCATTCAGATATGCAAGCTTATTCCTAAAAGAATAAATTAATGAAGATAGTCTAGTACTCTTATAAATTATATACCATTTTGGAAAAAATTGAAATGCACAAATAAACTGAGTATTGGTATTTTGGTGCCAAACATAAATATTTGTATGACAAAAATTACGACATTTATGCTAAACCATTCATGTGAAATCAAAAAGTTCCGAGTTGTAATAAAGGGCTTTATTACCGTAAGAGTTCATGAGCAAATGTTAGCAATGCCTGTATGGTTTCTCCAAAATACTGTATTGCCGTAAAGGACAAAATACATAACAATAATGTACTCCCAAAAGGAGAGAGCAGTTCATTACTTTTTTCTTTCCTTGCAAGAAAATAAAACCTTGCTAAGTGAACAGTTTACTTAAAAAAAAAAAAAAAAAATCGGGTCATCTGCAGTTAATAACTCTTTCCCGTAAAATTACTGTCACTTGTTTCTGTAGCAGACGCCTAATTCAGTCACAGGCTTGATTGATTTGACAACAGAGAATCTGGTCCAATAAAGTGGCTGATTTATTTCTTATGCTATAGCTTTTACCCTAATGTGACATCACAGCAGAATTAAATCTTTAACGTGTAAAGAAATCCTTTGTAGTTTTAATGAAAACTAAAGACTCTGAAAGCAGGTATTGACTCTGGTCAAAAACTTACAATGAAGTCTAAAACCTTCTTTTGGTAGAATGAAAACTTCCACAAAGATCATGACACAGAATATGGATTTGGACACAAAGAGCAGTTCAGAACAAGCCAGGTACTCCATGAGTCCAAATGGGTGGCCACACTAATAGATCTTATTTTATCTTCAGCTCCATTTGTAAGTTGGTTGTCTTTAATTTCTCAAAAACGGCCTATCTTCTCTTTGGAAAAGTGCAGCATAACATCTCGAAAGTGGCTTTATTTTAAATAAACAGTGGCTTGGGCAAAAATCAATGAGAATCTTTGTTCCATTAATCTAGCTCTGAAATAGTCAAGTCAATCAAGAAGGCATTTGGGATATGAGAAACTACAGGGGTGGGAAGAGTTCATGCAGCATCAGGGGCAGTTCTCTAAAAATACTTTTAAATTCTTCTCCAAACTAAAAATGCAAGGTATTTCATAGTTGTTTAAACGTCTTTTTCCCTTTTTTGCAGACTGCGCCGTGCCCTCGCGCTCTGAGGGCGACTTTCCTGACCCCAGTCTGACACTGCGCCGTTAATGTCAGATAAACCATTTAGCCCCAGCACAATTCTATTCTGTGCAAAAATCTGCTTGAGGTGGAAAATGTAGCAGTTTGTAAACAATAAAGAGCCATGTTTCAGACCAGACAGCTTATCTAACAGAGAAGTCCTTTCATGGGGAACAGTGGGTGGGAGCCTCCGGGACATAGTAGCATTTCCTATCACAATGCAGGAGACTGTCTTGGCCTCCATATTTAAGAGTTTAATGGGAAGGAGGGCAGACGGGATAAAAGAACACAGCTGACATGGACTTTCAGCTTAAACAACAACTAAGTGAAAAGAGTCAGCTCTCTCTGCTCTAGCTCCAGGCTCTCAGCCCACTTATATTTTAAATACTATTTGGACTGAAAAACGAATTTGGCTTGTAAAACAGTTGCCCATGAGGACAGATGAACAAGAACAAATATTTAATGCCCTTGTATCGCTTGGTGTATTGCGTGATACTAATTTATCAAGCTGTTCCTTAGGACACCTTTTTTTTCCCCACGTACATAACATAAACTTCTAAATATGAGTAGTAATTCATTCATTCTATTTTACTTTCACTCATCAGAAAATAGTTTTAGAATCTTCTAAGGGAGTTCTTTAATATGTCCTTTAAGTACTACTTCCTAAGATTATTATTTTCAAGTTAATCTTTTACTCTGTGTTATGAAATTGAATGAGGATCACTAAAGAAGCAAGGAGTTAGAATTTAATGTTAGTTCTACTGTCCCTGAAGAGTCTAAAGATGTTCTTTAAAATCTAAGTTGACAAATACATCCAGTCTTCCGTATCTCCATGTCCTGAACCTGCCTATCAATAACTGATAAAAACCAAGATGCTTGCTTTAGCTACAAAATTATAATATAAATATGAAATTTACCACTTTAAAGTAAAAGGGAAGACAAATATAATAACAACCTATGATCAAACACACCTCATGGTTCTCAAAGTTGGAATGATACTTAAAGGCACAGATGATATTACTCATTTAAAATAAGTCGCTAGTATTTCTTTGCTTTGTCTACTTTGTGTTAAATACTTGAAATTCCTTTAGATGGATTTGATGGTGTCTTTTGAAAAAATGAGCTTCAAGGACTATCTATACATTAAATAACAAGTATAGCTTCCAAAGGTTAAAAATAGGACATTCTTTAGAAGCATTTGCAATTACAGTTTGAGAATGATACCACTATGGCTGTGTGCTTTTCACGGAGTATGGCCCAATGCCTCATGCCAAGAAATTTCATTTATTGATGGATTTGCAACAGAATTTGACCAAGGTGAGATTTATTAATATTGTTAAAAACTCACATTTACTAGAACAAAGATCATTGTTTCACACAAAACTGAAGTAACCTACTATTGCTCACTGTTCCAGTTACTAATGTTAAACACACATCCCCAAGAGGTAAACAAACAGAAAAGTATGCTAAAGACACCAGTATAAAGGGCAGGCTGGAAACTCACACACTATCTCAAGGGTAACTTGCTTCCAGTGAAGGAAGGTGCAGTCTGCCTAGACCATCAGCACTAAAAAGCTGGCACCTCAAGAAACACACAACCAGATTTCCTAATTCAACTTGAATGCAACGCTCTGACTTAAGCACTCTAAACCTATTAACAAAGGGGTTTCCGTAAGCCCTCTAGTAAGAATTCACACTAATTTGACAATAAACTATTTGTAAAAAAAAAAAAAAAAAAATTCACAGGTAATACTGACTATATATCATTGCCAATGGAGAGGCCCAAAGATATTTTTATTTTAAACAGTCACCACTTTGACTTTGTCAATCTTAAACCAGAAGGTTAAGTATCACAACACTGAAATTGGGATTAATGCTTTTATACCTAAGGAGACAAAATCCCCACGGCGATTTAGCATCACTGAATTCCTGTGATCCCACATGGTTATAAAACATAGTCCTTTAATGCGCTACTACCAAGCATAAACCGTCGGTATTTTTCTGCAAATTTAAAATTACTAGAGTGAACTGGCTGAAGATCCCAGTTCCTGAAAACAAAATCTCCGCCTAGGCTGTATTCTCCCCTTTCATGGTAAAATACAAGCATTCAAAAAGTGCAGGTCAATTTAAAAAATGGTCTTACTTTGTATTCTGGAATTGACAAAAGGTGGAGAGAGATTGTCATGTGACCCAAGGTCCCTGCTGGTCATGTGGTCATAGGGTGTCCCATCTCCATAGTTCTGTAAATAAAACAACATCCTAAGTTTTCATCCTGCGTGAGGAAATCAGCATATAAATACCCCCAACCGACACCTGTGTGACCCTGAGACACTCAAATCCACATTTCCAGTTACATCCCCACTCATTGTAAAAAACCTGAATCTGCACAGGTCCAGTGGGTAAGAGAGGGCGCAAGAGGCTGCAGATTTCAAGTTTTCCTCATAACAGCTGTGAGATCTTAGAAATAATAATAGTAATAGAATCAACTGCATGAAGCTGTTGACATGATTAAGTGAAATAATGTATGTATAACACCTGACAAGGATAAAGTACACTATAAATATTAAAAGTTATTATTTTAGTAAGTCCACGTTACTTGGGGGCGGGGGGAGGCAAGATTGTGCTTTGAGGGAAAATTACCCCATAGCCTATAATGAATTACAGAAGTACAGCCTTTTAAACAACATTTCCTTTTACAGTATTGAAATTTCAGTGTTTTGTTACAGCTGTTACTATGGCTGTTAAGAGAATTGGATCATTCCACCAGTAATTAACATGTAAGAATGTTAAAATTAATACAGCAGGACTATGAGTGAACATCAAAACTTTAGCATAAATTAGTACTTCCAGATTTGGACAAAGTATGCCACGAAAAAGTTTCAAAGCAGACATTAACTGGTGGCAGGAATCTGTCATTATTATGATGAAATCATTGGTCTGATAGAATTTAAAATCAAAATAACATTTTTAAACGTTAGTGCCCAGTCACTTATGAATGGAGGGATTGGTAACATATAGGAAAGGTTAAAATCATCTTTACTTTCGGGTTCACATTTCTGACTAAGGGGCATAAAGTAACCAAAAAGAAAAAACAGTACAAGTCAATCTACTCAGCTGGTGGACTGCCCATAGAGACCAAGTCAAATCTACTCAGAGGTGGCAGTTGGCTGGTTAGCCACAGGGCAGAATCTGTCCACACAAAACAAGACAGGTACTGTCTGTATATCACTAGAAAATAACTGGAACCCGTAAGTTTCCAAATAATCCTGTTTTTAATCACCTTTCCTCATTTAGAAAAATGAATTTGAATGATACTGTAATCTCATACTGCCAAGAGGTCAGTGTACAAAAAATTGTCACACTTTAAATACCTAGCATGGGTTTTACACTGATCTGTTATATACCAGGCACTGTGTTATACTAATTTTTATTTATTAAGTGTCCTCATCCCAAACAGTGTACTAAAAGCTTAATATACACTATCTAATTTAAACGTCAGCACAGTGCTTCAAGGTAGCTGATAATGTCACCACATTAAGAGAGAACACAGGCTTAGGCATGGGTTGGTACAAATCAGCCACAGAAATCTGCCACATGCAAACTCCCTAAATTTAGAAGATATAAATCATAAAATATCGATTCAAAATTATTCACCAAAATGTTCCCTGAAAGAAAAACGTCAGGACAGTCACTGAAAACCAAAAAAAAAAAAAAACAAAAAGTCAGGACGACACTAAGAGACCTTGTTCTCTGAAGAAAATCAAAAGTACTATGTGTGTTTTAAAGTGAGGAATCGTAAGAAATCACGTGTGAATAAGCTAAACAATGGGGGGAAATTCTGTCATCTCCTACACTTGCTGTCAAGGGGAATGGATTTCTTTCTGCAAGTGGAGGCTGTAATGTGAGGAGGAGGAAAGATTTCCTCAACCCATCCATATAATGCATTAGGATATCAAACCCGACAGCTGGTGCGATGGCTCAACAAAGTTAGAGCTTAGAGAACCTGCTACCCCGTGAAGACCACGGTGATAACCGCAAGGTCAAAGGACAGGTGGACACGGACAACAGTGGCTTGCTGACATGTCTCCACTGTGAGAGCCTGATTACCTTCCTTGCCTCTTATGCCAAAATAGAAACCCCTCCCCCCCGCCTCAAATTTACGTGAATACTTGCAGCGAAATGTTCCCTCCCTGCAGAATGCTTCATTTATACAGCTGGCTGGGGGAGGGACACGCGCTTGACTATGTGCTCTCAGTCTATTTTTAATTTGGGGTATTTATATGTATATTAGAAAAGCTGACATGGATTTTAGAGGGCCTAGCAATGATTCCATTAAAGACAGATTTTGCATAAAATCATATATATGTAAGTGGGAAGTAACATAGAAGATCCTCTGGCTTTACTTTTTCATTTTACCAATCAGTAAAATGGCGTGCCCGAGGTCACGAACACACAAAACTACACACTGCCCGGCCACCCTACTCGACCCCGTTCCATGGTCTTCCCATTACACCCAAATGAACAACTAAGGCATGAGGGTAAACCATGAAAAAGACTAGTAAAAATCCGAATCCAAATAAATGAATGAACCCAACTGGTGACCAAAGGCATTAATACCATGTTTACAAAGTGAAATCCACTCTGATGTATTATGTAGATAATACTGGTCAGATAGGACTTCACATTCTGTCTTCAAAATTATGCTCTGGTCTATTTATACCATCACATTACAGTGCTACTAGGATTTTTATTTCCAAGTTGTACCACCTACAACAAATAACTTTCTGTAATACTGGATCAATAACTGGCAAAGTAAGGCCAAATATTTAATGAAGGATTTTTCTTCGGGTTCACAGAAGCGGAACAAGTGTCAAATTCAATCACAGTATCCAATAAGAGAATGGAAAAAAAATTGCAAACACAAGTTGATCCTCATTAAACTGAGTATGCATATATATCTCTGCGCAGTTGTGTGTGTGTGAGAGAGAAACTTACCTTCAGTTTGTCAATTTACATATGCGGGATGTCTGGTTATGGGGAAAAAGATTAGATATACTTACCCTGGATGGGCTTGGATGTCCTCCATTCCCCCAGGACCCTGAGCTACTTCTGTCTTCTACATCTAGGGACAAGGGAAAAGTTCTTTAGGCTTTCTTGCAATAATTCTTTCTTTTTGTATATGCACTTTTAAATTAATGTTTCAAATTAATCTCCTGTTGCCTTTAATTAAGAATCGGGCGCGGGGCTACCACGATGATAGTGGCTTCTGACACATCTATTTAAATTAACTCATTTAAATTCACAGCAGAAATGAACTGGACCCTCAGGAACCAGAGGTATCAACATAAAAATTACTTCCATCCTTCAGTGTTTCATAGCCTCAACTTTTATAGACATGAAACTGCACTTAAAGTTTTAGAAGATCTTTTGGACAAAATACGTTCAAAAATACACAAATACAACCTTAATGTATATCTCAAAAAGCCAGGTAGGGTAGATATTCGTACTAACATTAGGAATCACTGTGCCATCATGCTCTTGGGTACCTTTTTGTTCTCTAATCAAGGTTTCTTATACCACACACAACAGACATGCAACACTCAAGACAAAAAAGGATTCAGTGGTCTGTTACCACCAGTGTACTCACTACAAGGTGACTAGAATTCTGTTTTTTTAAAATGTTCTAAGTAAAAACACCACTGTCTCGGTATCTTAATTATTTTAATAGACTTACCACTTGACTACAATCCTTACCAGTGCCTACAATCCTGGGCACCGAGATGTAAACTTTAAAGTTGTTAAAGCAATGTTTGATCTCGCTAAGGGATAGCGAAGAGACCTCGATGGACTGCCAGAAAGCTGAAATTCTTCTGACCTCTGTCCCAGCAGAGTTCTAGTGCTGACCAGCTTACTACATGCTCAGTGAGTACATCCAGGAGCGAATGCTCAGGATGGAGAGTGTTAACAGCTAAGTTATCATATTAATTGCTTAAAACATGAAAGTGACTTAAAGATCACTCGCTCTATATAGAGAAATGGCTTTGATATTGCTGATGAGAAGTCCTTTAT
The DNA here is from genome assembly GCA_017311185.1 of Proteles cristata cristata. Taxonomy (NCBI): domain Eukaryota; kingdom Metazoa; phylum Chordata; class Mammalia; order Carnivora; family Hyaenidae; genus Proteles; species Proteles cristata. The sequence goes on along the minus strand of JAESUZ010002737.1, from coordinate 320,840 downwards.
AAGTATACAAAGTTTCACTGCTCTGTTATTTTGATCGCGGTTGATAACAGACAGCCGTCACACACCTCCTCTGACAGAATTGGAGGAGGAGGTGTGAATCTTCGGTTTAGGAGACAAAATCCCATTTATTGTGTTTCCTAACATTTCAGTGATACTGTTTATTCTCCTAATGCACCACTACTGTCATTCCTTTTATTACTGCTATTTTATTATCAGCAGACGTCATCACAGTATAATTAAAATTGATTTATTTTGGGGTACAGTGGAGTACACAGCATTTTAGAATATCTTAAGAGATGGAGTAGCAACAACAAAAGCCAAGTTACTATTCCCACTAAACTTGCATCCTTGGGGTGCTTGGGTGGCTACATCAATTAAGCGTTTGACACTTGATTTGGGCTCAGCTCATGATCTCGTGGTTTATGAGTTCGAGCCCCACATCAGGCTCTGTACTGACAGTGCAGTGCCTGCTTGGGATTCTCTCTCCCTCCCCCTCTGTCCGTCTCCCACTTGCACGTGCAAGAAATAAATAAATAAATAAACTTGAAATCTTTCTTTTTTTTTTTTAAACAAATATTTCTGTTTCTTTTGTGGGTACTTCAGAAGATAATGCACCTGCAAACAAATGCTCCCCACCCCCCCATGAACAGCTAAACTCGGTGACCGTGAGCTCTAAGGGATATCAAGAAAGCCCTGGGAAGTGCAACCAGTCTGGAGAGGAGGTGGAACACTTTCCCCAAACCTGCTGTTTAACAATCCCACTCCTGGCCTATGGGTATGGCTGAACTGAAATACTTGAAGAAGTGACTTAAAACCCTCTGGATTTGGGAGTTTTTGCAAGCCTACATGGTCCCCCTCATCCTTAACCAAAATTCAAATATGTTCAGCAGCAAAAGGTATAAATGACAAAAATCTCTCAACCAGTGCAGATTTTCACAAGTCTCACATGTCTTGACTTCCTTTTCCCCTGGAACAGTTGGCCCAGGTTAATTTGAGAGATTTTGTCCTCTTATATTTGCCCAAAACGTAATGAAGGAACAGAGTTGGATCCCTGCATAAGATTTCATGCTGTGTGGTCCCATTTTATCTTAGCAATTTTCAAGGAAATTTTTAAACACAAAAAGTTGGCAAAGAGAAGGAGGAAAGGGGAATGGTTCCCCACCAGGGCGATTTTGGCCCCCAGAAGGCATTTTGGCAATGTCTGGAGACATTTTGGGTTGTCACACTTAGGGTGGGGGGTAGAGGGGCAGCGAGCGCTACTGTCATCTAATGGGTAGATACCAAGCATGCCGCTAACGTCCTATAAATGTTAGAATACAATTCCCACAACAAAAAAAAATGCTCCATCCCCAAGTCTCAACTGTGTCTAGAACGAGAAGACCTGTGCTGAGGGAAAATTACGGTAAAGAGCAAAAAGGAAGCATCGACTTGGGAGAAGAGATGTATTAGAATTTAACTTGTAGTTTAGTATGAGTTCCTACTAAATACACAGTGGCTCATGCCTTTTAACCCAGACTTGAGCTGGAGCCTTTCAGGAGACCTTCACACCCATCTTCTGTCCACAGAATAAAGGGAGAATGATGGTCAACCAGGCAGCCTGCTAATTAGGGAGCAGATAAAACACATCAAAACTTGAGTATTCCCAACTGGGCAATTTCAAAAGCGAGCAATCCACTAATTAAAAATGCTGGAAGTCTAGCTTTTTCAAAACAGGTTAAATACTGGCTGGGTTCCTTCGCAAATAGATTCCCAACCAATCAGGTCTGACTGCTCTTTTCCCATCCCTTCTCCTTTCTCTTTCTCATTTCCTGACCTCAGGCTGTTCCACCTTCCTTTCTGCTTCCTCCCGTTCATTGATCTCTTTTAAACAGGCTTTCCCATTCCTTGGCCTCCTGCTAGATCTAAAAGATAAGGACCAATCTCTAGCTCTCCCAAACCTAATAGGACAATTGTGCCATCTCTGATATACTTTTTTTCTTTGAAAAAAAAAAAAAAACAAAACCAAAAACCTGTAGAGCTGGTGCTCATTTATCCAGAGCAAAAAGCCACAGAAGTGAGAACACTGATATTTGTGATTCATAATGAATGTAAACATGTTGCTTTTAAGTCATTTGTTTCCCTCTTCCCTCCTACTGAGCTTCATCGGGCCTGCCATCAGTTAGAGAGCATTTCTTCAAGGACTATTCCAGTCCTCTCCCAGGGCCTCTGAGGACCGCCTGCATCTGAATCACATGGTATATTCATTTCGAAATCAGTATCTTGGGGCCCACTGCAGGCCTACTGAGTCAGGATCTCCCAAGAAAACTGTGTTTTTAACAAGGTCCCCAAGTCATTTTCAAGGGCACCTTAGTTTGAGAACCACCAGCCTGCCTTCTCAGGAGCACAAGAGCAGAGGAACCACCACCACTTGCCTCTCTCACTCCGTATCTTAAAATTCCTGCCGAGGGTGCCGGATTCAGATTCAGCAGCGTTCAATACACAGTCCCATCACATCTGTCTCCAGTCGCATCTGCATCTTGCCCTAACTCACGTTGTAGTAAACTTGCGCGTGTCCCTTGGCTATTCCTTAATCTCTGCAGGTGTATACAGGCACAGCACGCACTCGTAGCCGTCCATGTTTCCGTGCCTGCTAGTCCCTCGGCCTGAACTGTTCCATCTCTCAAAAAATAACAGCAGCTAACATTTAGTGAGCATAAGTATGTGTCCAGCACATCAATGTACTAATAGTACCTCCATTTCATATATGAAAACACTGAGACTTCAACGGAACAGAAAAGTCTCCCAAGCATGCAGCAAACACAGGTGGCATCCACGCCAAAGCCAGAGACCACTCTCTTCCGCCACCGGTAATGCCTCCCTGAAGAACGGCATTTCTTTCCATGGCCATCTTGAAAGCTACTTCTCAACCATCTCCCTAGGCAGACTGAAAGCATTTGGGAGTTTATGGCTATTCTTAGGTCCACAAAAGATTACAGAATTATATACAACACAAATACATGAAAGTAAATATTTGAATAAATCAAAAGACTGGAAAATAAAAATGGGGGAACAATTAATCCAGAAATACGATAAGCTTCTCAAAATGTACACTGTGATGGACTGGATATTTGCTAGAAAGGGGTCAAAATTCTACATGAAAAACAAAAGAGGGAAACAAGATTCACAATGAGTATGGGATAAAAGCACACAAACAGTTCAGGAAATTTGTTAAGGCAACATAGTAACAAATGAAAAACTGCCTGGGACTGAGGCTGTCCGAACATTTAGTTCCTGCCTCTCCATCACTCTCCATCCAAGATGGAAATAAAGAAGAGAAACACAATAACCTGGGCAGAAGGGAAAGGGAAAAAAGCAAGTGGATGGCATAAATTATTCTTCTAAAAGCCTAAAATGGGTTCCACTGTTCCAGACATTTCTGATTTATTTTACCCTAAATGAGGACACATATGGTCATTTCTATGGGATTGACAGTGGTTTAGGAGGCAACCTGACAATCCACAAAATTCCATTCGGTTAGAGTAGGTCTGCAGAAACCCCTCTAAAATCTCAGACACTTCAGCATCAAAACACAAAAGTAAAGTCTGGGCAGAACTAGGGCCGAACACTCTATTTGGAAAAAAGACACAGATGATTTTTAATTTCTACGATCCTCATTCCATATTCATTAAACTTATGATTTGACTACTCAAATCTCCACTTTGTTTACAGGCAAGATTTAAACTGTCAGATAGATTGGACAATTGTCAGAAAACACAGCTCTGGGAGTTGGAAGAGAGACTCAGACTTCAGTAACCACTCTGCATTACCACCAGCTCAATGGTCTAGCCCAGTCACTGGCCTCTCTGAACTCATTTTTGTCAACTACAAAAGAAGTGAGTTTGAATTCCATTCTTGGAAATCGAGAAGGCTAGCATATTTGGACAACTGTCCCACAAGAAACTAAAAATGATGGGTAAAATTTTTTAAATCATCTTTAAAATGCTAATAAACTGACAAGATAATAAGGAATTATCAAGCCAAAATCAAAGCAAAAGCTACAACCCAAGAAGGAAAAGAAGACTTTTTTACCCTAAGGACAGCTGCCAACCTAGAAAATTTAATGGCCTCTAGGGTCAAGGAAAACAGAAGTGAAAACCCAGGACTCATCCAAAGTAGGTATCTAACAGGAGATAACAGGGATAATAGGATTTCCAACCTCAAGGAGTTATTGTTAAAGTAAATAAGTCAATTAATATTTGTTAAACACTTAGGGGAATACTTGGCCCATAGCAAATTCTCAGTAACCAACACCTACCCATGAGAGCATAACTTAGTCATATGCTCCAAAATCTAAGATAGCCAAACCACGTAAATCTGTAAAATTATGATTTATTCAAAGAAATCTGAGTCTCACATTTTTATAACTCATAGTTCTGCGAAACAGGTCAGAGATTTTCAGATATTCTCCTGGATTTTAGAAGTAGCCAATATGTTTATAGTAAACAAATCCCACTTTCTTCATAAAACTCTACAGCAAAATCACAGTATGAATTCAGTACATATTAGATTTGTTTAGTGACTTAGTTTACCTTCAGAATATCCCCTTTACATCTCATGACTGCAACATATGTTTGTGTTCTGTATAAATGATATGCTGTCAAAGGTTATGTATGCTGACCTGAGGCCCAACCTAAGAACACAGACTAAATGGTATACAGGCTTATCCTTGACTTGAAATAAACGACTGTTAGTTACCTAACTCTGTTGATTTGAGACAATTACAGTTGTGCATTGGTCCTTTCCATACTTAGAGGGACATATGTATGTGTGCTAGGCGCTAGAGTTTCATGAAGTCAGAAAACAACTAAAGTGGTTTTTGAGTTGCTTTAAAAGTCTACAACTTACTACTTTTGGAGAAATATATTGATTTCCTGATGAAAGCTTCTATACATTCAGAATGCATTGGGAGTTTGAGACTAAGCTCTTCCTGGAAAGATAATCCCTCTGAAACATGTTGAGGTCTATCCTGTCTCAGATCCTTCGCTCTACGACAACAGACACCATTAAATATCCTCCACACCATCATGGAGACTCACAGACTGGATACATCTGTGGCTCCTACTAATTTCCTAGTCCAGGAAGAACCCTTGGCTGAGCCCTCCACACAAACTGAGATGGCATATGCTCTCCGTCAGTGCCAGATGAATTTAGAGTTCAAAATATTTCATCAGCAAAGAGCGTGTTAAGGATGTGCACATTTTCATTAGCACCCAGTATAATAAGAGCTCTAAGCAGAGCAATGTGAAGTCAAATTTGAGTATCAGTACAGATGAAGGAAGAGCTGAAAAGCTTCAGATATTGATGGACGATGTCTATAGAGCCATGACCGCTTCTTTCTTTTTCCTAAGAAACAAGATATGTCTCATAATGAGTGATCTGAACACTAACAAGAAACTTCCAGCATTTTCCAAAGCTGACTGAGCAAAATAGGAGGGTTGTGGGGATGCATCTCACACAAATTTGAAGATACTTCTGATATAAGAAACAGAGACCGGGGCTTCGCATTTTTGGATCATCGCTGTCAATGCTGGCTTTCTGAGTGCTAACGGATTTCCTTACCAAATAAATCTGAAAACTCAAAATGTCAAGTACAAGATGACTTGTATCTCTATATAAATATCTTTTTGCGAGTATACATATGAAAAAGGTAAAATATGAAAATACTAGGAGTAAAGTATAGTAGGAAAAGTTGTTCAGAGAGGAATTATTCCAATATTTTAGCTTTACTAACCTCCAACTTAAACTTGCATTATTAATATGTCCTTTAGGACATTCTTTAAACAATTATTATATTCCTTAAAACCAAGCTACTTTTCAAAAAGGAAAACTAAATAATCTCAGATATTTAAAATATGAAGTTAATTGCATTTTGCAGTGCTATAAAATGGGAAACACATTTTCATATAACATGAAAGGCAGATCATATGAAAGTAACAAGATAAAATGCATAACTATTGCATTGTAGGTGTGCTCGTGTTTCTGAAATTCATAAACCGTCTTGAGAACCCAAGCTGACTAAACGTTTCTATTATGCAATAGAGGAAAAAAAGTAACCTTGAAGTTTTTAGACCAATCCGTACAATTTAGAAATACGAAAGATCATCTAATTTGGATAATATTCCAATTTGAATAATCTACTGTGAAACATGGAGAGATGGATATTTTTTAGCAACCTTCTACTCCAAATGTTTGAAACTAACCAGTCAGAGTCTTCCTCTTAAAGAGAAGTTAATTCTTCCAAGATCTCATCATTCTAACAAGAACCCATAAAGAAGGGAGTCATGAATAACTTGAGGAAAGACTACAATACTAATTGTATTTGCCTCCTTTGAGTTTTTGAAATCTAACTGATCTTAAAGCAAAGCACTTAATAAAGATCAATTTTCCTAAGACAATGTTCTTAACTTATTTCAAATCAGGTGAGAATAACAATTAGAAATGACTGAAGATAAAACCAACATACCATCTAACTCCAATATTACAGAGATCAGCCTTGTCAAAGCATCTAAATTAAAAGTGAATACATTCTGGGAAGTTTTTAACAAGGTGTTTGGTAACTTTAAAGATGTATTTACAAATACACATCACAAAGTGTGAGAAATAAAAGAGAGATACTTTAGAAAACATTACACAACAACGAAAAAGCTAAAATATGCTTCATTTCCTAATAGAACAGACTATATAACACTTAGGTACCTGTAATGATGCATGTATTTTTCAAATCACACATGTAATTTTTATGTTGTGAAGTCTACAATACTGTAATGACTTAAGATATACAAATTGAGTTTTTTAAATGCCTACTTGATAAATAATTTATTTCAGGGCGGGGGGGGAAGCCAACAGAAAAGATGTAACAGTTTTATCATTTCTTCTCCCCCCCCCCCCCATACCTCTTTTCTCCCTAGGGTGCCATTCCTGCGGCTCTGGGAAAGGGCTGCTGGCTTAATTGAAATATTTGTAGGCTGTAATTGCTCTGCATCACCACAATGGTCCACTTCTCCCAAATGACATCTGTTCCCTGTGCTTTTTCCTTCTTCTATTTCCTTTCATACTCCAACCCAGTCTACTTCTCCAGTTTCTTCTACTCTTATCTCATCCCACCCCCTATTTACAGATGCTTGACTGATACTGGGGAAGCCACATTGTTTTAAGTATTCAAATATCTTCCCTAAAATCCAGTTTCCTAGCACAGTCCCTCTTGCTTTCAGTAATCACTCCCATAAAATGATTTTCATTTTATTCTTTCAACATCCCAATCTTCTACCTGTGTTTAACACTGTAGCCTCTGACCTGGCAATGAATGACACGCAATCAATCTTACATGTTATCTTCAGGGGTCATGCCTTAGTTTTAGGCCAATTTTCTTTGTATTTAGGCTCAAATGTGCAAACCACACTATATTACTCTGCAAAACATCAATGAGAAGGCTTAATTAAGTAACACTGACAGATAAATCCATTTCTTTCGCAGTAATCAAATCAAAGCAGGTTGACATAACACAGGAACTTAATACAGTTATTCCCTTGTAATTGGAAAAAGGCCCTTTACTTCTCATTAAAGCAATCTTCTGGGTATTGGCATAATAAGAAGGCTCAGAGCTTTAATACTGCCCTATAAAAGTCTCAAGATACAGACCCCTTAAGCAAACAAGCCAGATTATCTAATTCCTTGATCACAGCAGAACATGTAGTTCCTACTGTTTTAAACTACTAATTCTTTATCTCTGTTGCAATTAAAAAGAGGTAAATCAGTATCAAACACATACAATGGAAATCTGTGAAACTGCATAAACTGTTTACAGTTTTATAAACCTATCTCTACATGTATTTGAAGGGAAGCAGTCCATTAAAAATGAATTTGAAATACTCTGCAAATGTGAAATTGTAAGAGCTTGGATCGGGGGAAATCTCTTTATTTTACTTAATGGGCTCAACAGGATGCATTTTGCCTAAATTTACAGTCTGATACCAAGCACACAGCACAACTGTAATAACCGGAGTTGTGAGAGGATGGAATGAAGGAGAACATGTAATTTTTGTGACATTTAGAGAACAGCAAGTTACCTGGACAACCAAAGACAGCTCTGCCCAGGCTAAAACCCACCAAGAACGCGACAACATTACACCATGTTCCTATCCCCCAAAGCAAATAAAATCAACCTTCTGCTCCCGTTTTGAGGGAGTATCTGCTACTTATGTTGTGGCACCTAATCAATCTCAAAATGATTCTAGCAACTCTTTCTGAGAGTATAACATATGAATCGAGGGTTATGATTCTGAAATGTAGCTAGCCATCCAAATCTTCCAGGAACTTCAACCAAACAAACAAATGAAAAACAAGAAACGAGATATTCCAGCCCCACCTGGAAACTAATCAAGAAAAGATCAGGGTTGAAGTCAAGGCAAAATATAGTTTTAAATTTCTCCTATATTTCTCTACTTTTTAATTTTAAAATGGTTTTCATTACAATGCACTTAAAACTATGACATTTGCTATGTCTGAACCATTTGCAAGTGGGTTACAATCAGGCCTGTTTATCTCTTTAGTACTTCTGTGTGCACTTCCTAAGAACAAAGGCAGAATAGTTAAGGAGATTGGGGAAATGACCTTTGATATCACACTTTTATCTAACCCATACTCCATATTCTAATTAGTCACTCTTTCCCCCTTTTGTGATGGCCACAGTGCGGCCACTATCTAAGATAACCTGCAAGGCACTCCATGAATGACAACTGATTGCAAGTATAATAAAAGCATTTTAACCAAGAACAAAACACAAACAACAAACAAAATCCAGGATGAGTCACTGCATTTACTCTTCACCTCTCTTTCATCTATTTTAATCTGAAATGGTTCCTCAGTCTTTTCTTTTTGTGACACTGACATTTTTGAAGAGTACAGACCAGCTATTTTAGAGAATGTGTCTCAATCTGGGTTTATCTGGTGCTTTCTCGTGGCTCTATTATAGGTGAATAGAAGAGCACAAAAGTGGCCTTGGGTCTCTCCTAGGATATCACATACAGAACCATAGGATGGCAAGGTCGTCTGCCCCCTTCGGCCGCCATATTCATTTCACCACCTGGTCAAGGTATTGTGGGAATTCATCGTTGCACAATTACAACTTTTCCCTGTGCGGATAATCAGCAATCTATGGGGAGATACTTCAAGACCATTACAACTAATTTTCAATTATGTGCTTATTGGGGGGGGAAAAATCAAAATACAAAAGTCTAGAGAGTAAAAAGTGAAAATTCCTCAGTACCACTGTTGTGTCAGTGGTCACCCACAACAGTTTCCTAGGCAGCCTTACAGATCTTCTGGCCTGTGATCAACTGTTGTTGTTTTTTTTAAGCCACAGAAATGTAAGGCAATGCATGCTGGCTGAAATTTCTGTTCTATCAGAATGGGTGAGGTTCTCAATCATTTATTTCGGTTCTCGTGACATCTCAGGGGATATAATTATTAGTGGCAGCCTTGTGACCTAGGCCGGGTTTGGGAGGACAGAGACTAGAAGAAATGAAGACAGACCCCTAGCTTTGAAGGAATTCAGCCAAAATGAAGACAAGACTGAGCAACCTACTTGTGAATCAATGCCATGCATCAAGCCAAGTTAAATAATCCACTCTGAGGTGGCTGGTGCCCTGACTGGCTACACGTTCACTGCCTCTTTCCACCACGTTGTACAAACCACTGCGCAAGAAGGACGTCTGCCACAGCAGTAGCACTTCCCAACTAAAATCAAATACAGTGTCATCAGTACATGTATGACAGATGGAAAAAAAATCGAGTGTGGTTTTCATAGGTTGGCAAAAAAAAAAAAGTGGGAAACAGATCTAAAAGTTTTTAGAAGTGGGAAGTAAACTGACACATTAAAAAGCACATATTCTCACATTTAGAATCAGGTATACAAATGAACAAAAACTGAAGAGAAAAGCTTTAGGACAGAAAAGATTGTTAAGTGGAACGTGGCCATCTGATCGAATACGTACGTCTCCTACAATATTGAGTGACTTACCTTACTGTTATCGATAGAAGGTGAAAATAGTCCCTCTAACCTTGGGGTGAAGCCCATGTCATTTTATAAACTGAAGAGTGCTGGTGGATTTCAACTCTGACTTGTAAATGCTTAGAAAATTTTCCTCACAATCCCACTTCGGCCAGATGCCTGGCAGACGCGGGCAAAGGTTTTCCGTATGGTGTTTAATAGTTTGTGTGTGTGTGTGCATGTGTGTGTGATACCAGCATACACACACAAATATACCACACACACTTGAATCTACTAATAGTTTCTTGATATAATGATCATGTTTAAAATGGTTCCCAGATGTTGCAACTTGTTCAACTGACATCACCTTGTTTTTGATCAGACTCGTCAGAGAAGTCTGCCTGGTGACTTCAGGGTTTTGCTTTTATCTCACAGTAATGGAACCACACTTTTGTTTTCTGCTTTCTGCTTTCCAAAATGTGTTTTATATTCATCTCGTTTTAAGTGATTTATCTGGACTCACAGAAAGTATGAAGCCAGGATCCAAAGAAGTTGCGTACTTAAGTATGAGCACAGGAACACTGTTTTTCAAAAGCATAAAAGCAAAAATCAAAAGACTGGCAGGTATCCTATATAAAAGAGACCATTCCATTCCCCTGTTTAATTCTAACAGGTAACAGAATACGTGCTAAAGTTTGTCGGCATACTTGCTGAAACAGGAAAGTTGGATAGTATTACAATGACTGAGTTTTCGTATCTAGCAACATGCATTTTTAAATCATGTCAGCAGTGAAAACAAAATTGCCGGTGTCCTCTCTGTGCTGCCCTGAAATCCTACACGAGGCCATTTCCCCAACACAACACAAATTTGGCACTGGTTTGAAAAAGACCAGGGCTGTGACAGCAGGTCTGGAATGACAAAAATGGACTGTGGCTTTCTCCAAATACGCTGTACTCTTACTTTCACTTTCAAGTGCTTGAAGGCACTCTCGGAACAGAGGCAGTCACAACTTATCTGCATGAATTTCCTCGTCCAGCTTTTGGGGGCAGAAATTGAAATGCATTAGGAAGCATCCACTGGTATTTTCTTAAGCCTAATGGCATCAAATTCACCGGAATAACCGTTGTTTTCTTCCAGTACGTCTGTAACGTGGATGCGGCCTGCCTTCTACCCATCTGATAGCAGTGGAACACTGGTCAGAAAGAGATGAGCTGCTCAGATGTACTGGTCTGACAAACTCATGACGTGGAATGGTAAAAAGCTGTAACTCTTCCTCAGGAATGGAAGAAATGTCGTTAGTTTGAAAGGAGATAGAAGCAAAGACCTGAAGAATGACAATAACCAGGCATCTTAAAAGAAAACAAGGAGCAGGGAAGGGGTCCAGGGAAGCCAGAGCTGTCAGTAGAAAATAATGATTTATCTGATGAGATTAGCAGAAAGTTTGATTAGAAAAGATGCCTTCTTAACATAGCAAAGATTGCGATACTACTTTAAGAGTTTGTTGTAGGAAGAAAACAGTGCCTGCCAAGTGCGGTCTGTAACAGCACCGGCTAGCCATGAGTGATACAGTGGGAAAATAGCCACTAAGCCAGATTTTATTTGATTTGTACTGATGATTTTTATTAGAATACATGGATCATTGCTTCAACCTTTCCATGTAAAACCAAATCAAATTCAAAAACTCACACATCAGTCACCTAACCTTATGTCATTCCTTCTGCTTTACTATAGTTGAGCCACATTTCAGCTGATCTGTCCTCGATAAATCGTTCAGCTACTCCAAACTGCTGGGCCAAATTCTGGGAGGCAAGTGGTACACAAAAGAAACGACTACATCCGCAGTTACAAACAAGAAAGCCAGAGAGAGATCCCGCAAGCCTCATAAACACAGAATGAAATCGAAGCAATGTATGTACAATGCGAAACAAGATAAAATGAATTCTCCTCGTTGTATCAACTGTATTGTAATTAATCTCTAAAAGGCGCACCCGTTCCTCAGCTTTTCTTTTTTTCCCCACCACGTGTAACTCAAGGAAGAGTGTGGGACCCTGGTAAGCAGTGGCTCTGAGAAAGTTCACCATCAGATAGCGGAACTATCTAATCGGTTTTACAAATAAGAAATAATAATAATCATGTCTACATATAAAAAAACATTACAATCTGTAAGGTAAAGAGTTAAGATATTAAATATTCAGTTTTCGGAAAGCCTCCACATTATTTATAAAAATGGCTTCATCGAAAGGAATGGAATTTAATTACACGAAGCACGACAACGGATCTTCCAAGAAAAAGTGCGTGTATCCTACTGGCCACCCTTCTTTACTTTCTTTCCTTCCTGCTTTAGTTTCCCTTTCTTGCTTAGCAATTATTGCAAGCTTCAACTTAAGCCTATGAGTGGTAGTTCTTGTTTGGATATCCACCTCTGGTGAACTAATCAGCCCACCTTGGGGACACTCCCTTCAGTGTCCTATGGGAGTCCTCAAATGCACTGCTGCCTTCTTTTCAGAGAAGGTAAACAACTTCCTCAGGTGAAGGCCATGGGCAGGCCCCCGACCCAACGTCGACCAGAGGCCGCGCTACGTGGTGGTGCCTCGTTGACAATCCAAAACCTCTGAAAACGAGTGGTCACCAAACTTTCGGGGCCCTGGGATGTGAGGCCGTGTCCATCAGCCCACATTGCTCCCTGCCGGACCGCACAGGAAGTGGAGCTCTCTCTCCCATCCTCCTCTGCGTTTGGGCGGGTCCACGTGACCAAGACCTGGCCAATAGAATGTGGGCAGAAGTAATGCTGGCCTCCAGGCCAGGCCCCTAAAACCTCCTGCGGTCCTCCAGGCACTTTGTCTTTCCTCTTTGTTCAGCGGGATACAAAGAATCTAGTGAATCCCGGGAGCCCCAGGGGATGGCTGAGCTAAGGAATGAAAGAACCCAGACCCAAAGACTGACCTCAGGCGACACAGCCTACCTCCATGGGTCTGTGACACCAGCGGGGAAATAACCCTTTGCTGTGCTATGCTACCAAAGTTTGGGGGTTGTTTGTTCCAGCAATTAGCATACCCTGACTAATGCATCCTCCAAAACAGACTTCCGAGAATTCTGGCGTTATGATTCCATCTTCCAAGCAAAGCAAACACACACAGTTAGAGAGCTGGCACTAGTCAGAATTGTGATGCAGGGGAAATTGGCCTTTGAACTATCCTTCTCTCCCTTTCAAACTTGTTTTCCCCTCTTAGCATTTCCTCCCTCTGAGCACCAAATGTTCTCAGGCTGCTCAGTCCTGTCTGCCTCAAGAAAATAAATCCAATACGTTCATTAGCCACTCTTTTTTTTTCCAGCCACTATCTTTCAGCCATAACTGTTGAGCTGCTTGATACTTGTGTGATTTGGGAGAAATTCCTTAACATCTCAGATTCTGCGTATCCTCATCTGTAAAATGGGAATGATGGCATCCAGCCTCTAGCAGTGTTGAGATGATTAAAGATAATTTAGGGGAAATCTCACCAAAGAATCTGGGGCACAGTAGGATCTCAAAAAGGGGATGAGGAGGTAACTCCTGTTTTTATTATTACCATGAATATCACAGTGTGATATTTGACACCAAAGGTATACAAAAAAAAAAAATCTAAAATAGGGCTTTCTCCCTGAAATATAATAATCTAGGTTGGGAGAAAAAAAATCAAACGTAAGTAAAAAGCAGTATTTGAGTACTGAAAGAATGATGAATTTTATGGAATTTTAGAGAAAAGAGCTAGAATCGACTCAGGCAAAATACTGACAGTTTCGGGTGTGGAAAAGAGGAAGCGGGCGGTGGCATTCTGGTGAGTGGTGCCCGCACTATGTGCTCATCTACCCGACTCCATGTTCAATGCCATCACACTGGGAACTCAGAATCAGCACTGGTGAGATCATTTACACCATGGAAATTGGCAAACATTACAAATCGGGGCTTTTTCTTTCTTTTTTTTTTTTAGAAAAGCAGATTATTAAGCATTTCTCACCACACCAAAGAAAACAATCATTCATTGTGAGGATTTTTTACTCAAACTGCCTCGTTTAATTCCCACAGTCTCCACCAAGGTACACTGTATTATCCTCATTTCACAGACGAAGAATCAGGCCTCATGATGGTAAGGGATTGGCAAAGAATCCTGTTGCCTGCGTGTCTTGCACTAAAGCCTAGCTGCTTACAAAAGTGTAGGGGCATATGGATTTCTTTTTCTCAGCATATCAAATATATATTCCCATGAACACAGAAAGCTACTCCTTAAAAACATCAGAATTCAGGCAGGCCCTTCCTACCCGTTTTCCACTGTTCCCCATTTTGCTCCCCCACTCAGTTGCCTTTTTGAAACAGTATAGCCCTCATTTCTCACCATTCTTTCTTCACACCCCCAAGTCAATCTTTTTTGGTAGAGACACCCTTCCAAGCATTACCCACTGCACTGTTTCAAGAACTAGACTTGTGCCTATGGGTTAGGAGAAGTTATGAATGATCTTTAAATCAGTGCTCTCTTGTACACCTGTCGTCATCGAGATAGTCTATTCTACCCTGGGCTGAGCTGTGGGCAGTGCAGTGAGTAAGGTAAGTCTGGGTTAAGGAGGGACCGAGACACCTCCTGGATTCAGAAGGGGTCCCTGACATTAGTTCAATAACGACTGCTATCAACAGCTGCTGTCAAGCTTGGGTTTGAGCCTGGGCAGGAGAAAAGCCAGGAAACATCAACAGATTTAAGGTGCAGCCTGAGATCCCAGAAGACATCTGTACCAAGGGTGACTTTAAATGGCAATGGGTGCTTGCCATCTTGGTAATACATCATCACTCCTTTTCTGCCTGACCAGAGTTTGGCCATCTTACAAGATGCAGAGCCTTCCAAGGACAGGAAAGCAAATGTGCAAAGGCAGCGAAGCACAAGAGAACATCCCCCATGCAGGGAATGGCAAGGCACACAATGGGCGTGGAGAATAAAGGTATTAAAGCTGCAGTGGTCACCAATGAAGAAATGCTGAATCTGGGCAGGGCCAGAGGAAGACAGAGTACTAACAAGTTTATTGTTCAATCTAAAGGCTTTGGCAGGCACCAGAGTATAAAAGCATCCAGTTCATATTTACAGTTTGGAAATGGTAGCCATGGGGACAATGGGTTGTTAAGGTGAGAACCTGGAGATAAAGAGACTAATTAGGAGGCAAGAAACTACTGTTATAGCAAAGATAACAGATAATTCAGGATAACACTGGGGAAAGAGAATAGGCATGGTTTGACAGCTAACTTGGGAAGGTAAGGCAAGTAGTCACAAATAATTCCTGGATTTTTCTCTGATGGATATTTGTGCAGGTGTAGGAGTATGTGGTTAAAAAAGAGGACATATTAGACATTTTGTCTTCTAAGTGTCCACTGGCCACCCAAGTATAAGATCCAGCAAAGGAACTGACCATGTGAGTCTGGAGCCCAGAACAGAGACATATAGATGAAGGTAATAAGTCCCATTACAGGGGTGCCTGGGTGAGCATCCAACCCAATCCAGCTTGGTTTTGGGTCAGGTCATGAGCTTACAGTTTCATGAGTTCAAGCCCTGCATCAGGCTCTGTGTTGGCAGTGCAGAGCCTGCTTGGGATTCTCTCTGTCCCTCTCTCTCTGCCCCCTCTTTCCCCATACTTGCATTGTCTCTGTCTCTCTCAAAATAAATAAATAAGCTTTAAAAATTTTAAATTAAAAAACTAAAAGTCCCTTTACAGAGTGAATTTGCTGGCCCAGATAAGTGGAAAGTCCAGAGACAAAACAGGTTTTAGGACTGACCTATCAAAGGGATCCACCATGTCAACAAAACCAAAGTTCCTTCCCAGCCCTTTTCTTTGCCACCTTCGTACAACCTTCATGCCAAAGCTGTAACCCATTAGAGTCATCCAATCTCTGGCTCTACCTGCTTCTTTATTCCTGTACTTACTTGCAGAGAGTTTGGTTGACAAAAGAGCAAACTTTGTCCTCATTTTGCCTTGACCGGAACCATCATGGAACCAATCCCTAAAGCCATGAAATACCTACATGGATCTGCAAAGATCTGAATGACCCAAATTAAAAAACACAGCAAAGAAGATAGGATTACCCTGATGGGCACAGTCCAATCACAGCTGTCCCTGGAGATGTAGTCATCCCACACAAAACAAGGACAAGGACACCACACACCGAGGAGGAAACGGGGTACATGTTAGTAAGACAACGATAACTGGAGACAGAGCCCCAAGTGCCACTGGTGAATTAGTATCTGGTATGCAGTGGATAGGCAAAGAGGTCTTTGTAAAGGGGCATGCAAACCCCATCTTGCCACTCCTTTTTTTTTTTTTAAATATATCAACATCTTCCCCTTGGTGTCAGGATAAGAGAAAAGTTCTTAATTATGGACATCAAGGCCATTTTGGTCATTACCCAAAGGCCCTCTTTTCATCTCCTCTCTCCTAACAATGTTCAGACACACTTCACGGCCTGTTTCTCTCCCTCCCATATCAACAGTCAGCTAAATCATCCTAGGAGGAAGCTTTCCTTGTCTTCTAATTCAGGTGTCTGGTCCTTCCTTCTCTTTCATTAGACTCGTCACAGATGGAATCGTACATGTTCATGATTCCCACATGATTCCTTTCCTGCCCACTGAACAAGCCACATGAAGACAAGAAGTGCGTCTTGTTTGCTTTGAGCGATCTCTGTACCCATCATGCTGCATGACCGGGAGACAGCACACGGTATAATCTTAGTTAACTGTGTGGCCGGGCCTTGAGCTCTTCAGATGTGCACACAGGAAAATATCAAAAACACTAACAGAATTTCTCTGGTTAGGAAACATTCTGTACTGTTCCTATGACTTTGCAAAGGATGACCTCATATGACAGAAATTAAAAATTTCATTCTACTACTAACTAAAGCAATTCAACCACAGCTTGACCATCAAGATCATCTTAGCGCACAGTGTTCTCCACGAGTTAATTAATACTTCATTTCACAGATACACAAGTATGGGTTAATACTCGGAGAGAAACATGCGGATCAGTACTCTTAACACACTGAACCACTTTCCAGTCACATGATGAGACAGGAGTTAATGTACGAAACTCAGGCTCAATGGTTTCTATAGTAAAAATGCAGTGAAACAGTCAGACTTCATGTATGTTTTATCCCCTGATACAAATAATCTCTTATACGGTCATTGTAAAGGGAAACATTTGCCTCTTTATGCTCACTTTGATATGCACCCTAGTGATTTGATACGTATTGTATAATCATTGGCCTCAGGACAGAGGAGCAAACAACTGTTACCTCCACAGTAAAACAGCTTTCTGCGATCTGGTGATAGCAAGACAGAAAGTGACGTAGGCATGCCAGGTCCATTACTTAGACGGCAGTCACGGCACCACACTTTCTGAAAACTTTCCAATTGCGACTTCTCCACTGACGAAGAAGGGTACCATTAATATTTCAAGTTCTGCTTCAAGTAAAACAATCAGAACACCACGGTCAGAACAATGAACAGCTCACAGCAATTTATTGCTTTTGACTTTTCAAAGCACTACCACACATCTTGCCTCACACCCCCCACAACTGTGGAGGTGCGAAAAATCTGGGGATTGTTGGTGCAAGTCCTCGAGGCAAATCACTGGCAGAGCTGGGAGGAGAACTCGTAACCTCTCCTCCTCATCTCTTTCCAAATGGATTCTCACCCATTTTCTTGTGCCACGAAAGAGAAGTGACACCTTCAGAAGCTGAAACCCCAAATTTGAAGGAAAGATACTCTCTGTCGAAAAAGTTACCTTTCGTCTCACAAATCAATCATTAACAATCCAACTTCCTAATTATCAAGACTACCTCTGGATTAAATATGTCCCAGAGTAAAGTTCTATTATTTAATTTAATAGTGATTCTGGGAAGCATTTTCATATACTTTTTTCCCCACTTCCTTACACAAAAACATAGAGATATTATTAAATTGAAAGAACATACGAAGAGATGAACATATTACTTGTAAGCTATACTGAAAATTCTCAAAGACAAGAATACATACAAGTCAATTAACAACCCACTAATGAAGAAAAGTGTTGCTGTAAATCAGGGATTTACACAAACTGTACAAACACTGTCAGTTCCTAAAAGCTCACCTTTCTCTTGACTGCATGACTGAAGGGGCCACAAGTAAACGGACGGGAAGTAGTGGAAACCAGTTCCCTGGTGGATGGAAAATCTATTCTAAAAGTTCACTTACATAGCCTTAAGCACAGGAGTGTCTCCTGTGTGCTATGGTACAGAAAATAACATAGATTTAGCTGGACTGCAAAAATAGAAACATCATTTCTTCTACTTTATTCTAAACATTAGCTTATCAAAAGATGCAATGACATCATTAGCTCTGTCTACCCAATATCCATTCCTCTCTGCTTCCTTCATAACAGAACTGGGGGCGGGGGGGGGTCTGTTTTGTTTGTTTCCAGTAGCCACGCCTCCTCCAAATGGATCAGGGAAAGGTGACCTCATCTCCAGTTCCTGACCTAGGGCCCGACTACTGGTGCCAATCACAGGGACTAGTTTAAAATGGGCATTGAGACACCTGGCCTATCTGCCAATGGGTCCCTGGGAAAGGTCTCCTTGCTCCAAGGAAAGCTGCAAATTAGGAACCGGGTTTTTAAATTTTCTCTGAGCATATTCCTGTTTGGACATGAGGCAGTATGAATGTCCCAGGATGAAGCCAGCCACCAAGGAGGAAAAACATCAGGGATTTCAGGATACATTACATAAAGCAATTCATTTCCTTATGTTTAAGCCAATTTGAGTCAGAGTTTGTTGTTGTTGCTGTAGCTGAAAATATCCCAAAATTTACAGCAGAGCCCCACCCCCTGCTGCCCGAGAAGAAGTCTTAGGAGCTTAATGCTCATTAAGATTCTTCAACAATAAATACCAAGTCTGGATAAATCGGGACTTTACCTACTGAAAGGCCATCATCTCCCGGCCACTCGCATTTGTTGGAGCCCCACAGAGGCAGCATTTTCAGAAGAATACCAGCGATCTGCCCTATAATTCCCCATTTAAGTCTCCTCTAGATTTGCACATGTATCTTCTTTCTGATCTCTCCCGTCCCCCCCCTCCTCCCCCCCCCCCGCCTGCTCAGAAATACCAGCCAGCACAAGTGAAGGTAATGTCGGCAGAAAGTACTGAGGAGTACTTTTTCCTTGATTTACTAATATCAGTCCTACAAAAATGCTACACACACGGCCTCAGCAATGCCAAGGTGAGAGCTAGGGGATGGGAAGGCATTGACTCTTCAGGACCCAGGCTCCCGGGTGGGTGGGCCTTAGGGAGATCCAGAAACTCCCTGAGATTGTTACAAAAGTTTACTCATGCATTTAGCTCTCTGCATTTTTCTGGAAAGAGAGTCTATAGTTTGCACTGGATTTCCAAAACGGTCTCTAACTCTAAGAAGGTTAGAAACCTCAGCTCTAGATGAACTTGCATTCAGCAAACCAGTTCCAGATGAACTAGCATCCAGCAACCACACTCTTGCCATTATCGTAACAGAGGGGAGAGCAGAGAACGCATTCCTGAGATCCTTATATTTCTTGCTCCAGGAAACCTATCTTTAAGTATTAATAAAACTGAAGTTGTACAATATTTTAGAGTTAAGAGAATTTTGTGGACCATCATGGGCCCTCAGAGTCATTCATATCTCACTTCAATGGAAGGAAAAATAAGTCTCCTTACCAAAAATACAGAACACGACCTTTTTTTAAGTTTGGGCCTCTCCAAATGAATTATGAATCCTGAATTCAAAGTTAGTTAAGGAGACAAACTATGCACTTGAACAAATATCAAACATTAGCAAAAAGTTTTAAGTTAAGCTACAAATGGCAAATATACATCAAGAGATTGCTTCTTGAAATACACACGAAAAAGAGATAGAGCTCTCCATTGCAAG
Source organism: Proteles cristata cristata (assembly GCA_017311185.1). NCBI lineage: Eukaryota > Metazoa > Chordata > Mammalia > Carnivora > Hyaenidae > Proteles > Proteles cristata. The sequence goes on along the minus strand of JAESUZ010002737.1, from coordinate 300,868 downwards.
TTTGATTTCAAATGTTCAAGAGTACAAAGAAGGGAATTGCAAGGTATGGCCAGAGAAAAGGTGAGATAGAGAAAGCCCAGGTAAAAAGGCAGAAGGCTTTAACTCAAAATACACTGGGGGCACCTGGGTGGCTCAGTCTGTTAAGCATCGGACTCCACCTCAGGTCATGATCTTGCAGTTTGTGAGTTCAAGCCCTGCGTCTGGCTCTGGCTGACAGCTCCGAGCCTGGAGCCTGCTTTGGATTCTGTGTCTCCCTCTCTCTCTGCCCCTCCCCTGCTTGCACTCTGTTTCTCTCTCTCTCTCTCTCAAAAATAAATAAACCTTTACAAAATTATAAAAGAAGATACACTGAAGAATCAAGACTGGTTTTACTTCAGCAAAGTGTAATATAGTAAGTGATAGATAAAAAGGGTCTGTATCTTCTCCATCAGCAATGCTTACAAACATTTCACTGAAACATATTCAATTTTACTACTGGAGCTTTTACCAAGTTTCCTCTCCTTTCTTCTCTTACCACCACCTTTCATAATAAGGCCAGTTTCCCTGACTTCAGATCTGCCTCACTCCAACCTGTCATGAGCCAGTGACAACTCTCACTTTTCCATCCAAAAACCTTCCATGGCTCCCTAATGCTTAGAGGCATAAAACTTAAATTCCTATGGAGCTGGGTGGTTCAGTCAGTTAAGCATCCAACTCTTGATTTCAGCTCAGGGCATGATCTCAACAGCTCGTGGGATTGGGCCCCGCATCAGGCTCTGCGCTGAGGGCGTGCAGCCTGCTTGGGATTTTCTCTCTCTCCCTCTCTGTCTCTCTCTGTTTCTCCCTCTCTCTCTCTCTCTCTCGCTCCTCCCCCACTCTCACACTCATGCTCTCTCTCAACATAAACAAATAAAAAAATAATAATAATTAATTAAATTAAAATTCCTAGCCCAGAATTTAAGATGCTTGGTGATCTTTTGCTTTTTTTTTTCTCTTGTGACCCTGAGGACACAGACAACTCCCCTTTATGCTCCAATCACATCAGACTCCTCACTTTTACCCAGTATGCCCCTGGTTATCTGATCTCCATGTCTTCCCTCCACCTCAGAAACATTCCTTCCCACTCAGTAAATGCATGTGGAATGAACAGATAAAAGAATGAGAACAAAAGTTCTTACACAGAATTTGCATAGAATTTAATAGTTCATCATCAAGGCTTTAATTATGTAGGTGGTATATACAGTACATCTAATTTGTATACTACTTCATATTAAGTAAATTATCTTTTCACAGCAAATACAAACTTCAGTTAGGTCACTGATGGCATACAGCGTATATTTTTAAATAACCAAGCGTTATTACCATAGGATGAGGGATCAGAATGCACGTGGCGAGGGACTTCTTGGAGAGGCCCTCTCCGGCTACCCTAGATAAAAGAACATACCCGTTCCTACACACCCTGTAATCATACTCACTAACCCCTTACACTGCCCCATTCTGTCACAGTATTTGTCACCATTCAGTATTCTGTATTTATATGCATGCCCATAATAATGCGTGTTTTTGCGTTAATACACAGTTTTTGTGTCTTTGTATGTGTGTAGATACGTATATATTTTCTAGTTGCTATCTTTGTTTATTGACCCCCACTGGGATGCAAACTTCAGGACAGGGCATGGCCTGGGCACCTGTGGCCCGGACCCTAGACCACTGTCTCAGTGACAATTTGTTGAGTGAATAAGTAGATTTAATAACATTACATTTTTGCCATTAAAAAAAAAATCATGGAAAAAAATCATGAAATTTGACAAAATATCAACAAAAAAAGGAATTCTTTTTAATGTCAATGGTAATACATTATTACAAGGTACAATATAATAAAGAAGAAAGTATTTTCCCCAAGTAAGGACTTTATACATTTTAATTATGTCATTATATGTTTTATTTTTCTAATACATTGAGCAGGGTATTTATTTTTAAAAATAGACAAGGATGGGATAATAACTTAATTTGAAACATAAAAAATCCATGAGATGAAATTCACAAGTTGTTATCCCTTTAAAATAAAAAAAAAAAAAAAACAGATTTGAAATAGCATAATTTGACCGCCTCGTATATAGTTTTACTACTGATTTATTTAAGGGATTGTATACAAAACTCCCCATTTTCTTGAAAACAACAAAAAAAGTAGACCTAGCCAGAAGATATATACAATACCCTTCAAGCACCCTTGTTAAAGCCACAAACAATTGCATAACTTGTTCAAATCAAATGGATAATTTATTGTATGTACGATTTTGCAAAGTCTTTACAAATATCCATGGATGGCTTTGCAACCCATCTGAAAGGATTTACTATAAAACTGCACAGGCATAAACAAACAAAACTATTCTCAATATTTACACTCATAGCAAAACAACTATGAAGTTCTATATTCAGCTGTGGTTGTGAAAAATCCTTAGTTCCTGGATTTTCATTGGCTATGGACTAATATACCAAACAAAGTTTTCCATTTAAATGTAATACACATACATTCTCTATTTTGGTATCTATATATCAAGCACTTTTTAAAAATTCCGTAACAAGAGAGAAAAACACAGAAGTAAGTGTACAAATTTTATTTTTTTAAATGCTTATTTTTCAAAGAGAGCAAGCCAGGGAGTAGGGAGCAGAGAGAGGGGGACACAGGATTCAAATCAGGGTCCGCACCAACAGCAGTGAACCAGATGTGGGGCTCGAACTCACAAACCGCGAGATCATGCCCTGAGCCGAAACCAAGAGTTGGATGCTCACCCGACTGAGCCACCCAGGCGCCCCAAGTGTATAAATTTTAAAATATACCACGGCTCTCTGTGATATCAGAGTGTTTTAGACCAAGAGGAGTGAAACTGATTTTTAAAAGTCTTTCTTACCAGTTTTTAGCCTCAAAAGAGCCTGAGAATTAGGAGATGGAGAAAAGAAAGGAATAGGGGTCAGAAAAAAAAAAAAAAAATGCACAACTGGGCGGGATAAGAACTGAAATTTGCATGTCAACATGGCAGCACACTCCCACCCAACTTAGGCTGTAGCTCCCTCTCCAGAGAGCTTGCTGGGCTGAAGAAGGAACCCACTGATCCCGTGACTCTTATGTTCATGGTCCTGCATCGTCCTGGCAAGGAGGGCCGGGTTATAAAGCAAAAGGCTGGTCAAACAGTTGTCACAAAGTAAGACAAAGGGAACCTGCCCCTGACTCCCCCCAGCTTTGGTATGCCTTGGGAATCTTTTGTTGTTATCGCTCTTCCCTTTTTTCCTTTTCGTTTCCATTCAGAAATGTAGCTTCAGTGTAAATAAGAGAAGTCAAAGGGAGAAAAGGCCCTTCTTTACAAAACAAGCTTTCCAAACACACCTGTCCCCTATTTTGAGGAGTCTGTGTATCTGTACAGATATTACATGCTGATTTCTAATCCTCCGATTTGCTCCACGATTTCCTGTAACTGAGAACCTCTGTAGTTGTTTTCCTGGAGCTTAGAGTCTCTATAGTTGTAGCTCTTAATATTTAGTATAAGCACGCATCCTAAGGCAGGCACATTAAAGATGTCGGTCTCACAGTACCCTACTTAGCGAGCCCGGGAATTTGCAAGTTAGAAAAAACACCCAGTATATTAGGAGGCAGGGGCACCCACTTTGAGAAATACTCGGGCGTCAATTGGAGACAGAGTTCCCTTAATCGCAAATGATCCTCAGAACAACTCGTGTCAGTCATCTGGAACACCAGTTAAAACAAAAACATACTCCTGGGTACCTCCCAGAGGTACTACATCTGAATCTGATCGATGGGCCCAAGAAATCTGTACTTTCATCATGTCTCTCCTGCGTCCACCCCCCAAATATTCCCCCCAACACATTCTGAGGGCAGGCGGTGAACTTCAATCCTTCATTCAGGTTCTTTGGGGGTCACCTTGCCTACACATGCCCGCACACTGTAATTTAAGAGGAGATAATAATGTTTAAAACCTCAAGTACAAGATGACTATCAGGACGGACGCTACATCCCCCTCAAAGACACATAAACCCACCACGAACTCCAGAGAACCTAGTGGTATTAATGACTAATGTACCAATATCAAAGCTCATGAGGAGGGGCAATAAAAAATAGTTTAAATACAAAAAAAAAAAGGAAAAAAGAAAACCCCCAACCAAACACACGAAAGAACCTTTTGTGAGGGAAAATGATCTGCCAGTTTCCACAGGGCAATCTGCATCCTGAGCACAAATAAATGCACCACACAAGAAGACATAATTTTTAAACAGACCCAGAAATACTCAAGGTTTCTTTCAGACCTCCCCCACAGGATTCAGCAACACTCCGTGATGAGAGCCTGTTCTTAAACAATCTGAAACCACTAACACCTAAGCACATGCGAAATATCAAAACAAAACACTTCCCCCACATCCCGATCCCGATGCGGTGATGAAAAGCAGCCGTCATCTGATTCAATCAGACCACATTCAAAGCAGGTGGTTCTGAACATTATTCGAGTAAAGTGTGCCAGCTCCTTCCCCACACACAGACGCAATACCCCCATACATGCGGGTGCTCTTTAGTGCCACATGAAGAACCAGAAAGAAGGGTTTCAAACCTTTTACTGGGTTAAGTTTAATGCCTACATTTGCAGTCGAAAAAGCTTAAAGAACATCTGACTGAGAAGATGTGACTTAGAAGAGCAGCAAGCACAAGGAAATATCTGGACTATTAAAATATTTATATGTAGAAGACCTGTAGTGAAGGCTTCATAGTAAAGCTAGTCAAACTGGGATCTCTGTGGTTACAGTGACTCTCTTTGGGTAAATATGGATGTAGTCCCTTTTAACGCAGGTTCGAGGTGTGTGTGTGTGTGTGTGTGTGTGTGTGTGTGTGTGTGTGTGTGTTTAAACAAATTTGACCTCGGTGAAAAACAAACATCAGCTATATATTCAGAAACATATTTACGAACTCTAGTCTTTTTCTGTTTATTAACCATATGGCAGAGGTAATATATTTAATCTTGTTGTATCTCAGTTTCTTCATCTGTGAAATGGGGATGATAATATATAGTGTTTGACAGATTACGAGATGATTGATGCCCTATACTTAGCAGAGTATCAAACACACAGAAGTAAATGCAAGTTTTCTGAATCTTAAGAACTGCTGAAATCAACCTTTCTATGACAAAATATAATTTAGGTACATTTTGATTTAGCATGAGGCAAAAAGAATCTGAGTAGTCTATATATAAAGCATGACAGCAATTTGTCACATTAGTAACCTTGTCAGACCAGACAGCAGTGCCAACATCTACTTTCCTCATAATGGCAGAGAAAGGAAACTATCTGGACCCCCAGATAAATAGGTGCTACCATCTTCTTCAATTAAAAAAAAAAAAACCTGTTTAGACTGCACCAGTATTTTTTTAGTTTTTTTTTAACGTTATTATTATTTATTTTTGAAAGACAAAGAGACAGAGTGCGAGCAGGGAAGGGACACAGAGGCGGAGGGAGACACAGAATCCAAAGCAGGCTCCAGGCTGAGCTGTCCATACAGAGCCTGACGCAGGGCTCGAACCCATGAACCACAAGATCATGGCCTGAGCCAAAGTCAGATGCTTAACCGACTGAGCCACCCAGGCAAGCCCGGATTGTATCAGTATTTTGACAAACATTTTCAGGGTGACACAGACACGTCGACATCAAAAGGGAATGGCTGGTAATGCTCTTTAGTTGAGAAATTAGAAAAGATGTCTCAAAAGTATTAATGGAAAGGTTAAGAAAAAAGCAGGGAAAAAAAAAAAAAAAGAAGTCTTTCAAAAGATGATTTTCCATTAAACTTCAGTTGATTATGAGAAAAAATTTCCAGGCTATTAGTCTGCAGTGTTGGTTAATAGTTTTCCTTATTTTGAGAAAACAATGAAAACTAATGAGTTACATCCATCAGCTTTAAAAAAATGAATTACTGTGCATAATTCGTAAACCCTTACACCACAAGGCTGTATGCCGTCCTTCTTTTAGCCAAGGTTTCAAATTAAGGTTATTATTTATGAGAAAAAGTTGGAGAGACATTAAGAGCTATAACAATTCCCCCAGACCATCAGTGAGAGAGAGCAGTTATATTCAGAATGAATGGAAGACATACTTCAGGCCAAATATTGAAACAGGGGTGCAAAGGATACACACACAGCAATCCGCACGCACCTGTCACTGCAAAATTCAACACTCTCACAATCGAAAGGGCATTTGTGTTCACAAATCAAGTAATTATATCCCTAACTATCCATCTGCATATGCAATTACCCAGTCTGTTGCACAGAAAAGCAGATTTTTGCAGGTGTTTCTTTACCATCTTTCCTTCAAAATCCAGTTGCCCTTTATGTCCCCAAATCTGGGCACATACCAGTCCTCTAATTGAATCTTCGTGGCACTGTGGAGAGGATCAAGTGCTATGTTTTCATACCGCGTTCACATACAGAAGATTCTGTAATCTAATCAGGCTCTTGCTCCCTATTACCACTCAACTAATGATTTAATGGGCTCAGTTTACACCTTGATGTTAAAGGACATGGAGTGTGCTTCATAACGCCTTTGATGAATCTGTCCGGAGGTTTCTTCTGACACGTTTTAGTTCTACATATGGACTTTAAAAATCTCAGAGTTAAAACTCTCCTATGCCCAGTAAAGTTAAAGAAACAGAATGTCAAAGAAAAAGGCAAAGAAAATGAGCATGTGTGTCTGAGGGCAGTGTATTTAACCAAAAGGAATCTTTTCTGATTTCTGAAATCATGGAGTATAGAAAATGGTTTCCTACATACACTCAGCACTTGTTAAACATTTCTCCCAAATGGTGCAAATTGTACTGTGCAGTTGTATTATACGGGAGAAATCAATAACATCTCAGTGCTGAAGGCATCTGGGGACCGGTTTCCCCTTCATGTCAGTCTGAGACCTGAGTTAATCTCAGACTCAGCTTCATAGAACCTGAGTGCTGAATAGGACATCAGATGACATCAAGTCCGATATTAATCATAGAAACAGAAACCAAGGTCCAAATAAGTGTAGAGATATCTAATGTGTCTAGCTTTAACTTCTTCACTGTTTGAAGTTAGTTAATGCTAAGCTCTTCTATGCAATCACTTATATGCACCTTTTAAGTTTTCTTAGATTTTCCCAGATGGATAGTTTCAACAACAAAAAGTCCAACTAAAATGGTAGTAGTAGTTTGTGGTTCTAGGAAAGAAGAAAGCTGTGGGGTTAAATTTGGTATGTTCTAGGGGCGCCTGGGTGGCTTAGTCGGTTAAGCGTCCAACTTGCACTTAGGTCATGATCTCGCGGTTCGTGGGTTCGAGCCCCACGTCGGGCTCTGTGCTGCCTGCCAGCTCAGAGCCTGGAGCCTATTTCAGAGTCTGTGTCTCCCTCTCTCTCTGACTCTCCCCTGCTCACGCTGTGTCTCTCTCCCTCCCTCTCTCTCTCTCTCTCTCTCTCTCTCTCTCCTAGAAATAAATAAAAATATTAAAGAAAAAATTTGGTATGTTCTGGCTTATAAAAGCTTATTTTTTAAATTTATTTTACTTATGTTGAGAGAGCAAGCACACAGGAGATGGGTAGAGAGGCGGGGAGAAAAAGAGAATCCCAAGCAGGCTCCATGCTTTCAGCGCGGAGCCTGACATGGGGCTCGATCTCAAAAATCCTGAGATCATGACCTGAGCCGAAATCAAGAGTCAGATGTTTAACTGCCTGAGCCACCCAGGTGCACCTCTTATAAAAGCTTTTAAAATTATATTTTTGTATGTTCTTTTTGACAAATATTACATACAACCTTTAAAACATGGCTGTTTAAGCAAGACCAAGCTTACTTTCTGCTTGGTATAAATTAAGCAATCAAGCTCTAATAAAAACAAAATGAAGAACGGGGGTGGGGTGGTAGGCAATAAGGCCCAGAGCTCAGGTGTCCAGGCTTCTTGCTCCACACCAAGGACGATACACAGCTAGCTTCAAAACATATTTTGTTTGCCCTGCATGGGATTCCTGAAGATGTTGCCTGAATGTCAGCCAGGGCGTGCATGCCCTGGCTCCCTATACCCACCTCTTCCTATTGTCTGCTTCACCCATTTACATGACCTGCTTGGAGTCCAAAGTCAGGTGCATTTTCAAGGTCCTGCTCTAGACCCAGGGGTCACCAGTGTGACCATATTGCTGTGACAGGAAGAGAAGGCTACACACACACATACATGCACGTGTGCTCCTCTCTCAGGAAACAGACAAAAGGGGTGACAAGAAGCTATAATAACTTGATGGACATAGTTGCCAATTTCTCTAAGATACAGCTATCATTTGCTGTAAAAACACTGGGGTAGTTGACCTCATTATCTGTTCATGTTTCGCAAGTGGTATTTCAAGAGGACACCATTAGCATGAGGATCACATCTATCCTAGGAAACTGTCCTAAACAAAGTAAAAGGATTAGTGACCAGTGTTCAAAAAGCGAGAGGCTAGATACTACCACCAATTTGCAAAGACTAAAAAACAAATTGGGGGCTGACATAGCATTTCCCAAAACCATTTTCAGCAAAATGTTCCACGTGCAAAGTATTCTATGAGAAAAGGAGTTCTATGGTAAAAATTGTTTGGGAATCACCACAAATTATATCACCTTCCTGAGGTAGTTTTATAATATATGAAGCACAATGTACTCAAAATAAAATTTCTATTCACATGTCTTAACACAAGGTTTTAAAAAATGCTTGTCTGAGTTACTATTTCTAAAAGCTCAACAGGAAAAGAGGAGTAATTGAAATTATAAAGTACTGTCTTATGAATTATAAGAACTGTAGATATTAAAAGCTAATCAATGGAATACAGTATGAACTTTAGTACTTACGCATCTCCCCCTGGATAATTCTTGAACACAGAAAAATATGGGAAAGTTAATCTATAAATAATAATTTAATGTATGCTGTAATTACATTATTTAATGAAATTATTATAAATTAACATGAACATCCAAAGTTAAAAATCCAAAGATCAAAACTCCTTGGCTTCTCTAGAATATGACAGTAAATTATAGGGGAAAACCCCACCCCATTCTTGCCTTTAGTTTCTATGATCTTTTGTGTCATTAAAATTAATTAATTAAATAATTGAGTAATTTAATTAATTAATCTGTTTTATCTCCCCAGGTCAATGCTCCTGTACCTTTCCCATCAACCCAAATATCAACAGCAAAATATATTCGATATATAGTCAAATACTGAAAGTTGGTGAAACCAAGAGACTTAGAATGTTGTGATATATTGAGCTTCAGTCAGACTTCATTTTGCAAATGTTTCCTCATTTTTGTGACTCTGCAGTCACTCTCCTATTTAAATATTAAGTGTTTTTCTTAACTTTTCTAATCAGCATCAACAGCTGGATTTTTACTTCTCTGACCAAAACATAGCAGTCTGTTAGCAATTTGTTTGCTTGTTTTTAAAGAAATGACTGGTCAGTAAGGTACAACCACAAAGAAAAAGAAGAGAAATAGTTTTAGCTTATTAATAAAGGCTCATCTCCAACTAACAAAGTAGCCACACATTGTACATATATTCTATTTGGGGGGCGGGGGAAGATATGCTGAATGAAAACCATAGAATCAGATGAAAGGTGCTTTGGATGCACATCGAGAAAAAACGGCCAGTGAGAATAAAGGGCCTTCTCAGCTAAACAGAGAGTCTTTTGAGATTAGTATTATGATTTAAGTCTACTTCAAAATGGTTTCAGCCTTATTAAAATTACATTAAAACTAGCCCTGATGCATTTGCATTTAAAGGGTTGCCTTACACTACTTAGCAGGCGCTGAATTCAGTCCCCATTGATTTACAGTACTGGGGCACCACAATCACAGACATTTTTCAGGATAAAGGACAATAATACTCCGAACAAAAGGGCTTAAGGATACAAGCCATCGGGAACGTGAATACGAGAAGCACATTGATTCGCAGAGTAGAACCCATTCACCTGCAACATTAAAACAACCCAGAGCACACCACACAAGAGAACTATTATTCTATACACGTGATCTTCGTTCCTCTGTAGGATCACATTCAGTCAGGAACATCGTACCTTTATAAGAACATAAATCTTGAAAGGAAAACCAAGATAATAAACGATTTTTTTAATTTCAAGTATCTGAGTTAAAGTTATCAACTTTGATCCTTTCAATCCTATATTAAGAGAATAGAGTGTCTTATTGCAATACCTACACAGACCTGAGACAGATAATAAAGGCTTTCTTTTAAGGAAAAAAATCTATACAAAGCAACACAGCTCAAAGAAGTAAAAAAGAAAAGTCTTGACTTTCTTTTTAGAAGAAAATAAACACATTCTTGGGCCTGGTTCTTTAATCATCAAGAGCTCAACCACAGGGCTACCAGTTTTATTATTTTAACCAATTCAAGACCTGTTTGATTCAGACCGTTGATTCATTTAAGCCAATGGGTAAGTTGCTTCAGTGTTTTGCTCCAAGTGATTTATACTAACACAAAGAGAATCAAAAACCAGAGTCGAAGTCTGGGTAGATCACACCAGAATAGCCCACAATGAAGCTGGAGAATACAGGAGGGCTTTCAAGGTACAAAAGCCCCTAAGTCAGCTCATCACTTATTTCTACCTCCAATTGTAGAATAACTCAGTTTTTTAATCCTGTCCTAAACATACAATACATATGAAAGCACTTTTGACAGTTCAACATGTTATACAAAACTGTTATGATCATTTAATTAGAGGAGATGTTGAACAAGTATGAGGTTTTATGAGAACGAATTCTGCTCTACAGTTTAGTTATTAAAAGGAAAATGCGAATGGAAAAATTCCCAGACCACAAACATAGTTTTTAAGGAAAATGTCTTTAGAAACGTCAAAATCTGTTGCTGAGATCTCCTTCTTTCATTGATTATGTTCAATATCAACATGATAAATAAAGAAGGAAAACACATTAAAAGGCATGACAAAAATGTACAATAAGTAAGATCGATTTTGTAGAAAATAGTGAGGTCATAAAATTGTATACTGGGCAGCAATTTTTCCATAATAGCAAAGTAATCCAGACCTAAGAGAGGAGAAGCAGCTATTTTACACTGCTCCTTATTTAATTCAGAAAATAAATTTCTGGGGTGCCTGGGTGGTTCCATTGGTTAAGCATCCGACTTTGGCTCAGGTCATGATTTCATAGTCCATGGGTTCAAGCCCCACGTCAGGCTCTGTGCAGACAGTTCAGAGCCTGGAACCTGCTTCAGATTCTGCCGCCCCCTGTCTCTCTGCCCCTCCCCTGTTGGCTCTCTGTCTCTGTTTCTCTCTCTCTCAAATTAAAATAAAGACATGAAAAGAAAAGAAAAGAAAAGAAAAGAAAAGAGGAGAGGAGAGGAGAGGAGAGGAGAGGAGAGGAGAGGAGAGGAGAGAAAAAGAAAAACTACTATTCATTAAAAAGAAAAAACAATTTGCTGGATTTCTAAATCGTTTGCATTACTCAGGGTTGGTCCTCTGCAAGGAGGTAAGCAGTGAGGTCTTCTTTTCCGTTTCAGCAGGAACCATCTGCAAGCATAATTTGAGCTTTGCCTTGAGGTTCTCCTTTCATTGCTTTGGGCATTGATAGATATCTTCATGTCCCTCCCTAGCTGGCTTCCTTCTATGTTTACAACCACAGGCCTACTATACTATAATACATGCTTTCCGGAGAAATAAAACCCAGAGATGTGGTCAATGAAAAAGAGAGCAACGAAAGCACTAGGAACATAAGCCTTTAATGCAAGACTGGGAAGAAAAGTAAATACTCAAAGTTTTCCTCCAGCTAACTCTGTTCATAGCTGCCAAGTAAAGAATCTAAATTCAAGTGCTTTATAATTGTTACAAATTGTGCCAAAGTCCGGTGTGTTACAATAAATTATGAAGCTTATCTAAATTATAAAAGTAATTAAACTTTCCTCAGATACTCATAATTCCTCCCTCCATAAATTTTCTGTTCATTGCATATTCAATAGCTGTGTGTTCCAATTCAACAACACACACACACACACAAATCGAAAGAAAAGAAAAAAGAAAAGAAAAGAAAAGAAAAGAAAAGAAAAGAAAAGAAAAGAAAAGAAAAGAAAAGAAAAAAGGAAGGAGGCAACACAGGTCTCCTTCCAAGAATAACCATGCACAACATATATAACTTCCAGAAATGCATGAATAATTACTTTCAAGATCTTCAAACCATAGCAAATGTTAATAAAAACATTTATACTCGAAACAATTCTCTTAGAGCTTTTTTTTGAGTTTTGTTTTCTTCTTATTATTATAGACATTTGTTTTAACACGAGTTTTCTCCTCCATCTCAACATTTCCTCCTGCCTCATGAAGCCATAAATCTTTGTTAGCATATTACTGTACAAGCTGTTACAAAAATAACAAAAATAATGAAAGCAATAGCAACCCAGTTATTTGGTTCCTGCCGTTTGCAATGGAGTCCCAATGTCTTTATATACTCGAAGTAGTAAAATATATACAGGAACTACCAACTACTGAAACACAGCATTCTAGAATGGAATACAGATGCTGCTCACAAGGAAAATGCACAGGAGCTATAAAATTATTTTAAAACAAAGAGAGAGAAAGAAAAGTTTAAAGCCACTGGGAGTATGGAGGATGATACCGTTTCCAAGTTCAAATTTAAAGAAAAACCCGAAATGGCATCTCAATGCTTAAAAGGACAAAAATCTCTTCTCAAAAGGTTCCACCACATTCCCAATGGGAGCAAATCAGCCGAGCAGGTGGGTGAGTGATGAAGGAAACCCTTGTTCTATTATACATATCTTCAATAATTAGCCAACATGATGAACAAATTAAGAAGCGGCATATAGGTTAAAGCCCAAATTGGAAAAAAGTTTCCCAGGATTTAGTTTGATTTTTGTTTGGGTACCTGGTTTCTCAATCCTAAATCAGGCACTTCTATTTCAGTATATATTCCAATTTAACGAAAACATTTATTTTATAAACAGAAAAGGAAATGAGTTTGAATAAGATCTATTTATGCAATTACCATATCTAATAGCCAATTATGTGTCCTTACATGAACAGATAAATAATATATGCACATACATTTATCAATCCTGTCTGTGAGGAAAAGAAGAGAGAAGAAATTAAAAAAGAAGAACAAATTATTATATACGGCACGCAGTTGCCATTATTTTATATTTGCATAAGAGAAAGCACGATTTGTCTTCAACAAAGCTACAAATTACAAACATTTGGCTTAGATTCTTTAAAAAGAAACGAAAATATACAAGTTACTGACTACATCATTCAACCTGTCATAACTATTTCCTTACTTTTCTCTTTACTTATTTATTTATTTATTTTTGAGACAGAGCATGAACAGGGAAGGGGCAGAGAGAGGGGGGCACGGAATCTGAAGCAGGCTCAGAGCTGTCAGCACAGAGCCCAATGCGGGGCTCGAACCCACGAACTGTGAGATCATGACCTGAGCCGAAGCTGGACGCTCAACCGACTGAGCCAGCCAGGTGCCCCTACTTACATCTCTTATTTTGTAAAATAACGGCAAGGAAAATGCTGATGTGAATAGAATGCTATTAAAATATTATTTTTAACATTAAGTTAAATATTTTTAAACACAGAAGACCACACAACGCTCAGGAGTGGGTGATTCTGAAAAGTTAACATAAGAGGATCAGATGTGTTATGTGTTACTCTTCTAAAGTATCCATTAACTAAAGCTACATGAAACTAGAAGAGAAAAAAAAAAAAAAACTCTGACATCCACATGAATACCAAATTAATTCATTATGATCAGTGCTACTACAATGAACACAAAATTAATTCATCACAGTGGAATGCACAAAGCACTACCCACTTGTTATACCTACTGACAAAAAATAATGGGATGATTATCCTCCACCAGGGTGACACACGTAGCCATGGGCACTGCCAGCACGTCAGTCACACAGAAGTGTTTCTTTCCCTAGGAGTCTATCAAGATAGTTTTGCGAGGAGGCCCTTTATCAATCATAGTAAATAAAGTCAAAGACATGAAACCCTAAATTACCAACGGTTCTCCTGACTCCTGTTGCTCCCTCCCAGGGTTGGTTGGGTCTGGGATTAGACAAATGAAGGCCCTGGGTGCAGCGGGTAAGGAGGTTCTCATGCTCAGGGGCCTGCACGCGCTGATCCTCCCCTAGCATGATCCTGATAGTAAGCCCTCTACCCCTACATAGGCTGCAAGCCTAGACTCTAAAGCATGACCACCTTCCTTAACTAGGAATCCAGGGCTCCTGCTAGACGGTATAGACCAGACAAGAGTCCTAACTCTTGCTAGTGCTATGCAAAGTCAGCTGTCTTCCCTAAGGAAACCTCTTTGGCCCTGTCTGCTTGGAAACCCTTATATATACTTACAATAGTCATTAGGAATCAGGGGTCTACCACAGGACTCTGCCACAAGAGATGTAACAATCAATAGGAGTTAGCGAACCTCCCCTTGGGATCCCCCTCTTCAGTGAAGGGGAGAGGTTGCTGGCTTTTCTTCTGCCATGAGATCAGAGATGTTGGGGTACCTAAGACCTTAGGGGCTCAGCCAATTTTCCCTTCTGTCACCAACTTAGGATCTGCCTGCCTGATGTTTAAAGGGTGCCCTTCCTCAAAAATTTCAAGGGGACTTAGCAAATGGAAGTTCTAAGTAAGACAGAGCTTCTTCCCACAGATGATGGGTTTATCCTTGATAATGAGCAACATGAACTGATGTACCTTTTCCCTTCTATTTGTAAATACCGCTAAAGCCAAGGAAGGGTTAAATACCCTTGAGCAACTGGGTTGTATGGTTCTCATGTACCTGTATACAAGGTTATTCTTGTGGAAATTTTTCCTCCTTCACTTGAAGTGAGGAAGGTATTTTTCTTCCTCTTCAGTTACGGGCCATCTCAGACCTTTTACAGAACATGTCCAAGAAATACTAGCATTAGTCAATGTAATGAAAGGCTTCAACCTAGCATCACAACTTGCTAAAGAAGACATCTATTTATTCAGAATTTTTCTTGGAGCATACAGGGACTCAACAGAGGGATACCCTATCCTTTGCTAAACTGGTATCCTGCTCTCCTTCCTTCTTACTTAGCCTTTGTGGGGTGCTAACATTATACCGACACATCTGTACATCACAGGTGTGGTACTCATGTAGAAACAGGAATCTGCTACAACATAAGAGCAGCACATTATATTCCCACCTAGGAACAGGGTGCCCATAAATGATGAAATTCTTAATAGGGACAAAAGGTTTAAGTGGTGGGTGTGTGTATGTGTGTCTTGGGGGGTGGGGGGTGCCGAAAGAGGAGTTTTAGCACAGGATGAAGCAAGCACCTTGTAAAAGAAAACTAGGAAGAACTTTTTCAGCTATACCTAGCTCCATCTGTTCATGTAGGACAGGACTTCATAAACTTGACTATACATTACAATCGACCAGGCCGGTTTTAAAACTCCCCAACTTAACTGAGAGTGGAGTCAAGCATCAGCGTTTTCCCAAGGTCCCCAGGTGATTCTAATGTGCAACCAAAATCCACCAATATGGAGGCCAGATGGCCACAGACCAGGTACTTGGGAAGGGAGTTTTACTCTGAGGACACAAATCAGTGAGTAGCTCTCAAGCCTAGCTCGCTATCTGAATCCCATGGGACCTTTTATTAATGTACAGACTCTCAGACCCTACCCCAGACCTACTGAATCAGAATCCCAAGAAATGAGGTTCTGGAATGTCTGTGTATTAAAAAGAATAAATCTTCCAGTACATTGTGATTGTCAACTGGGATGAAAACCACTGGCCTAGACAAAATTGGGGAGTTCTTACCCCTAACTGGGTTGATTTCCAATACAACGCTTCATGTTTCGATGGGTTATATTAGCCTGCCAGAGAACTGGGAATGGCAGGAGGAAAGAGTGGAGGAGGGGAGAAGTATTTAAGAAAAAAATAAAGAGAAAAGAAATTTAAGTGTCCTCTAAGCACCCACGAGTCTGCTTCTTAAAGTGCTGATAATGAGCAAAAAGACCAATGAAACTAAATTTTGTACCAGTTCATTTCAGCACATCCTGTTTATACGACTATTTAATGAGTCATTCAGCCAGGATGATTTTCTGTCTGAATATGTTAATTGCCATTTTTTTTCATAGCTCTCTATTAAACAGTACAGATAAAATAGGCATGCTCATGATTTTAAGCCCTATCAGCGGCTCACCCTCAAAGAAGCGGGCAACAGGAGTAAATAAGGGGGATCTTTTTTTTTTAGTGTTTAATTCTTTTAACATATATTGGCATTTGGGGCCCTACTTCAGTCCAAAAGCATATGTCAGAGTCAGCATTAAAATGAGATGAAATGGGATGGTTCTCCCCCATCTGCTGCTGGCTTCCTTCTCTCACGAAGAATGAACTCAAATAAGAGGGTAGTAACGTGAAGCCTTTGGGGGCAGGTTCCCCCACTTTTTAGGAGGTAAGTGTAAATACATGGGGAAAGACAGGAGATAAAGAAATGAGGAGCTGTTGCCGCACGCGGGTATTCATCTAAGCATAGCTCACTTCACTAAGCCCAGGACCAGTCAAGGTGTAAGGGCTATTATCACTGAGCTAGAAGCCTGGAGAAAGGGGCCAGGAAATGGGTAGAAGGCCCAGTTATGATTTTTTGGATTATGTTTAATGAGTGATCAAGAGAATTCATGTCTGTGAATTTCCTTTATCCTCCAAGGAAGCATTTACAAATGTAAATTCAGAAACAACATCGATGCTAGAAGTGAAGTAAAAGCCATCAGTAAAAAGAGACATATTTGTATTCCCATCCTTACTTAATGAATCAAACGACTCTTAATATTCAATTTAGCATTTATGCAGTTTCCAGTGCCTTCATTTTAATTTTAGGCATTTACATTAAACAAATCACAGATCATTATACTGCATTTGGAAGGCAAAAAAAACCACACACACAATAAACCTTAAGGCTATGACAACATATTTTACTCTTAACTGCTTTGTTTACAAATATTAAATGGTCAAATTAATAGTGTGCTCAATGGCTTTCTGGCATCGAAAATTTGTCATAAATGAAAATCCAGCAACTAAAAAGATGAAACTCCAGCGGTGAACATTTATTGGTCTTTGTACCTCATTAAAGGGACTTTATAAATCACGTTTGTTCTTTTGAGTAGCAACTAACACCACTGAAAAGGACAGGTTGGGTTTTAAAAGAGACAGATACGACCTAAAGGGAACACAATTTACTGTAGTGAAATAAACTGAGGAAACAGTTTGCAGATTAAAAACCCCTTGAAAGGAAGCATCATCTTTGGGAGAAAAAAAAATCTTCGCTGAGGAAAACAGCTGGAAACAGGAAGCTTTGGAGCTTTCATCCTGCCGGCTTTGATTCCAATGCATCCCCAGATCATGAAAAGGCAAAGACTGACTTCAGCTGTGCCTTCTTTCAACAGAAGGAGGAAAAGGCTTTGTGGACTGTGGGCAACCCCATCTCCAGAAGACCTCCCCGCCCATCATCTACACGCTAACAATGAAGTGGTCAAAGAGAAATGGCCATAGATAAGGAGCAACTCAAAAATAGTGTTTTACAGGGTTTACAATGAAAGGAGAATATTTATTATAACCTACTTGTTTCCTTCAGCCATTCTCCTATGGCTTGAAGCCACGTAAGTGAAAACACCATCCAAAATAGACATACTAATTATGAGGTTTTCCTCTATCTATACTTTTCCTCCCATTTTTTTTTTCATTACGGAGAAAAGGAATTAGATGTTAGATCTTTCACCAGGGTCCTCCCCTAACACCTTATGTCCTTAAATCTAAAGTCATCAAATTCTAGTTTTCTCTCTATTTGGATATCTGAAGTCCTTAAACTTATCTATTGGGTCCCTCATACAGATTTTCCCCACTGGCACCTTGAAAATATTTTTATTAAGTTTATCATGACATTTAAAGGGCAATCTAGGCCAATAAAAGAAACTTAGATTAGCAGTATAGACCATCCCTGGTAACCAGACAAAGAAGCAGTTCAATAAACAGCTCACATAAACCTAATACACCCAACTCACAATTTAGTCTTTTGTGGCTATTTTGGGATGCCACTTAAAAGCAGGGACTACAAAGCCAGGCAATATAGGGAAATGTAAACATAAAACTCTGACTTTGAAACTGTAACCAATGGTATTACAATAGTAGGCAT
Source organism: Proteles cristata cristata (assembly GCA_017311185.1). Lineage (NCBI taxonomy): Eukaryota > Metazoa > Chordata > Mammalia > Carnivora > Hyaenidae > Proteles > Proteles cristata. The sequence continues at coordinate 282,647 of JAESUZ010002737.1, read as the reverse complement.
ACAACATCTCCCATTTTTCACAAAAGTGACATGACTCATGTGCAAGTCAAGGAAAAGAACTTACAAGCAAGCTAAGGAATTAACTAATTTTTTTTCTAAAGCTACTTCTTAATAGACAGGAAAATTTGAGAGCATAAGAGGTTTCAAGCAGGATACATAAAATGAATATTAACTTCATCTTAACAGACGGCTTGAAAGTAGGTATCTTCAGATATTCAACGTTATAGTGATTCCATGGTAACATTTCAATTTCTAAAAAATGTCTACTGTTGACACTTTGTATGTGCCAACTCCTTACCAATAGATATTAATTACCTTTGATTTATCCTTATTCATTCTGAATGTCTTTTATTTGAACCACTTTCATTATTAGTGAGGCACAGTAGAACTTTTGAGAATCCTCATGTGAGGTGATCTTAACCAGATACGCCTCAAAAATTAAAGCAATCTGCACCAACAAAAGAAAATAATTTAGTTATTTGGACCAAATTTCAAAGGTCCATTTCCTAGTTAGATACAATGCAATGAGTATCAAAAGAGAATTTTTTTAAGTTTTTTTTTTTTTTTTTACATTTATTTATTTTTGAGAGACTGAGAGAGACAGAGCACAAGTAGGGGAGGGCCAGAGAGAGAAGGAGACACAGAATCCAAAGCAGGGTCTAGGCTCCAAGCTGTCAGCACAGAGCCCAACGCGAGGCTCGAACTCACAAACTGTGAGATCCTCATGACCTGAGCTGAAGTTGGACACTCAACCAACTGAGCCACCCCGGTGCCCAGAGAAAATTTGTATTACCATGCATTCCTGCAAATTCCAAGCTAGAAAGGCATGAGTTCTCTGTACTTTTGCTATCATCAACTTCATCATCATCACCTTTCCCAACCCTTTTCGAAACTGTGAACAGAATTCTCACACATTATTTCAATCATTCTCAAAACCCACCTCTGAGGAGGGCAGACAGGCATTCCCCACCGTTCCCCACAGATGAGTAAACTAGGCCTCAAGAGAGGAACTGTCAGTATCGGCAACAGTGTCCAGATCTCTGGCAGAACTCCTCATGGGGCTCCAAAAATGAGGACCTAATTCTGATTCATACCTTCCACCAATACTCAGAAAATAACTGGCTCAAGTACCACAAATTTTAAGTTATAAAATTCAAATTACATTCTAGCACATTCCTGGAAAACTCCATTTCATTAAGCAATGACAGTAATAAGGTCCTGGAGACTTAACAACATATAGCAGAGAGCGGAAAAGGCACAGCCAACTCTTCTTTGAAATCTACTCCAATCCCCTCAACGGACTTTTCTCTCCTTTGCTCTTCTAAATATTCCATAACACTTACTGAACAACTGTTGAGTATATGTGGCCATTGTCAAGAATATATGTTTAAATCTGTAAACGCTACTCCCATGAAGTCTGTAAAAACATAAGAAATGACACACGTGAGAAATGGGACCTCGCATGTGTTGAGCACGTACGGGAACTAAGCCATTTCCAAGCTTATCTCTCTCAATCCTTATAACAATGACATGAAGATGGAAACTGAGCCTCAGGAAGAACTTACATTGAATTTTGCCCAAGGTTCCATAAACAAGAGATCACAAAAGCTGAAAGTGATGACCAGGCCTGAATACAGGGTACATGCGTTTTTCACTATATCCTATTAAACTTCCTTAAAGAACAATAACACAAGGTAAAAAAAAAGTTTCTAAGTCCGTAAGAGAACGTCAGAAAAATACAGCAATGTATGAATTCAGAAGGACTGATTATGTCACGTGTAGAGTGGTAATTACTAGTAACTTTTGTCGTACCAGGTTCTCTTAGGAAAAGTAGAATTGCTACCAGTATTTGAGTAAACAGAGCAAAACATTTTAATCACTAGTCATAATATGCTGATAAGTAAAAACACTCCATTCAATACTTTAGAGGAAATGATTCTTTCATAAACAATGTAATTTTATCATTTTAATCCATCTAGGTTTTGATTTAGAAACATAACAGGTGACACAAATCACTTTAGCCTCCAACACTGGTACCAATACTAAAATAAAGTTAAAAAGTACAAACTTCCAGTTTTAAGATAAATACGTCCCGGGGAGATGTAACGTACGGCATGGCGATTAGAATTAATACCGTACTGTAGATTTGAAAGTTGCTAAGAGTAGAGCTTAAAAGTTCTCAACACATGATAAAGAACTGTAGCTATATTAAGTGATGGATGTTAACTAAACTTACTGTGCTAATCATTTCACAATATGCACACATCGAATCTTTATGTTGTACGCCTAAAAGTGGTCAGTGTTAAAAGCCAATTAGATCTCAGTAAGAATAAAACGGAATATAACTAATCTACAGAGATTTAATGCCATTCAATTTTGAGCACTCATTTTTTGAAGCAACCAAAATTGTTGATGTTGTTTAATTTGGATAAATTTATTATTCCATTACTAAAATGGAGGACATTAAAGAAAATCTAGAAAATACATAAAATAAGAAACAGATGAGGCGAATCACTGTACTGCTGAACACTGATATCAATACCAAAGCAAACGGAAGCACACAGAAAAATAAATGGACAGAGCTATACCATTCTCACTCATGGGTCCTCACTACCCCGGTCTTCATCCACCCCATATACACACAGCATGCCCACACAGCCTCAGATTTGTTCTACTGGTAAAACGAACCATGGTACCAACTTTAAAAACCAAGCAAAGTATCAAAACAAAATAGACCTCCTTTCCCATAGTTGGCAGAAAAACTCTCATTCAAATCTCCCAAGCCTCCCTCCAGAACAAGCAATTAGAAGGTGCAGAAAGGCAATGGCTTTAAAACAACAAGCTAATCCTAATATTAGTACCTTGAAAAAGGAAAATTGCCAAGATGTTGGAATAATGCCCAGTTATCCGTCTTACCTACAGCAATAAAACTGTCCTATAAATGTGAACAAGACAGTTAGGATACATTTTGGAGTTAGGTTATTGGCATTTTTTCTACCTCGCCATTCCGAGGAGAATAAGCCAGACTGATGGAGGCAAACCGCAGCAGATGGTAACCCAGCCCAGTACCAAGAGCACCTAGTCAACCCAAATAGCTCACGCAAAAATAAGGCAGGGTGTCCAATGATTTAGGGCCCCAATGTCACTAGCTATCTATGGACTCCTACTCCTCTATGAAGCCACTTTTTTATTGTATATGCTCGCTAGCTACCTAACGTGTCTAAGAATAATATAGTATGACTAACAAAATAAGTATTATGTGATTGTTAATAATATAATAGCTATTATTATAGCTTCCACTTATGCCAAGCATTCTTATAAGCAATTTACAAGAAGTAACTTATTTAATTCTCACAATAATTCTGTAAAATTATTACCCCCATTGTACAGATAAGAAAGCTGAGAAAATCGACTAGAATGAGTAAGTATGACATGGAAAACCAATTTTCAAGTCCAGGATGTGCAGATCCAGTCTGTGCGCTTACCCACAGTAATGGTACGAGAATAGGTTTATTTAATATAAGGGTTTTGGGGGGGTGGTGAATAAAGGACATTTGCATTGTAAGAACACTGGGCATGGATGGATTCAACTGGCCTGAGTTCTAGACCCAGCTATTCACTGTGTGAAGTCCATAAAGACACTGGTTTGAGGAATTGTTTCTTCCTCTGTGAAAGGAAAGAGGGCTAGAAGCTGGTAAGCCTGTTCTTCCAGTTTTAAAGTTTTAGATTGTGTGGCAAAACCCTTAAATCTCAGTTCTCCTTAAAGACCAGATGGATGGGATCATTGTTCCAGATCTAGGAAGTCTGATCACTTGCAGTGGAAGTCAAACAGCAGCAGTCTCTCTCTGGTTCAGTGATCCTAAATCCACGTGATTCTGTCATAAAACAGCACTTCCTCTCTTTGCAGCGAGGATGAAGCTACTTTCTAATAAGTATAATTTCAACAAACCCAGGAAGTGCTGTGGCTGCAACCTCCCAATTCCCAGGTAGAATCGCTTTGCATAAAAAGAAAAAAATATTGAGAATCCTCTGATCAGGTTCCTGGTTCTACAACTGTTTGTTCTTCCTAAGATGAAACCAAATGTCCGATGGAGAAACATCAGCTACAATGACACACACGTTAAAATGCGCGCACACACACACATAGATAGTCCCACTGGCAAGAGTATCAGCACGACCACGCCAGAGAATAATTTCTGCATGTCAAGATTTCATTCAATTTTCAAATGTAATTATAATCTCTAAGGACTGAGAAAGATCTTTAAAATACTTGTTGAGCTAAACGCAGTTCGTGAGTTCAAGCTCCACATCAGGCTCTGCGCTGACACTGTGGAGCCTGGTTGGGATTCATTCTCTCTCTCTCTCTCTCTCTCTCTCCCCCTCCCCCCCCATCCCACTTGCACTCCCTCACTCTCTCTCACTCAAAATAAATAAACTTAGAAAATATTTTAGGGGCACCTGGGTGGCTCAGTTGGTTGAGCGTCCGACTTCGGCTCAGGTCATGATCTCACGGTTCATGGGTTTGAGCCCCACGTCGGGCTCTGTGCTGACTGCCAGCTCAGAGCCTGGAGCCTGCTTCAGATTCTGTATTTCCTTCTCTCTCTAACCCTCCTCTGCTCCCACTGTCTCTCTCTCTCTCTCTCTGTGTCTCTCTCTCTCAGAAATAAAAACATTTCTCTCAGAAATAAAAACATTCTAAAAAAATATTTTAAATGCCTTCGATGTACTAAATTCTCACAATCTGATGAAGTAGATACTTGCTATACTCTCATTTTACACAGAAATTAATTAATTGTGCTGTTCAGCTTCCAAGTAGTAAGTGGAGAGTTGGATTTAAAGCCAGAGTCCATGTTGGAAAGCCCACACTTCCCACCTTACCCTAAAAGTTTCATTTGAAGATACCAGAATCTATACAGTCAACCTTGCTGCTATGCTTACCGTTTTATTCCAGAGAACACTGAATAACAGAGTGCAGGTAACAAAATCGCCATACATGCTAATGTCACAAAAATCTTCCCTTCACAATTCCTATTAGACACCGGCTTACTTTTTCAAAAACTCTGTCCTGACTTAAATTAAATCCAAACCAAACTTAAATTGTATTTTGATTAACTGTTAAAACAGGTGATCTGAAGTAAACCTCAGAGTAAATCTTCTCTCAAAAACTGCAGGAAGGCTTAATGCAGTTTAAATTATTTAATTAAATCTTAATATATTTTAAACAAGAAAAGTACTCCATTTGAGTTCAAGTTGCTGACTTTTCAATGTTTCTCACCAAAATTTAGATTAATTAGAATTAAAATGTACCTAGATGTGTCTTATTTCATTTTATTTTTTTTTTAAGTTTATTCACTTATTATTTCTGAAAGAGAGAGCACAAGCAGAGAGAGAGGGAGACACAGAATCCAAAGAGGCTCCAGGCTCCAAACTGTCAGCACAGAGCCCGATGCGGGGCTCGAACTCACAAACTGTGAGATCATGACCTAAGCCAAAATTGGACGCTCAATCGACTGAGCCACCCAAGTGCCCCTAGGTGTCTTGTTTCTGTAAGTATTCAAGAAACAATTAAAAGGGACTGTCAACTTACTATGCCTAAGTTATTGTGGATTTCCTAAAGCAATGTTAGACATAGCACAGTTTTTTAAATCATATTACTACGGAGCTAAGACATCCAAAGCCTTGATATTATCTAGGTTACTCTTGGCTAAAATTACAGTTACCTAGGAGGACCTGGATGGCTCAATCAGTTAAGCATCCAACTTTAGCTCTGGTCATGATCTCACAGTTCACGGGTTCAAGCCTCACGTCTGGCTCTGTGCTGACCGCTCAGAGCCTGGAGCCTGCTTCAGATTCTGTGTCTCCCTCTCTCTCTGCCCCTCCTGTCTGTCAGTCTCCTTCTCAAAAATAAATAAACATTAAAAAAAACTTATAAATAAATAAATAAAATTACAGTTACCTACAAGCAAGCAGATCAACAACAAAAAGCACACACCTGTGTGCACACACACACACACACACACACACACACACACACACACACTCAGTTTAGATGTTGGTACTACTACTTATTTTCCAGTCTTAATTCAAAGTGTAGAGAAGTACTCAGAAAATATTTAGTGTTCCCTGCCAGTCTAGTGTGCAAAAGAAGCCCTCAACATTATAAACCAAACTGAGTTCTTTTAGAAACTGGAAGGCTTGACTCTCCCCAGCAAATAGTTTAAAGACAACTCAGGTCATCAGAGACTCATGGTTTAATGTAACATCCAAAATGACTGTCCCCAAATCCTCAGTCCCTTTGCACTAGCACAATAGAGGACTACCTCTTTGTTAACAGCATTCTTCAAAATCCTAATTCAGAAGCACCTTTAGACCCTTAAATATCATCCAAACCTGTTTCTCATAGGAATTCCATTAACCAGACATTACTGGGGGGTCTGAGCCAAAAATAAAAGGAAAAGGGGGTGAAAAATCACAGGAACTTAAAATGTTAGGACTCGAGCCAGGGAAATTCCTTTGGTTATCAGCCCCTATCTTCACCCTGAAACATACCTTTGAAGGGTTGAAATGCTACCCTTCTTTGGAATTTTTCATACATTAAAATGACTGGAAAAAATTATCTGAAACAATAACACTAAGGAATAACTAAGAGAAATGAAAGCAAAACCAGATTTGTAACCAACACTAGCGTTCCACATTCTCACACTATTTTTCTCTTTCATGTTGGTCTCCTTTAAATTTCTACTAAATAAAAGCCAAGTCCCCCCTGAAGTTCTATGCCATGTCACTCAATGAATAAGACTGAGAGTAACCACATCTTCTGACTCAAAGCTATGGGTACAGATTCATAACCCAAACTCCAGATATAGCCCTCAGCCTGCCCCTCAGACTGACTGAGTCACAACAGAAGGCCGAGGAAGATTTCCACTTGGGTATTTCTCAGTCTAAAGAGTTGTGACACCCTTGGACATTTTCATAGATAGAACAAAAAAGTCAGACCTGTAAGAAGCAGAAATGTTTATAATTACTTTCTCATATATAGGCGTATAAGTCGATAGAAAAATTTAAATATATCGAAGTATTACATGAGTCTAAGTTTTGAAACCGGGCATTTCAAACTGGAAGTCTTTCTAACGATCTCAGTCCAAAATGTCCAGCAATTCAACTTCTAAGTAGAGGATTCAGGAGCTGCCAGATCAAACTTTTAATCAGAACTAAGTTCTCAAAATACAAGTTAGATAAATATTTACCTCTGCTTTCCTCTTCCATATGTAATAGGAAGTGATAAATTCCCCCAAAGCTTCTGGTGATTAAAACTCTAAAATAAAACTTCATGAACTTTCAAAGTCCCCCATTTAAAGGGTCTTTCTTTTAAGGAGACTTCCCTGTAACTCTTTGCTTCGTGGAAACAGAACACAAGTTAATGATGGTGGTAGACTTTCATTTATTTGTATAAATCAGTGAATAGAAGGGGAAATGATATTGGCTGTGTGTTTATGAGGTACATTAGAAATGAGAACAATAGCAGACCTTTACCGAAACAAAAATAAAATATGAGTCAACAAGATCTTTGCCAAACAGAGGTCTCAGGACAGCCTTGTTCAGTCTTCTGGGAATCCCACCCCAAAAAGCACAATAAAAGCAGGACGTGCCTCATTTCCTTCAACCGTTCAACGTGCCTCTCTTGGAGATGTTTGTAAATTTCCTTCCTCTAAGCATCAAGCTGGCAAACTGTCGTCATTTCTTTGGGGTAATAATATCCTGTTGATGTCTGGGTAGGTCTGTCCAGTGTCCCCTCCACATGGTAATATACATATGCATGTAATATTATTTTTCAATGCAACACAGTAAATTATTTGTCAACATATTTGAACACAGTTCACGCAAGGTCTGATTTGATTTGAAGTGATGAAGGACAGGAGATTTTAATAAAACGGTAGTTTGACTTTTGGATTTACAACCTAGATTAAGGTAATGAAACAACTCCAACAGCATTCTCTGCTTTTTTTCTGAAACTGATAATAGTTACCTACAGTAGTTTATTAGTATAAATGTTTTCATACAATTCCCATGTTGGGGTTTGGAAATTCACACAGCAAAAGAGCAAACTAGCATTAAAAAACTCACTTGTGAAAATGGCAACTTTTATTTTACTGGGTATACAAATTGCACTAAGCGCTTTGAAAACAGAATTCTAAACTCGGTCCAGAATAAGTTTAAATGTACTAGAAACTCAGTATAATACAATGAGTGATTTAAAATTTTTACGTAAAAAAATGATTTTTTCAAAACCTAAACTTGTACTTAAGACCTGAGAGCATATTTCTTGGACAAAGAATTTTTACCTAAACTAAATAATTCCAGACAAAATTACAATTCTCAATAGAGTTATACGATGTAAAGAGAGAAAATTACACAGTGACAATTTTGAAAAATAATATTCAAACAGTAAAATGAAACCAACCCTCAACTAACATAATTTGCGCTTAGGAAGACATTCTGGTTCCAAAGACAGCAAAAGCTGATTTGTGAAATACTAAAAATAATTGATCATTGCTGCAAAGCACTAAATTTGGAGCTAAACTAGATGGCATGTACCATTCACTGTAATTTTAGGTAACACCTAAATAATAATTCTGAATATGAAAAGTGCCCAATGTCATTAATAATCCAGAAAATACCAATTTTAAAAAGAACACAGCCAGGTACCAAATTTCAATGATTGAGTCAATATGATAAAAACAATGCAAATTGGCATGGCCTTTCTGGATCACAATTTGGCAAGCTATGTGAAGAGCCTTTCACCTAATAATTCCCTAGGGAACCATCCCAACAATATCTTTGCAAATGAGAATGAGTACTTATGTACAAGGATGTTCAAGACAGTGGTCAACAAGAGGAAATTGTTTAAATAAATTATGGAAGACCTATACGATGGAATATTATGCTGCCTTACAAGATCATGCTTTCAAAAATCCTCAAGGATACTGAAAAATGCTCACAGTAAAATTTGAAATTAAAAAGTAATATGTAAATTTCATATTAAGCTTTTTCTTTTATTTTTAATGTGTTTTTTTAAATTTATTTCTGAGAGAGAGAGAGAGAGAGAGAGAGAGCATGAACAGGGGAGGGCCAAAGAGAGAGGGAGACACAGAATCTGAAACAGGCTCTTGGGTCTGAGCTACAGCTGTCAGCACAGAGCCTGACGGGGGACTCGAACCCATGAACTGTGAGATCATGACCTGAGCCGAAGTCAGACGCTCAACCGACTGAGCCACCCAGGAGCCCCCATATTAAGCTTTTCAAGACAAAGATTAGAACATACATAGTGTTCAAAGTATTAACAACACTGGATACTTCTGCAATGAGGATATATATGTAATCAGAAAAATAACAATGTATACACTACTTTAGAATAAGACATATTGTAATATATAGTGTATATATATTACATATATATAGTATATACATATATATATACTAGTACATATGGCATACTACACTATGTATATTAATATATACAACATACTATAATGTGTATAATATATATGTATATGTGTGTATATATATGTGTTTATATATAGTCCCTAACTTCAAGGATCTCATAATCTATTATTCAGAATTAATTAAAATCAAGTGAGGGTGTGAAGTGTTATATACAGGTGATTCAAAAATGGCAGAAAGTTGATAACCATCAAAGCTATAAGATGACTATGTGGAAGTTTCTTCTACTAATCTATTTGATAGGTGTTGAAAATTTTCCAAATAAAAAGTTAAAAGAATAATGAAAAGGCATGGAAAATGCTTAGACCAGTAAATACTGTAAAAGTTCAGAGATGAGAAAGATTGTGTCTGGAGGAGGTAGTGGCCTCTCTTTGAATAACCAGTAAGATCTCAACAGGCAAATCAGTGCTTGAGAGTAGGAGTGAATATAATGAGCAAGATTATAATAGGGAATAGGGATTGGCCTTGAGCATCAGGTCAGTGGGTAAACTGGTAGCAAACCCATAGATTCTAACTGCTGCATTCATGTTAGATAAAATCCCCTAATTCAGGATAAAGAGGCATCACCTTATGGATTTCAAGGAGGCTGTGATTCCCCCAATGAGTCAGCATTCTAAACATGCAAATGTTCACCTGGCATGAAGATGATAAAAAAGCATCATTGACTATTGCAGACTTCTGGTCCCACCCTTGCTCACTGAAGTAAAACTGTCCCTTTTACTGGTGAGTGATTCCTGGGTAATTCCCATGGGTTCTTTATTCTCACTGGACAAAACCCCTCTGAGATCTACGCATGATGAAGGATGTAAGACAAAGAGCTCATTTTTAAAAAACTGTACTCACTCCTTATCCTTTCCAGCCCTCAGCCTTTTTTTTTTTTTTACATCAATAGCCCATCTCCATATAAATGTCCAATTTTGCAACACTTTAGGTACCACAATGTCTGTGTGAATGAGTCAGAATATGCATTACCAAACAGCGAAAGAGTCTAGTTTTCCTAACAAATACCTATTTTTTAATGTTTTAAATTCACGCTGCTTCTTATAATTTTTCCATAAATATTTAACTATTCTCAAAGCTATTAGACTACCAACGCATCCATCAGTTTGTTAAAGAAAATCTGCATCACTTCCAACTATAAACTTGGAAAAATGCAATAAGCTTTAATGGCTGTAAGATATGATTTTGTTTTCTTCTATTAAAAAAAAAAGCTATTTATTCCACAAGGAATATTTCAAACACAAACAATATATTTTTAAATTTTAAAATAGAGCCACACATTTGATAACTCTTCTTTATGTAAATTCTCGACAATCTTTTTATTGCCTTCAAAAATATGCATGCATGGAAGTTTGAGGCTAGACAGCCAGCATCACTGGTAGCCTGTTAATGCTAATTGAGTTAGCATAAACATGTAAATCCCCTTTTATAGATGCCTGGCTTTTCCTTTATCCAAGACCAAACTATAATCGACAAAGATAAGCAAGATCTACGTTCTTGATTTGCTTTGCATGTAAATTCTTTCGCATAGATAAACTGTTGATACGTATTCCTCCTCTGAAAGATCAAAGATCATTCTGCAAACACCAGATTTCTCTGAGATCCTGCAGCTCTCTCCAGATTTCTGTTTCTTTGCCCCTTTGCCAGTGTTCTCCGAATAAGACCAAACGAATGAATACTGATGTTCTTCATCACGATATTTGGGGGGCATCCTGTGGTGACAATTACAGAAGTGTCATGGCCCCAGTACTACCTCTGGGTTACTGAGCGTGTGTCTGGAAATATCCTGTATGCAGGCACGCACAGATCAGTCACATACACCGCCGTGCCAGTCAGTACCCATGGCCAAAAAGAAAACCTGAAAATTAATCTGGTGAAGATGAAACAGTGATGGCGGCTAATCCAAATAAATCGCTAAAGTAAGTCACTAACTAGAAAACTTTTAACGAAACCTGTAGTTGCTAACATCTCACTCTCAAATAGGTTCTTAAAAGGTTCATTACAGTGAAAGCCTCTTCCACGGTGAACTTTGCACCCGGCAGCCTTGGCACTGACTTATTAATAGACAGTAACTTTTTGTAAGGAAGTAGCAGAAAAATGAACAAACGGAAAAAAACCCTAATTCTGTAAAAGAGAAAGATGTGAATATATACTGACACTCAAAGCAATTGATGTTATTATTTACATTTTATTAGCAACATTGATAGAGTAGCACAATTTGTATGTATTAACATAATTCATACATTACCTGATATATGCATAATGCATGTGTAATGTAAGATTTGCTACTGTTAGCGTTAACATATACTATTGATTGAATATTAATTATGTGCCAGGCATAATGTTAATCGATTAATAAGCATGCATTTGGTCCACCCTGCCCTAAATATTAGTATAAATACTATGGTTCTAACCTCCACAAGGTTAAAATCTGCCTAAATTTAGAGGCAGACTGTAACCCCCATAAAGGCTGTTATTTCTTGTTTAACCCCATATCATCAGTATGAATAAAAGGCATAAATAATGGTATAAAGAATAATTGGAGCCCTGGGGCGCCTGGGTGGCTTAGTCGGTTAAGCGTCTGACTTTCGCTTAGGTCATGATCTCACGGTTCATGGGTTTGAGCCCTGCGTCGGGCTCTGTGCTGACTGCCAGCTCAGAGCCTGGAGCCTGTTTCAGTCTGTGACTCCCTCTCTCTCTGACCCTCCCCTGCTCACGCTGTCTCTCTCTCTCTCCCCTAGAAATAAATAAAACATTAAAAAAAAAAAAAAGAATAATAGGAGCTCAACAAAGAACAATTATAGGACGTGGTAAAGGCAGGCAAGCAGCTGGGAGAGAAAGAGGGACAGCTCCAGAATGGAAGAGAACACAAGAATATAAAAATCCATGCAAAGGCATGATTCTGACCCTCAAATAAACTATAGTTCAATCAGCATGACAAAACACTTCAACAGGTGTGAGAACTATGAAGATAAGAGGATAAACTGGAGAGGCAGCCAAATTAGAGAAGGTGCGCCTTAAGTGAGCTTTAAAAGACAATAGGTAAGAATTACGGAAGGCCTTCTATGGTCCAGGGTACATGTTTTAAAGATGTCAAGCGGTAGAAAGGCCAAAGAATGTCAACCTGATGTGTCACTGGCAACCTTAATGTGGAATTTTTGGAAAGTGTGATGGAAAGAAGCCAGAACATAGTAGAGTGTATAAAGACTGTGAGGTGCAAGCACTTGGGTTGTGTAAAGGAAAGAACAAAATGAAGGTGGCAGTTAGTCTCAAAATTTGGTGTGTGTGTGTGTGTGTAACTGAGGTTAGGAAAGACTTGACCATACTTAAATGCTAGAGAGCCAGAAGAAAAGGGGACCCTGGTGATTCAGAAGAAAAAGGGAGGAAGACTCATGGGAAACATAGCCCCCTCCACAGAAGTAGGAGGATAAACAGAATAGATGATACTAGCAAATTAGGGCTGGTGAGTTAGAGTCAAGTTGGCTTTAAAAAGAAGTTTCCATAGAAGAGTGGTGTGGTATGTGTACGTACTGTGGTGTGTGTGTGTGTGTGTGTGTGTATGTGTGTGTAAGTGTGTGTATGGTATGGTGTGTACCGTGGGGGGGAGTGTATGTGTGTGGTGTGTGTGTAGTGTGTACATGGTGTGGTAAGTGTGGTGGTGTTTGGGTGGGGTGGGGTGTGTGTGAAGACAAATTTCGAAGGGTGATGAAGATTATGGAGGCAGAATTCTTGATGGGAAATACGGTTGAACGTGAGATTAAGAGACGAGCTGAGCTTCCCAGTTTTCTAGTTCTGGTGCCCTAATCATTTGGTCTCAACGTCAGTATTCCTGACTTCTACGTGAGTTTAATGAAATCAACTTGATTTTTTTTTTTTTTCGGTAAAATGGCAATCTGAAAGCATAGAAAGTGGTTCACAGAAAATGCTGAGTAAATTTTAGTTTAATCCTATCTAAAACAATACACTGTCTTTTTTTTTTTTTTTTAAAGGGGTTTCTAATCCAAGTGAAGAGAAAGATAAAGCTTGCCCTGGCTGAACTGAGAAACCAGAAAACTGAGAGAAAGAACCAGATGGCACATTTGTCAAAGGTTAGCCTCTTGGAGCATGGAAGAACGGGGAGTGGGCCGGAAGGGCCGACAGAGATACACAAAGCGGGCAACAGTGAAGATGAGCTTTAGTACAGGAAACTTTGTGCACGGTCTGCAGGTACACTGACAAAACCCAAAATTTGATTTGGTAACACAAAGAAGTGTTTAATAGTCACGAAAGGACTTTTTTGCTATAAATCTATTAAAAGTTTATAAAATTTGGGGTGCCTGGGTGGCTCAGTCGGTTGAGCATCCGACTTTCACTTGGGTCATGATCTCGCAGTTCGTAGGTTCGAGCCCTGCGTCGGGCTCTGTGCTGACTGCCAGCTCAGAGCCTGGAGCCTGTTTCAGAGTCTGTATCTCCCTCTCTCTCTGACCCTCCCCTGCTCACGCTGTCTCTCTCTCTCTCTCCTAGAAATGAATAAAAAATATATATATATATTTTTTAAAGTTTATAAAATTTGAGAGAATAGAGCAATGTTTCAGTGTCCCCAACTTGCTTGTTTTGCATATTCTGACAATTAGCCCACACTGTAATAAAGAGAAATGTCACCACATCTTCTTGAAAATGAAGTTTTAGTCCCCTGGATTATTATGGATCCACAAGGAAGAACCAGCATTTGACCCAAACCCACCACACATTGCTGTTACAATGGCTCCAGTAGAGTTCTGACGGTTTCACACAGGGGGGTGTGGGGTGCGGGACGGGAGGGACAGAGCAGGGCAGTGTGAAACGAAACTACAGTGGCAACATTACCAACAACCTCAAAGACTCCCGACAAGATCTTCCACCTTGAAAAAAGTAAGATGGCTTCCAATACTGAGAAACTGCCACTCCAGCTGTCTCCATTACCGCAGGGATTTGAAACTATCTCTGAGGTACTCAAGCTTGAGAAATGTAAGAATACTTTTTATTTCAGAACCTAAGGAAACCCCACCTTTATAAATTCGTAATACAGAATATTGGCCAGCGTGAGGCAGAACAGGGCTACTGTATTCCCCTTCACGTCTCTGCTTAACTGAGACACCCTAGGGTCTTGGCGTTCTTCTTGGAATTTTCTGGCTTCGTACACGTGCATCCTCACCGTCTCCTCTGTAGCTAATTAGCAGGAGTTCCCACTGATGCCATAAATAAAGAACCTGAGAAAATCCAGGTAAGTGTTATTTCCCAACCTCAAAGGCAAGCTGTTAAAAATACGCTACAGAAAATATGAAGTATGAACTGTGGTTACTAGCTAATTCTGGAAAGCAAGAAATTAAGGACTTCACTTCCTCCCTCTACACTTTACCAGGGGACCAACCGTTCAGTTCAGCGCTCCTAAGAATCTTCTAATCCCTCCACCTTCCCATCCCCTAAAAACCCTCCTCCAAATACAAACATACTCCTAACAACTGGAAGCAATGTCATAAATGAATAATTCAAATATATCAAGTTACCTAAAGCAAATTCTTATTTCCGCCAAAGAAAAATAATCTTCCTAGAGATTCTTTCCCCAACATAAAGGGATTGACATCACAGGAATGCCTCTCGGGATGGACTTGCCCTGTCAAACTCTGACCATCAGAAAACCAAATCATTAGTAATATTTAATCATCCCAGCACTGATAAGAAGCTGTAAAGTAAAGCTTGCCTATAAACGCACTGAGTCACTTAAATAAAAAGCAATATGTTTCACTTCTTCAGCTATATAAATATAGATTTGTATATATAAAAACAAGCATCATCCCACATCCACATATATATGGCATGGGCATATGAGTAGGATCGATGATGTTTATAGATGTCTATATGTATTTATATAGAGATATACATAGGCTCCCAAGCAAAATGTTCCTTGTTTTTAAATTTCCTGATTTTTGTTGGTAACAGTTACTTCTTGGTAACCACATAGTAAATATGAGACTATCACATTATGTAAACCATGCAAAGCTGAGTTACATTTTTTCCCTGAAGATCATATTCTGTGAATTTATAAATGAAGATGCCACTTTTGAACAGGAACACACAGTTTCAGTTACAAAGAACTAGTTAAAGAAAATGTGATCATTCAGAAAAAGCAATAGATCAGTTACAGAGAATAACAGAGGGGACTGCCGTTCATCAGGTTCCAGTCATAACATCATTTTCTCAGATTGCTCCGAGTTTTATCCTCTTACTAGTTAACCATGAAATTTATATGGAAAGGTTTCACTCAGAAGTCCCTGTGTTCCTTAAGCCGCTATAGATTTGTGACATTTCTTCATTCAGTCTATTCGTCATCATTCACAATCTAATTATCTAGTTGTAAAATATCCAGGCTGTGGTACCTTTCTCTTTGCTCGAATTTCTTATTTGGTTTCTGTACTGTGTCACAGTGACAAGGCAGAAAGGGTCAGGAAAATGGTGACACTGCTATCAATCAGCATTTCTACTAAATAGGAATTCTGGAAGCAAGTTTATTTGGAGAGACTACAACAGCTGGTTAACAGTTTTCCCCACAAAATAAAAATAAATGGAATTATTATTTCCTAGCAATAGATTATAATGTCATGCAAACATTAGGACAAATCAGATTGGACCAGGAGAGGAAGTATTTTTAGTATGAAAATAACTTTCTCGAAACAGTTACAGTAATAAAGAAATAATGAACTTGACTCATTGCCTTAAAAGCATGTTATGTAAATGTTATCTCCCCATGTCTGGTGAAGAATAACACTTTGATTTACATTTCATGCACTGCAATGACCTTAAATATAGCCATCAATAAGCCGCTTTACTGCCTTGCAACACCGAAAGCAAACTGAATGTTAAGTCAAATTTCATGGCATTACACCTTTCTCCCACATGTATCCTCCATACCCGATCGTCCAAGAAAACCACACCACTACTGCTGGCTTACTCTCATCTCTACTTTATTCTCTAGCTTCACCACTGAGAGTTGACTAATGAGGGCCATGTGCCTTTTACTAAGCCATCCACCCCCACCCTAAAAGATACAGGTTATTTTAACAAGCCTTTTACCCTTGATAAAGTGGGACACACACAGCATTTGTAAGATACAATCAGGTTTTTGACAATACATCTAGAGAGACTTTTTTTTAAGATCTACACATCAGTACATTAGTATCATCTTTCTAAAGTCTTAAGCTTTAAAGGAAGTTTCCAGAAGGCTAAGGGAAGACAGCTGCCCTCCTGAGTCAATATGGCTGGATGAGTGGCTTAAGCAACATATCTACAGTTCTCTGGTGTAGATATAAGAGTCATCCAAGATCTGTCAACTGGAAACACCTATCATGCCTACTGCTGGGGACACAAAGGGAAGGGGTTGGGTTTGTAGAGCTGGGAAGTTCAGAGGAGAGGCAATGAGGAAGAAGTGCCAGCAGGCTGATTTCAAAAATGTAGGGGAAAAAAACCGAAAAAATAGAAACAACTGATGCTACCAGAATGTTGAGGGCAACTTGCCAGTCTTCCTCTAGTGCCTCCTACTGGCAGAAGCTAACACATATACTAGCTGGAAAAGAATAAACGTAGGTTGCTCCAGCATCCCAAAGGATCTAGAAGGGTGGGTTTGTAAATTACCAAAGTTCAACTTCTTTTTGGTGAGAGAGAGAACTAGAGAGTACGTGCAGGGAGGGAGGAGGTGGAAAGGGTGAGAGAGAGAGAGGCAAAGGGCTAGAACGAGAGAGAGAGAAAGAGAGAGAGAAAATCTTAAGCAGGCTACATGATCAGTGCAGAGCTGACATGGGGCTCGATCCCATGACCCTGGGACCATGACCTGAACCAAAATCAAGAGCCAGACACTCAACCAAATGAACCACCTAGGTACCCCTAAAGTTCAACTTATTTTAAAAAGTGTTATAAGGGGGAAACTATCTACCAATTCAAATGGGGGTGGACATACTCTCCTGATTCCAAGAGAAACCAACCTTGAAAATCATTTTCACCCTATAAAACATAAAAGTATATTTTGGAAAGCATTACCTCTGATGGTTATATAAAATAGAGTATCTCTATAAAATAGATGCCATGATACAGCATGAAAGAAGAAACAAAAAGTAAATGGATAAAATACCATCAGAAAAGTAAAACAGAGTTGACACAATTAAAATCTGCATAAAATTGTAGAAAATATATCAGCATGGAGATGACAAATTTGAAGAGTTCTCTTAGAATCAAAAGGAAAGGTGCAAAGAGATAATAATAATGGAAGAAAGCAGTACTGAAGATCAGTAAGATGGAAATACGATCTACCATGAACACATACACATCATGAACAATTAGGCATGAAAAATGACAGAAATATCATTGGGGATGGTAAGAATTAAACACATCTGTCTACTCCACAAAAGATCTGGTTAACTAAAAATATAAAAAATTAAAAAGCAAATTAAAATACACATTATAGAGAATAACCTCCCTTTTCAAATATCTATTACAAATTTCCCAAATCATCATTTATTAAGGCACTTAAAAATAAAGTTTAAGAAGAAACCATACTATTTCTGTACTGACTACACTGCAAAAAACTAAGAAATCAGTTCTGAACAGTTCAAAGGCCAAAAAATACAATCTGCTGGAAATATGAGTGGCATTCCAAATTTGCTGGTACTTTAAAAGGAAAATAAAACTGCTAAATAACAACTATTAGGAAACTATTAACACCAAGAATATTATATATTAGCATAATATTTCATATCAATGAAACATATTGGATTCAGCCATATTTATAGTCTGGCACAAATTCATAACCTGGAAAATAAAAGGAATGAGACAATTTAGCTAAAAAAGCCAACTCAAGGCAAATAACTTCTGTAAAAACAGGTCTAAGAATACCAAAGAATAGTAAAGTTTTAAAATATATTAATAAATTAGAAAAAGGGAAACTAAACTAGTCAAATAATTCCAAGAAACAAAAATACACATATCTCTGACAGAAATCAATTTAGAAAGTAACAAAAATTTTTAAAAATTCAAAGATTATATAACCATAAATAAAAGCAAAATAATCTAAAGTTACATAAATATTTGTGTGTGTGTGTCTGTGTGTGTGTGTAAAGACCACCAACCAGTACAATTCACTATTATAAGAGGTTACAAGGGTTGTATATAAGGGTTAATTCTGTGTTAACTATTAAAAGATAATTTTGTTTTCCTCTTTTGCTTTTTCATTGCCTGTAAAATATTCTGCAATGTACATGTATCTCCTTTAAAAAAAAAAAAACATGTTTGTATTTTTGAAAATAGCCTGAGGGGAAAGAATTTTTCTGTGATATTCATGCCAGATAAATAAAATTTCAGTTCACCTAAATTTAAAATGGCAAACACCATCAATAATCCAAACATTGTAGGACCACCACCAAGTGAGTTATTCTCATAAAGCTTCTGAAAAGTTACACTTAAATATTCTCTGAAAATTGAAAAGACGTCATTCAGGTCAATTTTCTAACATCCAGTTTAATAACGTGTAATGATTACATAGAAGTGAACAGACATGCTATTTTACTGCCTCTCCAGAGCTGAAGACCAAAGTGAGGTTCTGTGATACGACATTGAAACAATACTTAGAAACAATTAATCTTCTGTACAATGTGCAGAACTGGCCTCCCTTCTACTAGATCATGTCCTGTTGGTCAAGAGTGTTTTCTTGCAAGATTCACAGATATACTACTGCCACTTGGTATTTATCAATCATTACCTGGAGTGATAATGAAATCAAATCTCATATTTGTGTTGAATGTAATATTCTCCAAAATGCTTTCACGTATGTTACCTAAGTCAATGTTTGTAAAAAAAAAAAAAAAAGGACGAGTTAAGCAGGGAAGAAGTAGAACATGTTCTTCAACCATGAACACCTGCAGGTTTTCTCCATGTGAAATTAAAGATGTCCTGCTAATCATTTGTAGATATTCTTCAACTTAGCTTTTCATGGTCGGGAAGACTTGTTATTGATTAGAGTAAATCTGATAAATCTGTATAAAATAGAAAGGCAGCTCCTTCACCATTACAAAATAAAAACCTATTGAGGAAGGACTATCACGCGAAGTGTGTTAACCAACCCTGAGGCTAGATCTGGCTCTCAGCTGGATTTCACAGACCCCAAGCAGTATGGTGGTGGTCATTTGGCAACTATAAGCCAGAAAATAATTTCCCATCTGGTGTGCTGCTCTGAGTATCCCATTCAAGGACTAGTCTCTAAAACTTTAAGAATAAAAAGTA
This sequence comes from Proteles cristata cristata, assembly GCA_017311185.1. Taxonomy (NCBI): domain Eukaryota; kingdom Metazoa; phylum Chordata; class Mammalia; order Carnivora; family Hyaenidae; genus Proteles; species Proteles cristata. Next base: position 262,862 of record JAESUZ010002737.1, on the reverse strand, counting down.
ACCAAAGACCTGGGAACAATGGTCAATTATCTAATTAGCATTTCAAAAGGCAGTGATAAAAAGGAATAAGACTCTGAGGCCCACTACTCAAATGAACAGCTGTGTGTGACAAGATCAGTTAATTAAGGCTTCAGAACTTTTCCAGCCCATCTCCTTTCACCTTTCTGGTCCCTTCTTTCTTCTGGGTTCTCCCTTCATCTCTCGCTTCCTACATTTAAGTCTGAGCAGTGGTTTTACCCTCCTTTTGAATGTCGGCCATATCGCTTTTCCTCGCCTCTCTTTCCTGTCTTCCTCCATTTTCCCTAAATTTGCTATACAGCCAGCTTCCTTAACTATTATGTCAGATTTAGGTAAAGTTTTAAACTATCCCTCACATTTTCTCAATAAGGTTTTACATGCTCTGATCAATTCCAAATCAAGTGAATTTATATTTTAAATCTCTACTTTAAAAAACAAAAACTAAAACAATTTAATGGCATTGCTTTTTACTTCCATGTAAACTTTGGTTGATTGACTTTTTTTCTGAAAAGCAATGACCTTCTGTAAAGAGAAATATCCTTCCGACCATGCTGGAGAAATATCACATTCTAAATTAAGGACCAGGTAGGTGAAATTCCTAATTCGTCAGTTTTACTTTGCATTTTAGTAATAAGGAAAAGTAAATTTGAAGGTCTTATTTACAGTAGAAACGTGAAATGCATTATCTTACACCCTGCAAAATACATATAATTAACCCCCTTTTATAGATTAAAAAAGTAGGCATGGTGATGCCTTAACCACATTAAGGCCAAAGAGGCCTCTATCCTCTATTACCTCTCTATTAAAATATACGATTAAAAATGCTAAAGCCAGTTAGATTAACAACCCGATTCCCAAATCACTGGCCCACAAAGCTTGTACATGTAGCAAACAACCGTCGCGTACACAGAGATGGAAAAGTCCATTCATTACTGCTTTGCCCTGGGTGCTGTACCAGCAATCTATGGGAGCCTCATACTACCAAGAGGTTCCACCAGTTTGATGCGGGAACAAAGAGAAATGAGAAAAGAGAAAAAAAGCTGAGGTCCTTATTGTTGATAATAATTATCTGCAAACACTTCCCTGAAGGGACAGTAAAGCTACTGTCAAGACTCTTGAGCCATAACTACATGTTCTAGGATTTTCTGTCCTTTATGGGTATTGGCATTGATATCATGTAGCCGTTCATAAAGCCATTGCAGGTAGCTCTGTCAAACAGCTATACAATATGTTTTGCGTGTGTCGTCAGTAGCCCTTTTCTAACTTTGTTTTTTTTTTTAAATATGTTTTTATTTATTTCTAGGAGAGAGAGAGACAGCGTGAGCAGGGGAGGGTCAGAGAGAGAGGAGTGACAGACTCTGAAATAGGCTCCAGGCTCTGAGCTGGCAGTCAGCACAGAGCCCGACGCGTGGCTCGAACCCACAAACCGTGAGATCATAACCTAAGCGAAACTCGGACGCTTAACCGACTAAGCCACCCAGGCGCCCCAGCCCTTTTCTAACTTTGGAATTCCACTGGACTCGACAGTGCGCGTAGATAGACCCACAAAGACAAAGACATGTGTCACACTTCAGGAAACATTACACACATCACCCTTGTCTGTCTAACAAGAGATCGGGCCAGTGGTAAAGGTTGCTCTGCCTTCTCATGCTTGGAGCTCACTTGTCCTCCCACAAGTGTGAGGCCAGATTAGATTAGTCTTAGGTATTTGTCCTCGGAAGATCCAAGGAAATGTTCTATTCTACAGAGTGCCTAGGGATTTCCATCTAAAATCCCTGAAGCAAGTTAGAGAAAGGTCTTGTAGAAACGTGTTTCCCCCTTCATTGCTCTGAGGCTTCGTGGGTTTCAGATTAATTACAAGTAACAGGTCCATTTGGGGGCCAGAACTAGTCCTAAATCTGGATCCGGATCATTCTTCCATGGCAGGATGACTTAACATTAGGTCACTGAATCTTCTTGAGAACCTAAGAACATCCAAACTCTCTAAAGGTGCACATATATATTTAGGGACCCTTCCCTCCCTGAACCCCAAGTCAAGAATTCTGCTCCAAGCTCAATTCACTGAGATGGCAGAACCAAACTATCCCAGGGAGTCTCAACAAATGCATTTAACCTGGGAAGCCTACGCAAGGTAAGGCTGTACACCTCCGACACTAGTTTTTCTGTAAAAGAACAGTAGAGAAAAGAGGAGATGAGGGGAGAAGTGGCTGACTCAGTCATATGTCTCCCCACCACCCCGTCAACTAAGCTGCCAAGTCACCGCAGACATCTCTTCACGAATGTGAATCTGTAAGAGCCAGTAACACCATAATCAACATGGCCTTCCCATTCACGTCCATAAAGCCGCAATGGCAGATTTAGCACTGTCCTGGCGGGTCATAGGGATGTTCATCTAAATCAGGTGAGCAGCGATGAAGAGGGCCTCTAACAGCAAGAGAATCTGGAAGGATCTCTGTTGTGCAATAAAATTAAAACACAACCGCTTTCTCTCCAGAAAGAAAACTCGGTGAGAAATTGTTTATATGAATACAAACAAATTCCCTCAAAGAATGGGAAATACGGAGGTAGCAGATCCGGGATTCACCTCTCTGGTTCTTCTGAGACCTGTAAACACCAGCGACCGTTGGAATTTAACATCCTGCATGGGCTGGTGCAGATTCGATCAGATGATACTGCAAACATAGCAAATGTTTGAGGTTCTTTGTTTTCTCTAAATATTCAGAGTATAGCAATTAAAATCACAATGCCATGCACACCATAATCACTCAATAAATACAGGCTAAGTGAACAAAATACAGACATTATTGAGCTTCCATTTGGGAAACAGAGGTGAGTCCAATTTGAACATCTAAAAACTTTCCCAAGATTTCCAACTGCCAAAATAAAAATAAAACTGACCAACAAACAAGCCAAAGGCAATAATGCGAGCAAAATGTATTTTCTTATAAAAATGTTAAGTATAGACACACCCTCGGTATAAATCAGCAGCAGTGAACCTGAACTAATTAAGCTCCCACAGACCACAGCCAATTTAGCAGAAAGCATGCACAAGAGCTAAGATATTTGTACCTGCTTACAGGTAACCTTGAAACTATTTTGCTGAATCTTTAGAAATTTCTTTCAAAAACAACAAAAGTGTGTGACCATATGATTCTAATTAGTAGAGAGCAAGAGGGTTGAAACTGAAAAATCTGTCACATGAGACTGTTACTTCTCCAACCACTACCATTCCAAGAGCAAAGAAATATTTTCCCCATGATCTGTAAGATGCACGATATTCTTCTGCACACACTTAACAAATAAACACACTGGAGGACGGTTGTTACCAAGATTTTAGATACCTAACATTTGGGAAGTAACTTGCTATGGGTAAGAAAAACAACTTCATCTAATAAAAAAGAAGTCTAAAACTTTATTCTATTATGTACACCTGTTTAGAACATCACCATAACCCTAATCTATTCATATCTAGTCAATAGCCCAGAGGTTACCTACAATATACTCTCTACCGGTACAGTCAGTAAATGGATAAACAGTGGGGGAAAAGTGTGTTCATAACCAACAATTGTTCTTAAATTACTGGTAGTTTCTGAATTTTCCTGAGCCTGTTTTTTAATTTTTTAAATTTATGTTTGAGAGAGAGACAGAGCATGAGCAGAGGAGGGGCAGAGAGAGGGGGTGATACAGAAACTGAAGCAGGCTCCAGCCTCTGAGCTATCAGCACAGAGCCCGACGCAAGGCACGCAAACTCACAAGCTGTTAGATCGTCATGAGCTGAGCCGAAGTCGGACTCTTAACTGATTGAGCCACCCAGGCACCCCTGCCTGAGTCTAAGATGTACCAAGAGGACGTTTTTGCCATGAAGCAGAAGCAAAAATATACATAATCCACAAATTTGGATCTCTGCACATCTAAGATCAGAATTCCATGGAAATTCAACCACAGCAGAGATATTAAACATAATTAATTGGCTGATGTATCAGTGTCATTGAAAGGAATACTTCTGATCCTAAACTAAATTTCTCCAGGAAATTCACATTTCCTCATTCTTGAATGACTTGAAATTCCAAAAAAAAAAAAAAAATCTGAATCAGTAATATGTTCTTGGTTGTTGTTTTTAGTGTCTTTTCAATTTTTTTACATTTCTCTCTTTGGGGTTCTGATGTTTGTGTTGCAGTTAAAACCTGTTTCTTGAATATAAACAAAAAGAACTCTTTAGAAAGTCAGAGGCATTTAAAACTAAATGCCTTATTCTTCAGAGACTTTTGATTTTGTTCCTGGTAAAATATTTAGCTCCCAAAGGACTCCAGGAGAGCTACAGAGTTTAGATTTTCTCAACATCTCAGGAGTAAACAGCTCCATCTTTCATTTTTAGCACGACATTTCACCCTTACTGAAATATAGTGTGAATCATGTTAATCCGTAACTTCTTTTCTTTCCCTACAGAGAAGGGGGAGGGGGAGCGAACCAGGTCCTAGCCATTGCGAAACTTCTTATTAGCCCTCACTAGTGATACCGTATAATCAAGTTAGTTATACCTCAGATGTCTTTTTTAAATAAATGGAGTAATATAGTTAGCATTTATTGTCTTTTAGATCAACTTTCAAGGCAATCTTACCTAGATTTACTTCCTGCTGAGCTAAATCTCTGCAGGGGCTCTGTGAGTAAAATTATCACTGACACTGGGAACGGAAAAACATTAACAACTTTGCAGTGGCTACAGTAACACATTTCTAAAGGGAAGCAAATTGCCAGTGTTTACTCTTGAACGAGAGAAGGGAGGGACGTTTCCTAGTAGGCAAAGCTAACCGGAGGGTGTGGGACATTTTAAATATCCAGAACATCTGACAGCCCTCAACACTGCCATTTCTGCAGGTTACTCTGGGACACTCCTTCGGTGACACATATTCTAGAACTCAGACTTGCAAAAGAACATATCTACAGAGTTTCCGGTTGCCAAGCACCCGGGCAGGGAGACTGCTGTTTCTGACATATTACGTTAATTTCTGAAGAACAAAAGGTTCAAACGTGACTACTCCAAGAATAGCAACTGCTAGGCAGCACAGAAAGATTGAGTAACTGGAGAAGGCAAAACGGTCTGCCAGGAAGAGGCAAAAACTTTCTCATGAAGATACTGAATAACTTCGCATCCAGCTCTACACAAAAATTGAAAAGGAATCGTGGAGGTATTTACAAAGAAGGCAAACCGCGAAGACCAGGACTGAAACAGGTGATGGGAAGGAGAAAGTCTATTCTGAATCACAACTATGCTGTGCATCTTGGCTCCGTGCACTTTGGGTTTATTTGCACACTCTTTTTAGAAAGAGTGGGGGTTGGGGATCCAAAGCGGATGAAAGAGTTATTTATGAACAGACGGGACACCAGGATGGGGTGGTTAGAAAGCCTTGGAGGAGTGTCTGGACTTGTGGATCAAGGCAGAAGCAGACATATGGGGAAATCTATATAGAAGAAACAGAGAGAGTGAGGAAGAGGCTAAAACAGGCAGATGGCTGGACTGTAAAGGAATAGCATTATGCGGGGGCTCTAAAGAAAGGGAGATGGCCCCGGGAGGGGGGATGGCTAAGGGAAAAAGAGGGTCAGGAGGTGACTGCTTGGAAAGTTTTTTAAAAGTGGCAGAAATTAGATACGGATAAAAATATTGTTTAAATATATATAAGAGCCAGGAGGGAAGTAAAACAAAATGAAAAAGATACCCACTTAAAAAATATACAAAAACAAGTGTTCAAAAGTGATAGCACACAGTGAAGAAATGACAGCTAATAAAAACTGAAGATGCAGGGAAGGTCCCTCTTGAAGTAGACCTATGAAACTACCACTAGGTTGGAAATGATACTTGCTGCCGAAATTTTTTGACTGCATTTCTGAGGCAGAATAGGTACTTTCTGGGCTACCAGAGTATCTTCTACATAGGTTTCTCTTTTTTAAAAGTTTCTTTATTTTGAGAGAGAGAACATGAGCAAGGGAGCGACAGTGAGAGAGGGAGACAGAACCGCAAGCAGGCTCCGCACTGTCAATGCAGAGCCCAAATCAGGGCTCGATCTCAAAAAATGTTAAGATCATGGTCTAAACTGAAACCAAGAGTCAGACGCTACCCAGGCTGGATAATAAGTAGTTACTTTCACTCCTGAGGGCAGGAACTGTGTCTTACTGAAATTTTTATTCAGTATTTAGCACTATGGTTGGCATCAAAAAATGATTCCAAGAGTAGACAATGGAGGAAGGAGAACAGTTTAAAGTTACTTTATGAGTCCTAGGGTGCCCGGGTGACTCATTCAGTTAAACGTCTGACTTTAGCTCACATCATGATCTCCCGGGTCGTGGGCTCAAGCCCCGCGTCAGGCTCTGTGCTGACAGCTCAGAGCCTGAAGCCTGCTTTGGATTCTGTTTCCCCCTCCATCTGTCCCCCCCACCTCCATCTGTCCCTCCCCTGCTCACACTTTGTCTCTGTCTCACAAAAATAAATAAACATTAAATAAATAAATAAATAAAGTTATTTTATGAGTCCCAACAAAGACAGCAAATAGAACGAAACTTCCCAAATCATAGTCTTGATATATACATATACAATCAGGAATACAGATATACATACATACATATATACGTGTATGCGTATTTAATGCATAAACATATTAGGATAATTTTTCTTCTGATATATGATCACTCCTATTTTGTGAACAGCAATATATATCAGAACTAATATCAGTTCAATTTAATCAATAATCATCACTTAATAAATGGTGTCTGTATTCCCTTGCCTATCATGTGAATGACTCCAGTCCTCATTGGTGGCTAGGGGCATCAAGAGAGTCTAGAAAAATTATAAATTATGTTTGGCTATGTTCAACTTTAGAGGATTTATTATCAGGTTCATTAGTGTTTAAGAATAAAAATCTCATGGGACGCCTGGGTAGCTCAGACAGTTAAGTGTCCAACTCTTGATTCTGTCTCAGGTCATGACCTCAGAGTCCGTGGGTTTGAGCCCCGCATCTGGCTCTGCACCAACAGCAGGGAGCCTGCTTGGGATTCTCTCTCTCTCTCTACTCCTCCCCCACTCACATTCACTCTTTCTCAAAAATAAATAAAATTAGACATTAAAAAAAAGAATATAAAGCATCTTCAGACAACTAAATATAAGCATACTTGTTTAGTCTGATGAACATCAGATATGACCAATCAATACTATTTTCAAACAGAGAGCATAATATGGCATACCTGATAATAGAGTTTATTTCTACTCCCTGATTAAATAGAAAACCACTCTCAATAATATAAAACCCACTTAGTACAAAAATGTACCAAATTTTTATTTTTTATTAAATAGAGTTTGCCCCCAATGAATGACTTCAAAGCTGGATTTATACCATTAATAAATTTAAACAAATAAGAAAGTAATTAGAAGTAAATGGGGAAAGTAGGTCATTTTTAGCAATGTAAGGTCTACAGTCTTCAAGCCCATGGTATTATTTCCAGAAAGGAATCATCTAGCTTATACTTCAGGATGTGTGTCTTCAACGAACAACTATCAATTCTAATGATGTGGTTGAAAATAAATTAAGGAGCTAACAATCATCACCATCATACATCCGCATACATTACATCACACCACAGCCAGATGTAATAAACCCCAGGTACCATCTACTAATCACACCAGCTTCTATGGGGCTGTTTAAGGGGATGCCTTCAGTTGCCCTTCCAAACCAATCTCTTCCAAATTAAAGACAGAACACAAGGGAGCTGATTTTTTTTTTGAAGGACTGTGCCCAAGGAAGGCTGGTGAACAAAGATAGAAAATCGTGATGTGACCACCTCTGATAAGTGCTACTGGACATAAGAATATAGTGCTTTGTCCAATTCTCTCATTAGTTTGACATATTTAGAATATAAATAGTGAAGAGATCCAAGCTCAGCTGAGAACCCCATCCTGCAATCTCACAGAGGAGGCGATGCCAGCTTAGGAGTTAAAAGTTCTCTTAAGGGCCCTTCAAATCCCAAGGTTCTGTGGTTCTACTTATATACTCTGAGCTCTACTCATTTTTCCTTGAAAGAGTCCATAGAAATGTCATGACTGTCTTCTATTTCTTCACAAATCAAGTGGTAAGAGCACCGAATTCTAATTTAGGCTCCATCCACCTAAATGGATGCTGGTTAAGCATCTGACTCTTGATTTCGGTTGAGGTCATTATCTCATGGTTCCCGAGATTGAGCCCCACGTGAGGCTCTGCACTGACATCCTGGAGCCGGCTTGGGATTCTCTCTCCCTCTGCCCTTCCCCCACTTGTACTCTCTCTCTCTCAAAATAAATACATAAACTTAAAAAAATAAAATAAAATTCATGTGCCTGAACTTCTGTATCTGTAAAATCGGTATACAATAACTACCTTTTAATACAGATGTAGATAAGGATAAAATAACCAAAAAAAATACACAGGAATTCACAAACACCATATAGTTCTATAAATATTGCCATTTGTATCCCTGTATGTTTCTTCCCCTCCTGCTGTCTCTTCTATCAAGTGACAAAATTGAACAAGATGTGATGAAAAACAAATCACGAGCAGGACTACATGTCTATCTTTAATATACTTCATTTTCAAAAATAAGACAAGAAACACTCCTTATTGAAGTCTGCCCATCAACCTCAAAAAAGGCTGCACACTAGACCAGCCTCCCCAGGAAGCCCACTGCCACAGGGTATGCGACGCGCCCCCCTCCCCCCCATCATTATTAAATGCAGGCGCAGGTAAAGTACTCTGGCTTCTATCAAAGGGCACATCAAAGAGCAAATATGTACCCTCACATGTTTAGAATTGCTATAAAACCTAAAAATGCAAGATCAATGCAACAGACCACAGGGACCCATAAAGCCCAAAGGAAACCAGGAAGGGCAGGGGTCTACCCAGCTAATGTTATCCTGAGAAGGTGAGTTCTCTGGGTGCACAGCTGGGGCCCATTAGAGCCTCTCCAGCTGCTCTCAAGATCACCCAGCAGCCTCAGCCCCCAAGAGCTGCAAGTCTGAGCTGGAAATTCACGAGAAAGTATCTTCAAAGATAAGTTCCTAGCCCATCTCCAACCCTTACTGACTTTTTCACAAGGAAACATTACACAAAAATGTAACTTTGAATCTCCAGGTAACGGTGCCTAAAGCCCCTTCCCACACACAAGAATAGTGCGAGCGTAATTGTTTAAATGGTGAGCGTTCATGAATTCCTTCAGTGCTGACAATTTTCTGTTATCTCAAATGAGTGTAAAACTACTCTTCATCACCGTATTTCTGTCTTCCACCTCAGTGTCGGTCCACTTCTCAATGCCTCATTTCTCCTTCTTCATCCCTTTGTTCTTTCTTTTAACAAAATAGTTGCTGGGCACTGAGGACCAAGACTGGGCCGTCGTGGAACTTACGTGGTGGGGGTAGAAGGGAAAGACGAACAGAGACACACCATTAAAAAAATGCACAAGTGGTTATGTGCCACGAAGAAAAAATGCAGCCTCGGGGTACTGCGAATGCTTTACGGAGAGAGTGACGGTATATCCACGGACAGGATGGAAAAGTGGAAAGGGATGGAGGAGCTGAGAAGTCTCTCCACTTCCTGGTCAGCTGCCCGCCACTCCTCTCCTCCCTTATGGGAAGGGAAAGCTTAGGCTTCTGATCACTAGAATGTCCACCCAGATTCCCCACTCTTGAACAAAGTGAGGCAGTGGAACAGGAATTGAGACTCAAAAGTCAGTGGCTGCCTTCCTTTCTCCGCACAGCCCCACTGCTCCTTGAGCAAGCAAATTAGGACTCTTCTCAAATTAAATTTAAATTTCAGTCTAAAAAGCCTTTTTGCAAGACTGTGAAATCTATCATATCTATAGCTTTTAGAATATCATGCTGGGAGCCTTCAATGCATATTACTAAGTGAAAGAAGCCAATATGAAAAGGCTACATACATACATACTGTACGATTCCAACTACATGACATTCCAGAAAAGGCAAAACTATGGAGACAATAAAAGATCAGTGAGTGCTGGCAGGAAAGTGGAGAGGGGCATGCAGAGCACGGAAAGTATTCTGTACGATATAATGATGGATACATGTCATTACGCATTTGTCCAATCCCACAGAATGTACAACCCCAAGAATTAACCCAACATGAATGATGGACTTTGGAGGTTTATGCTGCATCGGTGTGGGCTCATTCTTGAGTGCTCGTTACCACTGTGGTAACAAATACACCACCCTGGTGAGTGATGTTGATACAGGGGGAAGCTGTGGATGTGGGGGGAGGGGGTAGATGGAAGATCTCTGTATCTTCCTCTCACTTTTGCTATGAACTAAAACTGCTATAAAAACTTAAAATCTTAAAAAAAAAAAAAAGGCACTTGGGTGACTCAGTGGGTTACGTGTCTGACTCTTGATTTCGGCTTACTTCATGATCTCATGGTTCATGAGATCAAGCTCCATGTCGAGTTCTGTGCTGACAGCACAGAGTTTGCATGGGATTCTCTCTCTCCCTCTCTCTCTCTCTCTCTCTGTCCGTCTTGCACTAACATGTGCGCACACTCTCTCCCTCAAAATAAAGAAATAAAAATGTTTAAAAAATGATGTTACTTTATTACCTCACCACATTGCTGTGAGCACACGAACATAATGACACCAGAGTGAAGGGGTGAAAAAGCTAACAGTGGGCGCCTACGGTATGCTGGGTCTAGGGCATGTCATTCTTTCTGGGAGCTAATGTGCACAAGCCATTCTTCCCCTCACTGCTCAGACAAGAACACAGAGGTTCTGGGTTCTGCCCGCATGCTCTGTGGGACTCTCCAAGAAGAGATTTCACCATAGCTAACCCCTTCGGGCTAGTAGCGGGCTTACAATCTGCACTGAGGCAGCTGATAACACCACACTTTATAGGAAACTGTGGCTCCGGTATTCCACTGGGAATAGTCTCAGTGAATGGCATTTCGGGGCTGGCGCTGTCAATTCTTCAAACTTCAGTGTGATCTCTCCTGGTATTATTTAAGTCATGATTAGCAAACTCCTACGGTACATGAAGATGTAAGGTTCTGCCATGAACTGCAAGGTGAGGCAAGCTTCGCAGTCTGCAATAATCCAAATTCTACACTAAAATGGAAAAATGTAACTGTAGAGGTCATTCTTCATTTAGTTAAGACACAGCAACAGAAAAAGGAAGGAAAATATGTAAGCATAAATTTTTAAAACTGCCCTATTAGAAACAGAAGTAGTACGCACTCTTTTTCTGGTTAGTAGCAGGAAAGAAGAAAATTATAACACCACTAAATGTTAAAAATTAGTTTTCTAATTCTTTTCGTTGTCTGTGAACCTTACTAGATCAAATGAGAACAGTGGCAATACAATATATATTTTCTTGGGGGAAAATTCCAAAAAAGAAAGAAAATCATCTTTTTTTGCTAGACACAAACTAATTGAAGCGGAAATAAATGTGGCAGAGAAAAATGATAAAAATACAAAGTGTGTCTTGGTCCAATTAATAGGCAGAGAGTTAAGTTATGAGTTGAAGGCATTCTGAGTTTCAGCATTAAAAATCAGAAGGAAAATGGCGGGAAAACAACATGCACCTGGTCTTGATAGTAGAATCCGTAACAATTTCGAGAAAGTAATAATTTACATCTGGAAATCGTCCAATGACAAATGAGAACAAACCAGTAAATCCATAAAAAGGATCTTAGTGAAGCTTTTATTTTTTAAAAAATGTGTTTCTACTTTCTAGATCTAAGATTTAAGATATATTCTCCATAAATCTATACTGCATACCTTTAGCAGACTGGCTAAGTCTGGCCTCACTGTAAAACATTAAAGTCGTATTTTTTTTTTTTTATGTTTCAAGTACTCCCTAGACTTAAAAATTATGAAGCCTTCATTAGCAAATACACAGAAGTAATATCAAGAGTAATATTTTGCTATATTTCTCATATTGTGATCTTCAAGGGCTTCAGAACATTTAAACTATCACTAAGTCCATTTTTTCCTACTTTGAAATATAGAAAAAATATTACTTTTGAAGGTTCTAAAAGTTTAGAAGGCTCAAACACTTGTCCATTTATAACAAAAGTAGAAGTGTGGGGGGGAGGGCAGGGAAACCATTTTTTAGTTTCAGGCCATGAAACCATAGCTCTAAGGGAACAAATCTACAAAAGAACAGAATTATCATGAATATATTTACAGTAACCTAGTGCCACCCTAGACACAGAAAGACTTTGAAAAACTAGGGACTTTGCAAAAACAGAACTGTAGTCAACACATTATTCAGAAATAAGTATCAGAAAATATAAAATTTATAGTTATTAGAATGTCGTCCCACATATATGGCATTATGAAAGAATGCTATATTCAAGTCATATTACTGGAGCTACCAAAAGATAAGATTTCCATAAATTTTTTTATGGGGCGCCTGTGTGGCTCAGTCAGTGAAGTATCCAACTTCGGCTCAGGTCATGATCTCACTGTTCCTGAGTTCAAGTCCCATGTCAGGCTCTATGCTGACAGCTCAGAGCCTGGAGTCAGTTGGTTCAGATTCTTTGTCTCCCTCTCTCTGCCTCTCTCTCTGCTTCTCCCCTGTTCACACTGTCTCTTCTCCCTCAAAAATAAAGAATCATTAAAAAGTAAATACTTTTAAATTTCTGGGGAGTCTATATGTTGAGATTTATTGCTGGTACAACTGCAAAAATGTGGACTAAAAGCATTCTTTCTTTGTGTCTCCCATCATACTTCTAAAAGGTACTTACAGGTTTGCGACTTGAAAGCCTTTAAGAAAGAGCAAAGTACTTATGGTATCCATTTTTGTAAAAACTGAAAGCAAGTATTCTAGTGTTCTGGCCACACTACCTTCCTTTCTCAACTGTTTCCTTCCCTTTTTGCCTAGTATTTTGAATTAGTGCTGTTAAGAATAGGAGATTCTCATTCCCGTGAAATAGAAAGACGTGTGTGTGCATGGATGTTTGTATGGGTGTGCTGAGGAATGGGTCTTTTTTTTTTTTTAGTGTTTTATTTATTTCTGGGAGAGAGAGAGAGACAGTGTGAGCAGGGGAGAGTCAGAGAGAGAGGGGGAGACACAGAATCTGAAGCAGGCTCCAGGCTCTGAGCTAGCTGTCAGCACAGAGTCCGATGCAGGGCTCTAACTCACAAACCGTGAGATCATGCATGACCTGAGCCAAAGTCGGACGCTTAACCAACTAAGCCACCCAGGTGCCCCAAGGTTAGTTACGGTGGCCAAGGATCTTTAGAATCTTTAAGTTTTCACAATTTAGAAGCTGTTTTGGGAGAGGCAGCTGGACATTCTGTCTGTCACTTGCAGGACAGGTTACTGAGGTCTAGGCCACTCTTACATATATGAAACTCCACTTCGCCTCCCATGCTACTTTGGGACTTCTGCAGCCAAGAGTGATGAACAGATTTTAATTCAAGAGAATTCACTGCTCTGATGGTTCATGGAAAGTTACCCAGGTAATGGTTAACCTGATAGTGGGCCCTCATTTGCTTGTCTGGATTTAGAAGGCAGACATAGGTCTTTAGTTCAAATCAAGAGAAAAAGGGCCAAGGTGTTGGGAGTGTTTGTGTTACCACTCGCTCCTTTGATTTGCATTACTGGTAAATGAGTACACTATCATTTGCCTCTGCTTTGCTTCACAGATGTCTACAATAAAATCAGTGTCAAATGCACTCCCACAGGCTTTTCAACCCAGCCACAATACTGAACATAGCTCTAAAAGTATAATCCACCAGCGCCCCTCCCCACCAAAAGGCAACCTAAATAAAATCAATCTTGATGATGCTCCCAGACCCTCTCACTGGTTGGGAACATTTGTCCTATCCAATGTCCTATCTAATAGGACCAGCATCTTTTCAAGGCCCTCTTTTTAAATAGGTTGATATCTACCTTTACTGTTTGGATATATTAAAACATGGCCTAACAAAGAAGTCTGAATATAGTACCAAAGTTGGTACCTGGGCCAGAAGGCTACACAGTAGGAAAATCTTGAAAGGATTTCTTTGGTCTTTAGAAGGGATCCCAGATTAGGGTGACAAACAGTCTGGGTTCACCCAGGACCTTTGGGTGGGCATTATACTGGTATGCCAGTACATTTCTCTAAATACTAAATTCAAATGAAGCAACATAACAACGATGGCAACAGTAGGCATATCTTATGCAGGGATCCTTTAGCCAACGACAAATATAAAAACGGACAACAAATTCATTTTCTATATTTTCTCTAGATGGCTATATCTCTATCTAAGAAGATGATAGAAAGACTTCATAGATTAAAATGAAAGAATGAAGGCTCAAAATTTCCGACAGAAACCCTCCAGATTCAGAGACCATTTCACACTACATTCAGAAGAAGGCAAATATCCACATCATAAATCAGCTTCGAAATGAGAGAGGACTTCTAATGTCAGCAATATAGTGGTTAGAGGTTATGCACTCTTGCTCACTCACACACGTGCGCGCGCACACACACACAAACACACACACTCCTGGATAAAATATAATAGTGGGGACAAAAAGTTAAATACAGACCTATACTCAAAAAGAAATGAGATTCCCAGAGATGATTCACAGCCAGGGTGAAAAACACTTAACCAGAAACGATAGCAGATCTACAGGCTCTAAGGAACAGGGGCTAGATTTTTAATGCCCACAGAGAAACAGGTCCTACAGTTCAGTCACAAAACCAACGATTTGGAAAGGCTACTGACTCCAAGTCATTGATTCAGGGATGCAGCAAGGAAACAGTTTGGGCAAGGGTTCTGGTGGGCAAAGAGAATTGGTTTTAAGTAGTCAAATCCCTAAACATTTTCCATATGTAGTTACAGAATCTAAATTTACACTATTTGCATAGTCTGGGAACCCCAAGCCATAAAATTAATGTAAAAACTGATCACCGACCAGTGGAACTCCTGGGAAACTGGCAGAAGCTAACATAAAACCACTTTGTAAGATCTCTCCCATAATCCAGAGCACACAGAACTTACAATGAAAACGAACACCCCAGATGAAGATGAGCTCACAATCAAAAATCAGAAACAGATGCAAAGCAATCCACTGTGGAAGAGCCAGCAAATGTATGATAGAAGATTAGCACCCTGAAATCTTGACAAATACAATCATTTGAAAGAGAGTACACAGACAAATGTTTTTTTAAATGTTAGTAGAGACAAAAGAAGGAAAAGAAATCACAACAAAAAGACAAGTTTGAAATGGAACCAAATAGCACACTGACAAATTAAAAACACAGCTACTGAAATTAAGAAAATAGAACTTGGCTTAAACAGCAGATTAGATGCAATGAAAGCTAATTTAACTAAAAAGCAGAACAGAAGAAATTAGGCAGAAATTCATGTATTCATTCAACAAATACTTCTATTGTACATTGTGCATCCATTCGGAGTGAGTCACTCTTGTAAAAACTTTGTATTATTGAACAAAACAAAGCCTTTGATCCTCCTAAAGCTTATATTTTAGTGAATGAAATTAGAGGTAAAAATGAGAGATAGATATCAAGAGACATAGTATAGAATGAAAAATTCCAAAAACCAGAGTTCCATTAAGGAAGCAGAATGAGGAAAGGTGATATACAAATTACCAGT
This sequence comes from Proteles cristata cristata, assembly GCA_017311185.1. Lineage (NCBI taxonomy): Eukaryota > Metazoa > Chordata > Mammalia > Carnivora > Hyaenidae > Proteles > Proteles cristata. Next base: position 247,216 of record JAESUZ010002737.1, on the reverse strand, counting down.
TGAGATGTTTTCAGAATCTGTGTAAGATGACAATATCAGCACATTCAAGAAGCAGAATAAATAAATTTAAAAATAGATGTGGACATATCACAGGAAATCTGTAGACCCACAAAACGAAGAGAACATCTCAAAAACAGAGAATTAAAAACATTTACTAAATAATGACAATATTTTGTTTTAAGAGTAAATGGATATTCAATGTCTACCCAATGCAATTAAGTTTAACTCATGAACTTAATGACATCTCTTCTGATTAGTTACAAAGGTCTCTACTTATTTGCAGGTCTTCATTATTGAGAAATGTAACTGATTTTTTTTCTTTGGTATTTTGTTGTATTTTTGTGTATTGTTTATACAAGTCCTCTAGTTTCCCTAATCAAGAGTTGAACTACATTTTCTGAGAAATTGTAAAAGCCTTTGTTACTGTATTTTTACAACAAGCTAGAGAAATTCCTTACATTTGAATTTACTCTTCTTTATACAGGCCACTAGCTATATAAGTAAGTCAGCGAAAGTGTCCCTGTTCTACAAGCATTAAGACTGAGACATATGAGGGACGCCTGGGTGGCTTAGTCGGTTAAGCGTCCGACTTTCGCTTGGGTCATGATCTCGCGTTCGTGGGTTCGAGCCCCGCGTCGGGCTCTGTGCTGACTGCCAGCTCAGAGCCTGGAGCCTGTTTCAGTCTGTGACTCCCTCTCTCTCTGACCCTCCCCTGCTCATGCTGTCTCGCTCTCTCTCTCCTAGAAATAATAAATTAAAAAAAAAAAAAAAAAGACTGAGACATATGAAAACCACAATTAAAAAAGCAAAGGAAAGGATGCAACTTTTCTTTCACAAACATCTATCTTATCAATAAGCCATTGTTACTGGTCTGCCAAAATTTCTTCTATACCCACAGAACTTCATTCATTTTTCCACTTTGAAAATTCAATCACTGATATTTCTTTGAAAGTCTATGTCCCATATTCATTTTGTCTAAATTATTTCATTTAGCAGAAAAATATGATACAGCAAAACAAAGAATATATTTTGAGATTAAGAGCTCCACCATTGCTAAGGTCATTGAGGATGCGTGCCCATGTATGTAAGAAATGTCGCTATCTCTTTCACATAGTTAACTCCATGATATGCTATTTGAAGACCACTGAATTCAAAAATGCTACCGTGTGTGTGAGTTATAACGGCAATGCAGAGATCCTCTATTGCCTTCCACAATCATAAAGGAAGAAATAAATTCCTGTTAAATGCTCTTTTCTCAATTTCATTATACACATATTATCTCTAACATCATTTAACCTTTATATGGCATTTTATGTTGCAAATTACTTTTTTAATGTAGTATTCACAATTTTAGAACTAGTCCTTTTTTATGCGATTCGTTTATTATCCTAATTCAGCTCATTTGATGAAAATCACTATAAATTAGTAAAGCATGACCATTTTGATGTGCTAGCCACAAAATATTTAAAAACACAAGTACCTATAAGGATATCTTAGAGGATTAGAATTTCTGAATCTGGATCTGAACCCAAAATTCTCAACATGAAGTTCTCTTTTCTTAATAACAATAATCTTAATGCTACCACATTAGATTCTGGCTCATTATTAAAACGGTCCTTTAAATGCTTATGCATACATATTCTAAACAAACTTCTCAGAAACAAATCAGCTATAGAAGTAAAATTTTCTAAATAAGTAGTTATGTAATTTGTAACAAAAACTTAATTATAAGAGATCAAGAATGATGAGTTTATCTACCAGCACCTCTGCTACAAAATTAACAGTATTCTCACTACGTAACGCAATTGTGAAATAATTCATCTGCTTATTGGATCAAGATGGACAATAACATGTTCATCCCTGATTACAGACACTCATGCCTTCTGTACTCATTTGTCTCTTCAGCTGATTCAACTTATCAAAGGAAAGGAAAACAGGGCATTATTTAGCAGTTAGAAAAACCATTAGATAATAATGCTCATCTACTTTTCTACCTATTTACTACCACAGCACCACCACTAACAAAAAATGTATTAACAATTGGCTTAAAAATATGAACCTAGAAATATATGACTTCATATTATTCTTTAGTTCAAAAGATAATTAAGTATTACAAGTCTGTGAAAATGGTAGCCAAGAATTGGTTTCTATGAGCTTCCATGAGTATGTCTCCATAAATGCCACCAATGGAAGTCTGAACATGAACAGAGTGAAATATCCGCATGGAATCTTAAATATTAATTTGCCTTAATCTTAAAAATTAATAAAACAGAGTGGCAGGCATCTGCACTAATAGAATCTCTACATTTTATGCTTTTGGAATTACTCGCACTTTGCAGATTTAATTTAAAAAAATCTGTGAACTAGCACCCAAAATGTAGTGTAAAAGAGATACAAATAAGTTTAGCAGCCACCACACAAGATATGTTTCGTATTTACTGCACAGATGAAAAGTGTTTGTGAAATTCTTTACCAGTAATAATATTCTTTTACAGAGACAACATAACGTGAAAATAAAAGAATATTTGCTTCTGATTTAATTTTCCCATCACTTACGTTTTTAGCCTGCTACAGACATAGCAATGACCAACACACAGGCATATATATCCAAACACATGCCCAAACAATTTGTCACCATAGTATAACAATCATGTGCACCATGGGAACACACCATTTGTGAGTTCGTGGCACTGAAAATATCCCAGGCACTCTCCATTTGACAGGTACTGCTCACTGAGTGGAGACTCACGCATATCTTCTCCTTAATGTCCACAATGACCTGATTGTTCCCATCTTACAGAGTCTCAAAGATGTTAAACTCTTTTGGACACACCTATTCTACAGGAAAGGGGATGTAATGAGTACCTCAGTGACAATGGATAATGGGCCCAGAGCATGGGTATTGATGCCGCTTCCTATCCGTCTGCACACTAAATCTTAACTTAGCAGCTGGGTACCCTGAGGTAAGTTACTTAAATTCTCTGAGCCTCATTTTTCTCAGACGTAAAATGGGAATAATGTTATCTCCAAGGTTGAGAGGACTGCATGAGTTTAAATGAGATAATGGACTGCCGTGGCTATTAACTAATACATGACAAGTGCTCAACGAAGATAAGGCTCCCTCTGATCTTCCCCAACAAAAATTATCTTTGACAATATACCATAAAGGCAAAATGCTCTCGTTTTCCATTAGAAGAGCAGCAAAAATCAGCCATAGTCTGAATTCATCAAACTTGTCAAGCTGTTCAACGTCCATTATTCTTTTTTATTATATTTAAGGCACTTAAAATAATCTCCCAGTGATTTATTCTCCTTTTAACTAGATGCAGTAATTAGAATATCTTTTATGATACAGCGGAGTTTTCATTTCAGTCAAGGTGTGACTGTTTTAGAAAGCCACCGTTCACTGAAGAATATTACAACCCAGAAACTGCTTTTATTCTCATTTTGAATAGAAACACAAACACAAAATGAAGGGGATACATAGTGTATTTCTATAGCTGAAAGATGAAAACGCTCAAGCATGCAGGAGCCAATAATTCCCAAAATACCTTTCATGAACTGAAAAACAGATACGTACGTTGCCATGGTATTCGGCAAAATTAATACATTTGAAATTTGGATTATGTATGAAAAAAAGTATGGGAAAGTCTTTTACCCCCTTCCCATAATGCTGGCGTATAACCTTTAAAAAAAAAAAAAAAATCAGCCCAATATCTATTTCCCAGAAGAAAAACTAAAGAACAGCAAAAAGTTGAGCATAGATTCGGGATCCAAAGTAAACGTGGAGATTATGTATGTACTTGTCAAATGGAGGCTTGCTTCCCAACAATTCTATTGAATATGCTAAGAGCACACAGCACATGTGTGTCAGGATTCCATCCCGGCTCTGTCATTAGCTAGTTGGGTTAACCTTGAGTAAATAATTTAATTTGGGGTTCAGTTTCCTCAATTGTAAATGGTAACTCCAACAATAATGTTTATGCAGCACTTCCTGTGTGCAAGAACTGTTTTAAGAACTCTGTGTATGTTTACTCCCTCTTAATCCTCACTATGTACAAGGGAGCGGAGTATTACTATTATCATCCCATTTTCAAGGAAAGGAAAATGAGTCAGAGAGAGGTTAAATTACTCATTCTAGAGCTAGGCGTCCCTGATCCGAAGGATTTCGCCTACCTGCCTCACCCATGTGAGGCTTAAATCATTTCTAACATTCTTGAGAATAAAATTCCAAGATTCCGTGCTTTCTCCTTTGGGGGCTTTTTTTCATTCTTACTTCTCTAAATTATCTGCTTATCTCCCTGATCTCACTATACGTTTCTTAGGGTCAGCTCCTAATTATACATTTTTATGCACATCTACCGCAAACGAGGACTGAATTCTGTATGTTATGAGCATACTCAGTGCTTTGTAAGTATATTCCTAAAGGCAGTCGCTGAATCTTTATGAGGCAGAAATTAATCACCTGTTGCCCTGGGGTCTATCATCCAATAGAGGAACAAATACATACACCTACTGTCAACTCAAAAGACTGGAATAAGCAAGTGAAAAATGACAAGATCAGTGCTCACAGAGCTGATACAAGCACTTTTTGATAACATTTAAACATAAGTGTGTTTCTAGAGAACTTCCACAGTAAGTAAGATAAATCATGCACAGGCATGTGTTACATAGAAGTGTGCATGTGACAGACTGTCAGAGGTAGTAGAACGTCATGATTACAAGCCATGACTCTTGAACCAAACTGTTCACGTCCAAGTAGGGCTCAGCCAATTAAAATCAGAAAAGAGACTTAGCCTATGCTGAGCCCCAGTCTTCTCCTCTGCACAACAGGGATAGTAATAGCTGCTACCCTCACAAAACCATCAAGTTTAAGAATGAGTTTTCCACTCATTCATTCAGTGAATAATAATTAAATAAGTCCTCTGGGGAAGGAATATACCAGGAACAAGAGACACAGCGATGATCAAGGGAGACACGGGTCCTGCCCCTAAGGAAGCTGCGCTACAGCAAAGCAAGACAGACTTTAAAAACAATTTGACTCACAGCTTGTTTTTTTTCATAACTTAAGAGTTCGAGTGAGATCCTTAAACTTGATGGCTTTCCGCTTCTGTTGACTTTTTAAATCCAACATACAAAAAGACATTGAACCTTTTAAAATGAGATGTCTAAATAACAACGGGTATGAATTATAAGTTTACAAGTGAAAAAAAAGAGTCATGATGAGCAGTTTCAACACTGGTGTTTTGCACTACATTTGCAAAACCAATGATAAATCAATATTTACAAAAATATCTTCATTGTAAGCATTCCTAATAACAATGAGGGCGACCGGGAAGCGAGAGGAGGCCAAGTAAGTCTGTAGAGGATTACAGTTCTTGGGTTTTTTTGTGTTTTTTTTTTTAATATTTTTATTTATTTCTAGGAGAGAGAGAGAGACAGCGTGAGCAGGGGAGGGTCAGAGAGAGACGGAGTCACAGACTCTGAAACAGGCTCCAGGCTCCGAGCTGGCAGTCAGCACAGAGCCCGACACGGGGCTCGAACCCACGAACCGTGAGATCATGACCCAAGCGAAAGTCAGACGCTTAACCAGCTAAGCCACCCAGGCGCCCCGCTACTTGGTTTTTAATAATAGGAGGGGCCTGAAGAAGGCAAAAAAGGACCAAAGTGTAAGTTTTGAAAATCTACAAATAAGTCCCCCCAGACTAACCAGATGCACAGCATGATCAAGTATCAGCAACCAAAAGTAGGTGAGAAAAATAATAAATTTTCAGCTTGGAAGGCTGTAATAATATCACCATTATAATTCATCCCAATATATCAACACAGGCTTTACATTAACAGCCTTACGTTCAAAAATAGACATAGCACCACCTTAACATTTCATACTTTCAGTGTTTGGAAAGAACGTCAGGGAAAGCTCCCAGCACGTGTTTCCATCAATCAGAGTAAGGGGGATGGAGAAAAAGAAAGAATCCGGGGAAAGGAAAGCATAGATTCTGCTCTGCGGGGGCCGAGGGAGGATCGTGTTCCAGCGCCCGAGGAGAAATATTCTCCCCAGTTCCATGCCCATTCCAGACGGATTCCCAACAGCTGCTGAGCCACCAGTACTTTGAAACAGACAGAGCTTTACTACAAATCCACTTTTACAGTGTCTAAACTTCAAACACCTTCTTTGCCGAAACAAGGCTGCCATCGAAAAATGCGCTTCCATTTCATTGCACTTTTCCTATTCATTGGCATTGGTGTTGTCTTTTTAAAAATATGACGGTATAAAATAATATTCTGGTGACAGGATTCCCTAAAAGGTTATGGCTGGGTGCATTTCGAAGTCATATTATGACTTCCTCTGTGCATCCGATTTCTGTCGAACCGACACCCGTGCTTATATTTACAATAAAACATTCTGATGGGTGAGACTGAACTGGTCCCTTATTTGACAAAATTTATTGATATTTTCAGTTTGGACATCCTATTATCTAGCCAATATACAGCTACAGAGCTAGCCATCTACAACTACCACCGGTATCTATTTATACCCATTGTGTGAAGAATTTAAGGATTAGAAGGCATCCTAAGAATGGAATTAGGGAAAAAAAAAAAAAAAGCAGGTCCAAACTCCCTTAACAAAGCCTTGTCCACATCTAAATTTCCTAAGACACTGAACATTTCCTACACTATCTTTTTGATGCACTGTTTGGGAGAGCTCTGAGAGAACTTTCGCCCCGGGAAATTCTTCAGCTCGGTCAAAAGAGGCTGGAAAACAATGCTGTTGCTCTGGTCCCAGACCCCTTTGGAAAACAAACTGCCATTTGCGGAGTGATTCGGTGATGTACAAAAACAAGCACGAGGACATAGAAGAACAACTCTGTTTTATCAATTTAGACCAGAATTTAAACTCCCATCGAATGCCTGCGCGCTCAGACTCTTTGCCACGGAACCAGGGGGCTGAGCAGGGTTTCATGCCCTCGCCAACCCCGCCCACCCCACTTCAAGACCCCAGGGATCTTCCTGGTGTTCAGCTGAACCTCTTACTCCACTCAGTAATTTGAACGAGTCTGAGTAATGCTTAACAATGTGAATATGTAAAATTTAGGATAAGATTTGAATCCCAATTTCTTGAAATAGCAAATGTGTGAAATGATTCGCTGGGCATACTGCACTTAGCTTATTTTAATGATTCACATGTGGATTCACTGCTTTGTTTTCTGACAATTCTGAAAGGGAGTTCCAGCAGTGTGCCCGGGTGGCTCAGCTGATTAAGCGTCCCTCTCTTGATTTCGGCTCAGGTCATGATCTCACCGTTCATATAAATCCAAGCCCCACATGAGCTCTGCACTGACAGTACAGAGCCTGCTTGGGATTCTCTCTCTCTCTCCCTCTCTCTCTCCCCCTCCCCCAATCACACATGCATTCTCTCTCTCTCTCTCAAAATAAATAAATAAACTTAAAAAAAATTAAAAAACGGGAGTTCCAGGGAGGAAGACACTCCATCGAGGTGATAATCTTCATTTGGATGATAATCTCCAAGCAGTGATCAGCAACTTAAACGATTTGTGAAATAATTCGATTCTGGAGCAGCACAGGGATTCTGCCCAGGAACGGATTCAGAACAATTTATTCTCTCCGGCTCCTGGTGGCATGCTGGCATGTGCTGAATAAATTTTGACCCTGGATGCTTACACTGTCCCCAATTCTGATTCCTCTTGTTAATCTCAAGAATATCTTTTTCCTCAATCTAAAACTACTAAACCAATTGTGAAACTACCTCCTGCACCTTGCAATCAATTAGTAGCATACTCCTGGCCCAGATGACTCTTTTAAACACCAGAACTATAATCAGAGAAGAGTCAAGTCCAACCAATGCAGACTTTGCTCACACAGCCCATGCAAAAACTATGGAGACAACTCCTAGCTTCTGGAAGTAAATACTATTCATTCACAGCCCACTTATGTTGGAACTCAACACAAAGCACTGGCTGGGATCTACGGATTCTCCAAGTTAGATGTCTAGAGTCTTCTTGAAATCTTACTCTATCTGCTCTTGGATACACATCAGAAGAATCATTTTCTAATTTGTATTTACAAAAGTATGTCAAATGAAATAAGTTAAATGCTGCGAGAGGAAAACTACTTTATTCATTATTTTAATAGTTTGCTCTTACATAATAACACCCAACTTGGTTGCTATTTTCTCTAATATCTATGCTCAAAAAATTGTTATTTGGGACTCCTCAAAAACTCGGATTTTATATGCAGCATAAAACACGGGCCCCTTTTCCATCGTAGCACTATTTATTCCACATCCTGACTCTTGATCTCACCTCCACCCCCTTGATCAGGGCCACGTGACCCAGTGGTAGAGTGTTACTAGGCAGCAGTCAAGTTAGTAGGTACAAATATTTCGGTTACAGCATCTTCTCTGGTGAAATTACACAGGCCAGAAATTTGGTCTTGTGTGTGTGCATGTAGGAAAGTGCCACGTACACTGACTGTGTTATATAAATAATGAAAATTAAATTACAGGATTTTAGGGACACATTCCAAACAATCCACTTTACTGCCAACTACACTGGGCTCATGACCAGCTGTGGAGAAAAGAATGTCCCCCTCCCCTTAAATCTTTATGTATCCATTTTCATCAATTCCCATAAACATGGATTCAATCGGGTATCCATCATGCCCAAAGTTCTAAACTATCAGAATCAAAATCATCACGCTTGTCCCAAAAAACCCTTTTTGTTTAATGCTTAGCGATGCACAGTTTTGAATGAAATGTCCATTCTCTCCTTGTTTTCCATGTGACTAAAACGCCAAAGCCAAAAACCTCTTCTTCACATGTTATTCTTTCAAACACCTTGAAACTCATTCTCCCCCTCCGTGAAGTGACACACATAATCAATCACAGCTAGCATTGTTAGTGTTGTTTTTTTAATGGGGGACACTGTGGTGGGTGCTTTATATGGATTAGTCCACTTGCTCCTCACAAACCCAGAAAGCAGAAGCTACTACTCTTGCCGTGTTACAGATAAGCAAACTGAAACTCAGAGAGGTAGATTAACTTCTCTAAGGTCACACAGCTGCTGAATAACAGAGCCAGGTTTCGAACTTCACAGTCTTAACTGTGGAATGTGGCCTCCGAACCACAACTGTGTCTCTTCCAACCTGTATGAAGCATGGTCACAGTTCTGTTTCCTGTCTCCAAGAGATTTGAGTCTCTACTGTTCCTTACTGTCACCCCCACCCAGGGATTAACCTTGCAATCACACTTGCCAAGTTATGTTACTCAACTTATTTAAAAGATACTTGAGAAAAATACATCATCCTCCACAAAAGCCTGGGGGAAATAAGATGAGGGAAATAAGACTTTTAAAAAAAAAAAAAAGGCACAAAGAGAAAAAAAAACAAAACCTTCCGGCTTCTCCTTTTTCTGGTAAAACAGGAAAAACCGTGTATTTTCTATGCTGAATTAAGTTCAAGAGTGTTAGACTAAACAACATCAAATGGCAATCGCCACTTTCAGTCAGCTCTCAGGAAGTTCATGGTGACACACAAATAACCGAAATTCAAAGGTAATTCTTGAACACACTTTACTTCAACAATCATTTACTCAGGGCTGGGTACGTGAAAAGCCACCTCTACTTAGCTCTTTCAAATGCCTTTTCTCATTTGGCCTAATATCCCCATTCGTCCACACCTATGTCTCCAACCACGCTGTACAAAAAAAGCTTTGTGCAATCAGGAACTATTTTGTATCCCTCTTTTTTTTTTTTCCTTCCAGAAACTGGCAGAGGGCTTTACACAAGTCTGCACTCAGAAATGATGGTTAAAATTCAACTAAATTGAATTTCTGTTACATCGAACGCAGCTTATGAATAAAATTAAGGTCACTAATATAAATAACTTGGGTTTAATCCTGACATTTATGACATGGGAAAGACTTTACACCTATCTTAGAAAATTAGCTACTACACTTTTGTCAGCCCCAAGATTAATTTACTTTAAAATCAATTAATTACTGGCTTGTGACCAATTTTTCAAATGCTAAAGAGGCATTTCTTGAGTAATTTCATTCATGCTACTCACACTATCGTGTGTGTGTGTGTGTGTGTGTGTGTGTGTGTGTGTGTGTGTTTTGAATCACCAAGAAGAGTAAAGTGCAGGCTCCAGACAACATGCCAGTGCTGACCCGGAAAATGATGCGGAAATGAAACGTACTATACCCGTGACATGGTTTTGATACATCGCTTCACGGGCAAAACGCCACCCCCGAGCTGGCGGCAGGGAGTGCGGGTGACGGCTCTCCTACCACCTCCAACAGCTGCGGAACCCGGGACTCGCCAATGGAGCTCATTTCATCCATTGTTACTCATAATATGATCTAAAGGGGCACGTACGGGATCTCATAGAAAGTTTAAATGTTGTTTGATGAGAGTCATTAGATACTTAAATCAGAAATGAATGGAATAGCAAGTGAAGCAATCATACCACACAGAAAGGACAGCGCAAAACTTCCAGGCCATTCTCTCCACTTGCTCGCGGCTCGTATTCGTACTTCAGAAAATGCGTTGTAGAAAACTACAAACCGCAGAGGGAGGGGGGGAAAAACACATAGGTGTCAAATCCCTGCTTCAGGTGTGTGTATACAAATGGATTTTTCCTCCCGAAGAACTTCCACTACGTGGCAACTCCATAGAACATTTTCATCCGAAAAGGCATGGGTCATTTTTACAAGGATAACTCAGAGACACCACCAAAATGCCAAAGTTGCCACCAAGCAAAGTACCTGGATAATTCTGAGGAAAATGTCACATACGGCTGTCAGGTAATGTCCTCTTGCAGTGGTTTTATTGCTGGGCTTCATTCAGGTAACAATGTTTCCTTCCAATAAACCCTCAAGATTAAGACTCTCATGGTATTTAACAGGAGAGAAAGCACAGCACCCTGAATAAATGACAATGGGGACTTTGGCAAATACACCCTTCGGTACCCAAGCACATTGCTTTAAAACTGCACTTTCCATCTGGGTCTGTGGAATTCCTGGATGTGGATAATCCCTGGAATCCACAATGACACGGGATAAACATCCAACATCGCATGTCTTCCTAAGCTTCGACTTCATGGATGTTTTCTGTACCAGATGCAAATAAATTTCAAGCAGCAAGTGGCAACTTTCAGCCAAGTCCCCAAGCCCCCTGTGTTTATGTATTTACTTTCTGTCTTTAGTTTGGGTGGAAAAGTTTATGAAGCTCTACGGTCTACTGTGTACACAGTGAATCAGTAAATATCAAGAATGAGTAGTACGGTATATCACAATATTCAGGGCTTTCGGGGTGGTAAGACTAGTGGCTGCTCTTGGCACATCGATGAAGGAAATGATTTAAAAGCTGTATTAAGCATGCAAATCTTAAACTAAGCCTCACAGAACCCTAGGATATTATGTTAGACAATATCAAGCCCAATTCAATGAAATCCAACTTTTCCATTTAACTTTAAGAGAAATAGTAAAGAGAGATGATATTCTGAAGGAAGGAAGGGAAGGAGTAAGGGACAGAAGACAGGAGGAAGGAAAAAGAAGGTGGGTACGTTTGATCCCAAAGTATAAAATCATATTATTGAACAAATTTTTGAAAATATATATTTACAGAAAAATTATACTTAGGTGGTAGTTACAAAATTGCCTAAAGTCAAAAGAAAAATATAAAGTGGCTCAGAATTTTTTAAAAAAAAAGATTTCTAGGGGTGCCTGGGTGAGTCAGTCGGCATCCGACTTCAGTTCGTGGTCATGATCTTACAGTTCGTGGGTTCAAGCCCCGCATCGGGCTCTGTACTGACAGCTAGCTTGGAGCCTGGAGCCTGCTTCTGATTCTGTCTCCCTCTCTCTCTGACCCTCCCCTGCTCATGCTGTCTCTGTCTCTCTGTCTCTCTCTCTCAGAAATAAATCAATTAAAAAAATCTTAAGTGAAAAAAAAAAGATTTCTACAACAGCTTTAATGAGTGAAACCTAAAGCCATCATAGTATATTGAGAAGACAGAACCCTAAATCCACTTTAAAGAATTATTGTTATACATTAGAATCTTGTAATGCAATTATATTCTGTATTTAGCCATCCCAGTAAAAATTTTAAATGTAATTTCCTATTCTTTTGATTTTTAGTATGGAGTAAGATTGAGGAGAGAGAGTAGAGCATCTATTTGGGGAAGCAGGAAAAATTTTAAAGGTTATATCAGCCGTGTTATTAACAAGGGGCACACACTGAATTTAAATTCCCTATAAATTCTTCCCTGGTTGTGATCAATGAAAGTAGTAGTGTCTCCCTCTGTAATCCTACTGCATTTGAAAAATTCTTATTTCATGTGTATGTTCTGCCTTCTATGACATTCATGTGTACTTAGATTAGGCAAGTCATTTATAAGACTTCGGGAATAGGATTTCTTGTTTGTGAAACTGAAATAATCAAGCTACTTCTGAGGGCCTAAAAGGACTAAAAATCTATTTGTGAAAGTATCCTGGAAGTTCAGTGTAGGCATGGTTATCATCACATTCTTCCTGAAGACACCAACCAGGAAGGCCATGAGCTATGCTGCCCACATACTGCCAGTGAGTGCCAGGCAGTGGCCCTGGCCCTACCTAAAATCTTTCTCAGGACCCAAAATAGATCTTGACACACATCTCTTCTTCATAAAGGTTTGTAAAACCAAAGTGAATTGGTTTTATAATTGTGGGGCGCCTGGGTGGCTCAGTCAGTTGAACGTCCAACTCGTAATTTTGGCTCAGGTCATAATCCTATGGTCATGGGATCGAGCCCCATGTCAGGCTCAGTGCTGACCTTGGAGCCTGCTTGAACTTCTCTCTCTTTCTCTGTCTCTCCCACTCTGTCCCTCTCCCCTGCTCACTCACTCAATCAATCACGCTATCTCTCAAAAAAAAAACCAAAAAAAAAGTCAAAGTGAATTCCACATTAAAGGGAAACTAAAACAACATAAAACCAATAAAAAACCATTTAGCCAACAAATAGCAGAGGCTGCAAAACAACAAAAATCTCATGAGGGACAGGGATCAATAACGGAGATCAAAAGGTGTCTCCCTCCTTTTCTTTATTCAACTCAAAACTACTCTGACTTGATATTATAAGTGCGGGTTATTTTTTCCTGACGTGTACTCCTACGTTGATGTTTAAATAATTCATAAGGAAAACGATGCTCTGAGGAGTGAGCATTCCTTTATATTTCATTTCCAAAAAATATTTTTGTCCTTGTACTGAACTTTGGAGGCAAATGACGGACTCAATCAATCAGCATGTGTTCCTGGGTTAACAACAATTTGTTAAAGCTGAAACTTAACTCACAACACGCAACTTGTACAAACAGGAAAATATCATCCTGCAAATTCAAACAATGTGAACGCCAAAGAGAAAGGTGCCCAGCCAGCCAGGGAAAGCCATCAGTCTACTCCCTGAGCTGGACGCAACTCTCCAGCAGACTGAGAAATTTTCAAATTAATTTGGTCATGAGTGTATCCAGGGTACAAAACACAGTAATTCAACTTAGATGGGGAGAAATCATGAACTGGTAACATTTTCAGAAACTGGACTGTTATCTAATAGAAAAATATTTGGGGTAGAGTGTTGATTTGATAGTACTGATGTTTTAGGTTTGCAAAAAGTAGGAATATTAAGTATACCAAATAAAATACAGTCCCCCAACAACCTAACCTGTTCCCTGAATATTTTATGTATGTTGTACGAGGTCTCACAAAAATTGTTATCCCAGTCCTACAACTGCCAGAATTAAAGCCATCAAACTCTCAGCTAAAACGGAGGTAGAGAAAAGTCCCTAATTCTTCTTCCTCAATATGTTATATCAAATGTCTCTTAGTAACTGCATTAGAAAGCAATTACAGCTTAATAGCTGTCTAAATCCATTATCAGTGTACATTTAACCTTTCAATATTTAAAGATAATATTTAATTTGAGCAAATTAATGGACTGCCTGTAAGACCAAATACATCTATTTAGTCTTTCTGGTTTTCCATCAACGATATTTCTCTTTAGAGACTGGGTCTTATGACAAGAAGTCTGGCAAAAATGGAGTTCTTTCTATTTGTAGTTTAAACAGATATTAATAAATGAGAGGCCAACCTAACCCCAAATGAGAAGTAATGTCCTTATTAACTGCACGTGTTTTCTACCATTAACAAAGCTGCTTTTAATTCTCTGCAGATTAATTTGTATCATTAATAGTTAAGTGAGCTTATATACCTTTATCTTTCAATGTGATTTTTTTTCAAATTCCAAATTGTTTAATCTCTTTGACTCTTAAAAGGATTGAGTGGTTTTCCAGAACAGCATTTTTTTTTCCACAATGCCCTGGATTTCACATCCCTGTTCAAGAATAATTATGTTTAAGAACTATGATAATGACTTTAATGTCTCGGTTATACTTTCAGGGACTAGATCAATCAGCAGAAACACCACCATAAAAAGAATATAGCATAATTTCCCAATAATATCATATTAATAAATGCAAATAAGTAGGATATTAAATTAACAATAGTAGGACTTCAGCTATCAATAAGCAAATGCAAATTCTCCAGCTAAACAGTTTCAGATTTTAGGGCTTATTGAGAATTTCAAAGGGGACTTTTTCCATAGTTAAATAAATACACACGTCCATATTACCTTTCTATTCTTAAATAATGGTTAAATCAATTACATTGCTCATTAAAATAAAAAGTACTAAATCATCTCCTTTCATTACTGTCATTCAATTCAAGTGCACCCGCTTCCACAAATCTAGAAGACAGAACTTTGGTGATATCTTGGTCACACTTCGACGGCTGAAAATAATTCTAATCCAAGTAAAGTGCTATAAGAATTATTGACATTTTAGCCTGTCCCCAGCACTAACTGCTCCCATTCCCAACTTTATGTATATTCCTATGGTCCCTGAATCCAGAAACAAGCCCTTTATGATCCAAGAGCATCTGTCTGTGTCACAGTATTTCCATCTCCAAAGACCACTGGACCAGCCAACCCATATGTCAATGTACAATTCTGTTGGAGGAGGTATAGGGCAAGCTGGCTGATCCTCAAGCTGGACCTGGACAAACCTGGACAATCACACAACTGAAGGCTCCTTAACCCGTCTCCTGTTGTTGGAATACATGTTCTCCACTGTTCTCACAGTAGGAGCCGTTTTAAGGATGCAGCCTTGAGAGAGTAAGGTATTATTAAGACCATCTGGACTTTATATGTGATTGAACCCCATTAAGACCTCTATATGAACTCTTAAGATTCAGGTGGGCAGATGCAGAGATCTACTCATCTCGCAGCCACCCAAGACAAGCCTGATAAGCGACTTCCCTCGTTTACTAAAACAGGCACCTATCAAGGTGGTCTGCCTCTTTCTTTAGTCTCTCCTCGCCCTCCATGTATAGAAGCTAGTTTGCAAACCAACAAATTCTTGTTTAGCCAAACAAGTTTCTTCCTTAGAGTTTGTCATCAGTGTGACTTTTAATATTGCTGCATTATCCAAATCTATCCTTTAAAGTATCCGATATGTTCAAACTGCCCCAAAACTAATGAGAAAAAATGACCGCACTAATAGGAATATAATGATGATTACACTCTTAATTGCATTCGTTTCTTCTACTTTATGATTAGAATTCTGAGCAAAACAATCCAAAATATATTTAAGATATTTGTAACTGTCACCAAATGTTTTGCTCAGTCTTCCAACGAGCCTAAATATAGGGACATCTGGGCAGCTCGGTCGGTTAAGCCTTGACTTCAACTCAGGTCATGATCTCACGGTTCATGAGTTTGAGACCCACATTGAGCTCTGTGCTATAAACATGGAGCCCGCTATGGATCCTCTGCCCGTCGTTCCGTCTGTTTCTGCCCCAGTCTCTGTCTGTCTCTCTTTCAAAAATAAACAAATACTTTTAAAATAAAGTCTAAATACATTTATAAGAATACCTTTACATGGTAGAAAAATCAAAACAGGGTTATCCCCCAATTTTCCAAACTTCATGTTACACTGATTTGCTTTTATGGAAGACCTACATTAGTACTTGTTTCCACTAATGGAAGGAAATCCAAGAAAACATACCCGCTTTTACAAAAAAGAAAGTGAAACGTGAAAATAGCATCAAGTGTTTGTTTTCCAACAAAATATAAATGTAAATTCTTCTTCTCCCCCTTTTAACATAAAAGGTAAACTGCCAATTTCTACACTGACATGCCTAGAATGAATTATCACTTTAAATGGTAGTATTAAAAAAATTATAGGAGCTGATGAAAACATGTATTTCCAACCAAAATGCAGAAGTTCTATATCAACCACAGTAATATTTCTCTAACTGCCCTACATCTTCGAAATCTAAATAATAGGAAATTCTTCATTAATCCAGCAGAAAAGCAATTTCCTAAAAAGTTTAACTGGAACATTTTAATTGTAGTTTTCCATTGAAGGCTTATTTAAAATTTCAATCACAGATCAGGAAACTGGAACATAATCAAGTAATGATAATTAAAAATTGATCTCCCTGTATTGATCTCTATCATCAACAAAATAATCCAGAAATACGTATTCCCCTTATCAAACCCAAGTATTTCTCAAAGAGAAAATTAACACCCCTAGAGTCACACATCCTTCGGTTACAAAATGGAAATGGATTCATTGGAAGGAAGTCCTGAATAAGTGATTCTAGGCCAACCAAGAAAAGAATTGAATACTGACTCTTTAAAAAGCCAGATTGTCTGTTATGGTCATTGTTTTTAGGCAAAGTTTCCATCAGAGGAGTTAAAGCTGGGGCTTTGGGAGAATGTGGTACACTCTTGTGTGGCACAACCAGGTTTTACTCACATTATTAAAAAGAGTAATAAGTGAAACACTTGTGCTAATCTTCACATCCTTTGCCTATGAAAACTGGTTGGCTCGGTTGACTCTCAAAGGCACGTTGACTCTCAAAGGCACGTAAGAAGAGACAGGACTAAAGAATACACACCATGATCCGGTCATGGGACCGAGCCCCAAGTCACTCTCTGCACTGAGCATTGAGCCTGCTTAAGATTCTTTCTCTCCTTCTCCCTCTGTCCCTCCTCTGCTCATGCTCTCATCCTCAAAAACAATAAAAATAAAATAAAGAATACCCATTTTTTTTTGAGAAAAATGGCAGTAAATTTATTTAGAGATTTCTGGATAAATAAAACTTATGTGTTGTAAACAGATCCCCCATAAAAGAAATTAGCATGATCAAAGCAACTACCAACACATGCCAAAAGCCAAGCATTCAACTATGAGACTGTCAACGGCCAAAGCCAAATAGAACGAGCTCCCCAAAGCAAAAGAAAAAAGTAATTGTTAGTTAGGCTTCCGCTTGTGGCCATCAGAAATGTTACCTTAATTTGGCCTTAATGACCTATAATCTCTTTTAGCATATGGCTTTTAAGACTGCTATTATTCAGCTTGATCTATGGATATAATGGAGCAGAACAGAACTGTGGGTATAATTAAAATAAGTTCCTGTAAAAGTGGAATATGTAGTACGTTGCTAATGTGTAAATGACTAAATAACTTAATTAGGTGAAATGAAGTGCACTTACAACCACCGATACTTAAACCGAATCACGATAATGTTGTATATATGAATACATCCTTTAAAAAAATGTTTATTAGCCAAATAGTAGAACAAAGAAATACAAAGAGACTAGGATCTACAAAATTAACACTGATTAACATTGGTTCCTGAATATAAATTGACAAAACGAAACCTCAATTATTTCTAGCTGTCAAAAATAGCAAACATAATCATGGGATTTTCTGTCCCCTTTAAAAAAAAAAAAAAAGGCTGATGTGGGTAGCAATTATACAGAAGAATGACCTAGTGCCTTGATTTTAGCTCCCAAGTTTTCTTTTCGATCCATGTTCTCTTTTATATGGATAATTGAGGGATTTAAGAGTAGGGGTAGGAGGTGGAGGCTAAAATCTCCACACGTGGCCAAAGTTAAAATTATACTAGATTAGGGGTGCCTGGGTGGCTTAGTCGGTTAAGCGTCCGACTTTCGCTTAGGTCATGATCTCGCGGTTCGTGGGTTCGAGCCCCGCGTCGGGCTCTGTGCTGACTGCCAGCTCAGAGCCTGGAGCCTGTTTCCGTCTGTGACTCCCTCTCTCTCTGACCCTCCCCTGCTCACGCTGTCTCTCTCTCTCTCTCCTAGAAATAAATAAAACATTTAAAAAAAAATTATACTAGATGGATGGTTTTACAAAAAGTAATAAATAAATAAATAAATAAATAAATAAATAAAGCAAGCTTTCGTTTTTCTGGGTTTTGCCATTTCATAAACGAAATAAATACGGCATATGATTACAGGGAGGCACCTTTCTGGTTTGTACCAGCAAAAACACGTATGTTCAAATTCACCCAAAAAGGCTGCTCCCTGAAGCAAGATAAAGAAGCAGACGAGCTCAGTGGGAAGAGAGTGTGAAGTGCACATGTGGGGCCTTGATTCAAAACACAGCTGCTGGATCTAATTTTAGGCCAACTGGCCTTGTCAGTGACTCTTAACAAGGAAAATTTCCCCACTGAATATTAGAAGCTGTAAAAAAAAAAAAAAAAAAAAAAAAATCCCACATAATCATATTCATTAGTTCACTTATCTACACCACTGCTGCTGCTTTATACCAAAAAGACGGAACGCAACTTATCACTGAGAAGAGCTTCACCAGTGCTGTGAAGGGTACTTTAGTTAAGGTAGTTTTATTCCAAAAACATGACCCATGAAGATCCAGAAATTCATGGGCCCACACAGAAATGTATGTGGCAAATAACACAAGGCTAGTTATATGCTCAAAAATGGAATTCAAGTGTTTGTGACTACTCCATACGTGACTTACATAAGTGAAGTTACGGATTTCTCACAACTAATAATGCTATTGACTGCTAACATTTATTGAGCACTTATGGAGTGTAAACCCAGGGCTCAGTGCTATTCTGGGATGAGTTCATTTGATCTCAACAATTCAGTAGGTCCTATGAGTAGCACTATTTTATAGATCAGGAAATACCATCAAAAGCTATCAAATTCTATGGAAACGTCTTCAGCGTTTAGGTAAGTGAAGTATACAAATATTTATCAATAAGTAATCATCTCTGATTTTGCTTTAACCCTCTCTTCGAGAACATTATAAATATAACAGTTTCAACACAATCTCATATGGTCCCAAGCCCGTAAGTAAATGAAGTAAAAACAAACTTGAGTTTATCAAGAGCATTTGCTACCACCATCAAGCAGCACAATAAAGCATTTGTATATTAATGTTGCTGTTGATTCCCTTTATTTTTCAAGAAGGGAAGAATAGGGAAAGTTTAAAATGTTCATAAAGTGATCTCTAGATCCTTATTCCCAAAACTATATGCAAAATATTGGATCTTCATGCTATGTGAATTTTCCTATGGAAAAGTGTCATATCTTTCATCGGATTCCCAAGTGTTCCATACATAACTCCATAAATGTTCAGATTCCCTGAGCCTTACTCCCTGGCCCTTACCAGACTTTGAGCATCACATCCTCCAACCTGCTGCATTGCCCCATTTCTGATCCTGGAGAACCACTTGTGATTTGCAAAGTCCACAACTGAACTCAGATCAAATTGTCTTTCAACCTTTTGTCTTAACCAACCTTCTATCTAAACACTCCCTAATCATGTTTCTTTTTTTTTCTTTTTTTTTTTTTAATTTTTTAATGTTTTATTTATTTCTAGGAGAGAGATAGAGACAGCGTGAGCAGGGGAGGGTCAGAGAGAGAGGGAATCACAGACTCTGAAACAGGCTCCAGGCTCTGAGCTGGCAGTCAGCACAGAGCCCGATGCGGGGCTCGAACCCACGAACCGCGAGATCATGACCCAAGCGAAAGTCGGACGCTTAACCGACTAGGCCACCCAGGTGCCCCTCCCTAATCATGTTTCAAGGTGCAAGTGACATGGCAGTCCTTAGCCCTTACCTCCACTCCCAATGATTCTCATTTCTCTAGTGGTGCCCCACACACTCTTCTAATGGAAATTTATCATACAATAGAATAACATGTTATGTAAATATTCTCTCTCAATGGGAAATCCCCAAGATCAAGAACTGTATTATTTATCATTTTCCATTATCTCAAGCATTCAACACAGTCCTCAAATAGTGAAGACGCAATAAACCTGCTAATTGATAAATATATAAACAAACACTACAAAAATAATCAATGCCTATTTAATAAAATACTGTATGGCACAAGATACACAAGAAACAATCTTCCCCCATAATGATCTTCATACCTAATACTTACTTTTTTAATGTTTATTTATTGTGAAAGACCCAGAAAGCAAGAGGGAGAGGGGCTGAGAGGAGCTGACACAGAAGCTCCACACTCCACTTGGAGCCTCACATTGGGCTCAATATCACAATTGTGAGATTATGACCTGAGCCAAAATCAAGAGTCAGACGCTTAATCAACTGAGCCACCCAGGCGCCCTAATACTGACTCATTGATCTAATTATGTCCATCTTAGTTCCACAAAGAATCTGATCTACTCCTTACAACATTCTTTCACGTATATATTATTGTCACAATTTTCTTCTTTAATTCACATTTTTGTTTCGTTTTTTGAGAGAGAGAGCATGGAAGTGAGGGAGAGGGACAGAGAGAGAAAGAGAGAGGGAGAGAGAGAGAGAGAATGAATCTTAAGCAAACCCTATGCTCAGCACCAGAGCCCAACACGGGGCTCGACCCCATGACCAGAGCCAAAATCAAGAGTTGGACGCTCAACTGACTGAGCCCCCGAGGAGCCCCTCACTCATGTTTAAATATTTAAATAGTTTGTTCTGTGTACAGAAGTAACACATGCTCAGTACTGTGATATTTTTTATTTTATTGTGATATATTGTGATATATTAAAATTTTTTAATCAAGAAAATAGGTATTATCTATACAAGAAAACCTATGCGTGTCCCACTTTTCAAATGAACATTCTCACACTGAGATTTAGAGTGAGTTGTTCAGTATCACAGATCCAACGATAGGAGGAGAAGCCCATCCTTTTTACGCTTAGGTCTAAAGTACATTTCTCTAGACTGAAGGTCTGCAAGCCATTCCCTACCTCACCCCTGCAACATCCAGCTGCTATCCGCTATCTGCTTTGGTAAATTAAGTTGTATTGGAACGCAGTCATGCTCTTTGGTTTATTTGTTACCTACAGCTGCTTTCGCACTACCACAGGAGAATTCAGACAGAAAGTATATGGCCCATGAAGCCAAAACTATTTATTATCTGCTTCCTTACAGAAGTCTGCTGACCCCTACCCTAGTCTGTGTCATTCTAGTTTCAGAAACAAGTATTTATTCTGAAGTCTTTAACATAAAGAAGAATGAGTTCTTCTTTTAAGGAAATGCTTTTTTTAGATCCTAGACATACAAGAGGTAAAATGGTAACATTCATACCATTATTAAAATCATACCATACGAGGGACCGAGTATTAGCATATGTTTTCTTTTAAATTGTAGCTTTATAAAATCAAAACATCAAAATGTATATTCGAAACAGCACACCTGGCCAAAAAGCAAAATATTTAGTAGAGGAGGTGGAGCCAAGGAAGGCACTGGGTAAGTAAGCCCCGGGCGGAGAAGTTTGCCTGTGAGCACGTATACAGCCTCTCCATGTGCTTCCATTGGTCTGTCCAAGGAGACCCTCCTTGGCCCCAGAATCCAACTCCCCCGAAGGTGCTTCCCAAATTTCAGTTCTACTTTCTTGATTTTTTTTTTTTTGCCATAACTAAGTACTAACTAAACATTTATCTAGTTGATACTTTTCTTTATAAATAACTCACTTTAAAAAACTTTAGCCTTCGCCTAAGAATAATATCTATAAAGTCGAGGCCTAGTTGCGCTGGTTGCATTTTTTTCTAAAACATATTCTATCATAGATATCAATAGACAGCAGTCAACCAGACAGAAGACATACAGACACAACTATTGAAAGTAAATAAGTTTCTATGTTTTCTTCTCCGGATAATGAAAAAATACTCATCAGCAACTCAATCTTCCTTTGTGTAATTTTTCTGAGAACTCCCTTAATCACTCTTCGCTTAACTCTTATCATCTAGGGGCACGTGGGTGGCTTAGTCCGTTAAGCCTCTGACTTCGGCTCATGTCCTGATCTCACAGTTCGTGGGTTCGAGCCCCACGTCAGGCTCTGTGCTGGGTGTCAGCTCAGAGCCTGGAACCTGTTTCAGATTCTGTGTGTGTCTCTCTCTGGCCCTCCCCTGCTCATGCTGTCTCTCTCTCACTCTCTCTCTCTCAGAAATAAATAAAACATTAAAAAAAATTCTTATCTATAAATTCAAAGGGCTCAAGGGGATGCTCTGAAGAATAAAAGTTAGTCAATAAAGAAGTTGAATCATGGGGGCGCCTGGGTGGCTTAGTCGGTTAAGCATCCGACTTTCGCTTAGGTCATGATCTCACGGTTCGTGGGTTCGAGCCCCGCGTCGGGCTCGGTGCTGACTGCCAGCTCAGAGCCTGGAGCCTGTTTCAGTCTGTGACTCCCTCTCTCTCTGATCCTCCCTGCTCACGCTGTCTCTCTCTCTCCTAAAAATAAATAAAACATTAAAAAAAAAAATTAAAAAAAAAAAAAGTTGAATCATGATGAAATGTCAAAAATGTCATGCCCCTTCCAAAACCTGATGCACATATTATATGAGGTAAAGTATGTGAAAAAACTTTGTGAACTGTACTCACTATATAGGAATTTATCAAGACTTTGCTCATAGCAGAAATAAAGCAGAAGATACAGAACAAGATATCCTCTTGAGGTTCAAACATCTAGACTAAACCAAAGCTCTGTCCCCACTACCTCTACAGCCTTGGACAAGTCAGAGTATTCTCTGAATCTCAGTTTCCTCTTTAGTAAATTAGGGATAACCAGATTTCAGGGCTTTACATAAGATAATAACCTAACATACACTACTCAGTGACTGTGAGCTGTCCAATCCCTAAACGGAGAATATTTTATCTGGCAACAAATTCTATGTACAAAATGTAATATGAAATGCAAAATAAATCATAATATGATAGAAAATTTATATGACCTTGAAAATTGGACCAATGAACACAAAAGGAAAGAAAATGAGTGGCTTCCAATGACAATACTGTGACTACACTGAAAATGAGTCAGGATCCCATAGAACTAACTATCACTCCTCTTAGTAGATTCTAAGTAAAATGTATATGTATGCTTACTGAATCATTTGATAAACAAACCCTGTATTTATTGAATCAAAAGAACTGTTAATTGAGAGTAGGAGATCAAAGGAAACCTCTCTGGGAAAACGGCATTTTAGATGAGATCTGAATGGAATAGCCAACAATGGATTAGCCAACAAAGATCAAGAGGAAAGGTGCTCCGGCACATGTGCAAAGGCCCTGGACCAAGGAAAAGCTTGATAAAGTCCAGGACCTAAAAAAAGTCCCTTGCAGCTTGAGTGAAGAGACCAACAGGAGAAGGGAATCAAATGAGGCCATGAGCTACCTCTGAGATATGTTAAGGAGTACAGAAGTTATTCTCTAAACCTGAAAGTATTTAGAAGAATGAAAAATACGAACATTGGGAAATGAAATGCTCTATTTGACGTTTTTTGAAAACTCACTCTGGCTGCTTTGGAGTATGGATTCAACAGGAAATAAGTGGAAACATGGACATTGATTAGACAAGACAAGAAATGATGGTGCCTTGACCTCATCAAATGATGGTGAAAGGAGAGATGGAAAGCAGAACTCCATGATGATTAGATGGGGAGAAAGGAAAGAAAGGAAGTCTAAGTTGTGCTGATCTTGGTTTAATCAACAAGGTACATGATAATGCCACTCCTGAGATACAGAGATGTCAAGGAGGCATATACTAAAGGGAGGAGAGGAATCAAATATAACAGAGATGTGGCTCTGCCACTGACACTGGAAGACACAAAGAGGACTGGAGCAATATATACGAAAGCTGTTATTTTGGAAACAGACGAGATGACTAAGAAGAAAATCCACATGAGAATAAAAGTAGACATGTACTGACTGCCTAATGTGTGTTAGATATGGATTACACACATAGCAAACATTATCTTACTGAATTCTCCCAACAATGTTTCTATCCTTTTACATGAAGGAAACAAGGTCTCATTTCTAACAACTGGATGATGACCAACCCAATCTGATTCCAGATTGAGGCCTCTCAACACAAGAGGTATGATCCCTGAGAGACTGAACGTACAGTTAGGCAGAAGACAGCCGGCAAAGGAGAGGCAGAAAAAAAATGCCAGGAAAATGTGGTATGGAGAAGCCAGATGCCTAGAACTTTCACCAAAAAGAAATGAATCCTTTCTCAAAAGTTGCTAAGAGGTTGAATAACCCAGATTTGCTAAATACATAAAACTAAGAGAAGTTGGGGGGAAAGACAGATGTCCTAGAAAGGAATGGTGATTACTCAGACTACAGACTTCTCGTGGGCTACAGAGAATTCAGAAGACAATAGAATAAAATCATCAGAGCAGTGAGAAAAAACAAATGTCAATCTGGAATTGTGTATCTTGCAAAATTATCTTTCAAGAGTAAGAATTAGGAAATTGTTAATTAACAAAAATGCAAGACTTGACCTTTAACATCCCTATCCAAAAACCTTCTTAAGTTTATATATACTTCATGAACTGTGAACACAATCCCATAAAGATCTAAAATGCCACAAAGTGGGGAGCAAAGAAATTAGTGAAGTAGTAAATTTAAACATTGTCTATAAAATAACACCTAATTTCTAGAAAATATTTTAAGGCTCAACACAAAAATACTCTAAGTACAGAGAGGAGTGATAGAACAGTATTCTATGGTCCCAAAATTGTTTCAATAGGGAATTTAGACTATAGACAAACTTTTGACTTTGACAGATAACTACGTATAGTAAAATCTCAAAGATAATCACTGACCAACAGAAACAAATTTCCTACACAGTGAGAGGAGCAAATAAAGTATGAAACAAGCAAAACCTTAATCTATTTCTTTAAAGAAACAGGAGAAAAAATATATGTGTAAGAAGCAATGTGAATGGAAGTCAAGAATTTAGATGGCAGTAATCGCGGACGCTTCGCATTGCACCATTTCAAAAGGCACCTTTGTAGTCTATGCACATGGCCTGAACTGAAGTACAAGATTAAATAAGTGGATTCAAGTAATTTGATATTATCTGATTAGACTAAAAGTAAAATTCAGCTAAAGCCGGTGTACCTAAAACACAACAGCATGGATGGGGTGAAAATAGAAGTTTAAAAATAAGTACGCTAGACTAATATTAGCCAAACGGAAAATGAGATAACTACACTAAAACAGAGAAAAAACAGATTTAAAGACAAAAGAGCAGAAAGAGGATGACCATTTACAAAGTGATAAAGAGTTTAATTAACCAGGAAGACCCAGCAATTCCAAACCTAACTGCATATAATATAATTGAAACATAGATAAAGCCAAAACAGAAACACAGGGAGATTATTTCAATCCATTTCTCTCAATGACAAATATGTCAGGCAGACAAAACATTAGTAAAGGTATAGATGATTTTAAGGCACAATTAACAAGTTTACATTTCTGGACATATATAGATCCTTCAATTCAATAATAAAAAGATACACATTCTGCTCAAGGGAACAATGGATCATTTATGGAAACTGATTAATTAAAACTGACAATAAAGCGAAGTCTCACAAAAACCAAGGAACTGCTATCACATAGAACAGTTCTCTGACAATTAACTTACATTTGAAGTCAGTAATAAAGGATAAATAACATATTCACTTGTAAAATTTCCAAGGCACCAATAAATACTGCAAAGGTCAAAGAAGAAATCATATCAGAAATTTTAAAAGTTATAAATCAAATATAATGAACGTGTTACATACTTAAACCTATGGAATACAGTGACAGCAGTACTTAGGGGTTATGTGACAGGCTTAAGTTCTTAAGTTAAAAAAATAATAATAATGACAAGTTAATAAGCTAAGTTTTTCAACCTGGGAAGTTAGAAAAAATCAGAAAAACACAAAACAAATATAAAGTTAGTAAGAAAATACCATGAACGACTTGATGGCAATCAATCAAAAAACTGATAAGAAATGGAAAAAAGTTAAATACATCATATATAGATATTTCTCCATATGATTTTTAAACCGTCTGAAAAAAGAAAGTAAAATTTTCATTCTCAATACTTTTCATTTAAAAGTTCTATCAGTGGTTTAAAATCTTCTCACGTCAGGTTCATATACCTATATAGTTAAGTTTTACCATATTCCAAGGAACAGAGTATTTCAACCTTATACTGACTCTTCTAGAGAAAACAGAGTGGAAATATTCCCCTATTCATTTTACAGGTTAATATAAACTTGTAACCAAAACTAGACAAGGACAGTAAGAGAAGAAATGTATACCAATCTTAGTTATAAGCACAGATAGAAAATATTAGAAAATTGAGTCCAGAATATTATTTTTTTAATGTTTATTAATTTTGAGAGAGAAAGGCTGAGAGAGAGAGGGAGAGAGCATGTGAACAGGGGAGAGCCAGAGAGAGACAGGGAGAGAGAATCCCAAACAGGCTCCCTTGTTAGCTCAGAGGGTGATGCGGGATTCCATCTCACAAACTGAGATCATGACCTGACCGAAATCAGGAGTTGGGCACGTAACTAACTGAGCCACCCAGATGTCCCAGAATATTATTTTTAAGAAAGTAATACAAATACATCTTGATCACATTAATTTTATCCCAAAACTGCAAGAGGAGTTTACCATAAGGAAAAATATAAACGTCACTCACAACATAAACATATTAAAGAGGATTTAAAGATAATAATTTAGGTGTACCTGGGTGGCTCAGTCAGTGAGCCTCTTGACTTTGGCTCAGGTCAGGATCTCACGGTTCATGAGTTCAAGCCCTGCATCAGGCTCTGTTTTGGCAGCTCAGAGCCTGGAGCCTGCTTCAGATTCTGTGTCTCTTTCTTTCTCTGCCCCTCTCCCCTCTCAAAAATAAATGAGCATTAAAAATTATAATAATTTACATATATGTAGAAAAACCATATGATAAAACTCTTAGCAGAATACGTATAGAAGAAAATCCCCTTAGTAAAATATCTACTATCATCAACGTCAACAGGGAAAATCAAGAAAAGGACAAGGATACTCACGATTGCTGTTTCTACCTAATGTACTTGAGATTTTAGGTACCACAGTAAGACAAGATTGGGGGGGCGAAGCCAAGTATAGAGGTTTCAAAGGAAAAACAACGGAACTATCATTATTCACACATGACATGACTGCCTATAAGGAAAACTAAAGAAAACACAAAGGCATTTCTAGAATTAATAAGTTTAACAACAAGGCTGAATATAATATAAATCAATATACAAAAGTCAATTGCATTTATATATGCCAGCAACAAACTATTTGAACACTGAATTAAAATACATTAAAAACAGTAACAAAAAGTAAGGCATCTAAGAATAAATCATCAGAGGATATGCACAACCTCATGAAAAAAATTCTGAAACCTTATTTTATGATACCAAACAAGACCTAAAGAAATGAAGAGATACATGAGCAGAGATAAACTTGTTGAAAATATATTAATGTTCTCAAGGCTGATTATTAGTTTCCACGTAACTTCAATAAAATCCCTAAAGAGCCTATGAATGGCCTTGATATTATATTTAAAATTATTTTAAAAATTCTATGGAAGAACACAAATCCCCAAACAGCCAAAAGTAAATGTGTACATGTGCAACAAAGGAAGGAAGAGGAAGGACTTTACCTATCAGATACCAAAATAGAACATAACGTTTATGATAATATGGTACCAAGGCAAAGGTAGACAAACTGACTGATAGATTAGGGTAAAGGACTCAGAATGAAAGACCTTTACAAATGAAGAAACTTAAAATATTACAGAAGTGGCATTGTGGGTGACTTAAGAAAGGACAGACTTTTCAATAAATGATTCTAGAAATAATGGCTATCAAGATATTTATCGAAATGGTGGACGTGGAATCTATACTTCTCACTCTACAAAATCAATCCCAACTATATTAAAAACGTAAAGGCAGCAGGCCAAACTACGAAAGCCTTTTCAGAAGAAATATAGAGAATAGCTTTATGACCTTGGGTAGAGATGAATCTTCCAATCACAGCACAAAACATGAAAAGGTAAAGGAAAAGTAATAATAATAATAATAATAATAATAATAATATGAATACGTTAAATTTGCTGTTTTCTATTCTTCAAAAGATGCTATAAGAGGGTAAAAAATACAGGTCATAGCATAAGGGAAAATATCTGTAGCATGTACCACTGAGATATAATTATTATCCAAAAAATTATTAATACCTACAAGTAAGTAAGAAAAAACCAACAACTCAACAAAAGACAGGGGACAGGGGGATTTCACAGAAGAACAAACATAAATGTTACCTAAATACATGCATATAAGATGTTTAACCTCATTAATTATCAGTGAAATGCAAATTAAGACCTCAGTGAGATACATTTGATATCTTATGATGACTAGATTGATACAGATTTAGACACTTATTTGATGATACCAAAGGTGGACAACTATACGCATCAAGAGTAATCTTGGAAGCCGCTAGAAAGAATGTGAACTGGTAACAAACTTCAGAAAACAATGTGGCACTATCTCATCATTTTGAACATTTGCATAACTCTACAAACCTATTTTACTCATAGACATCTACCCTACAGATATCCAAAAAAAAAAAAAAAGTGATCAATAGCGCGAGATGTTCAAGAAAGTGTGCAGTTTGAAAAAATTTGGGGGTCGATCCAAAGGTTCATTAACTTAGTTACTAATGAGATAGTGCATAAATGAATTGAGGCATATGCACCAGCAGTGAAAATGAACTAATGCCACATATAACGACATCGGCAAATCTTAAACACGTAATACCAAATGAAAAAAGTAAGAATGTCATTATTTTTATACTGCTCCATCAAGTAAAATCAAACAACATATTATTTAGAAATACATATATATATATCATAAAACTACTTCAAAAAAATCAAGAGATCTATACCTCTGGCGAGGAAGATGGGGGGATGTGGATAAGAAAGGAACTCACATGGAGGGGCAAATGTTCTGATACTGCTCTCGTTCTTACATTGGGTGCTGGGTCCAGGGGGTCTTCGTTCCATCATTAAGCTTCAAAATTTACATATAGTGCATGCATTATTTTGTAGGTGTCAAGCATTATAGGATACAATATGTTCTGAAATATTTGATCGGCCTTAGACTTAAAATAAAAAGTCTATGGGTGGAAGGGATTCAGAAACAGTCCGTGTGGACATTCTTTATAGAGGATGGTGACCAGAAGGGAATGTGAATAAGAGCGAGGGTTTTTGTTTAGTTTGTTACATTTCTGTTTTGTTTTTAATTATGAGATATTTCAAGCACAGAGTTGTTAACCATAACATTCCATCATTTTCCCTCTCAGAAATAAAACACTGTGGATACTGTTAAAGCATTCTGCATGTCCTCCCCCTCCCCAAAGGAAAGCTATTGTATTTCATCTTACTTTGTAACTGAGAGTTACTAATGCGTGCCTAAGTGCTGAAGGAAATCTCCAGAAGGAAGGAACAACATGTGAGTGCTGTCCACTGACATCAACATTACCCAACCAACTCACCAACAGCAAGGCACATGCTTTAAGGAGTTTTCCACCCAGTGCAGACGGGTCCATGCCTCTCCCCTTTCAGCACCCTTCTGAGGAAGAATACACAGAACTCTTGGGTCATGGAGCCAAATGTTACTAACTGGCATTGATGTCAAGTTCCAACCCATACGGACAGCATTAGCCTAATGCTCTAACTAGCTGGTCTAAGTAAAGGTGGGAGGGAGGGAGGAGGGAAGGAGTGAGGAAGTGAGGAAGGGAGAGAAGGAGAGAGGGAAAGGGACCGGCTATTTTTTCTTCAACTTGAACAGTAAATATACCAAAAGAATGGTGATAATTTTTCTAACTAAAATGGACTAACAAACATACTGGTTCAACAGGTGACTCCCAAGAGTAAACAGTAAGATCAGTCAGAAAATGGGGGGGGCGGGGGGGGCAGAGAAAGAATGAGGTGGTCAGAATAAAAGATGGAGGCCTTCATTAGAGAAGACGGAGGAGGAATATTCTTTGGGATTTGTAAAAAAACAGTAAGCTTCACTTTGCTGCTAATCAAAAATAAACTGATGACTTTCCCCCAAGGGCCATCTCAGACAAAACACTATCAAATAATAGTGTTTTGATCTCAGACACAAAATCATATAAATCAAAGCGCCCACCTAATGTTCACTAGCAAAGACACTCAATAACACATGCTACCCGATACCTGACTAGAAGTACTCAATGAATTCAAGAGGTTTAACCAAACTATCATGACATCAACTAGTAAGAAGAACAGACACTACAAGAAGCCTAAATAGTGCACGATGACCAATGACCACTTAACAAGAAAGAAGAGTCCCTTCTGCCTGGTTCTTCCACTTTCATTCTGCACCCTCTCTGAAGAGAACTGCAAAATCAACCTACCTCTTGCCTCTGACGATAAAAAGCATGTCTATGGTACCTGGTTCCTAAAAAAGCAGTGGATATCACACGGAGTCGAATTCGGTCTCATGGTTACTTTTAGAAGGTACAGTAGGTTTTCAACTATTAAAGTTCTAGAAAGTTTCACCAAAAAAAAAAAAAAAAAGCAAGTGCCACGTACGAATGCTCCCTCCCCAGGGGACCAAAGTTCTAGATATCAAATGAAGCCTAGAGTCAGTTTTCACCACCCACAACACAGCAACACCATCTCTCATCTGGATTTCTGAAGCCTCCCAAAATTGGTTTGAGCCACCCACGCCAACTACCCTTGAGGTCTGCATTCTGGGCTGTGGCCAGACTGTTCCCAGGCACAAATGTAACTGGCAGCATGCTGCAAAGGTCCTCTATTGCTCAGTCTGGCAAGTTCTGGTCCCTAGAACACTCCTCCCCAGCTTTGCTCAAACCATGCTCTAGCCGCCTCCTTGACCAGCTCTCTCTGCTGGAACCTGTTCCCCCATGCACCCCACCACCACTTCACTAGCCCTCCATCCCTTAGACCCCAGTTCAGACGTGCCAGGCTCAGGGAAGCTTGCTAAGCCTGGCCAAATGAACCTATGGCAAACGTGTCCATTGCTCAAATGTAGAACTTGCTATTTCTTTGGTTGGCTATTCAGTGAATGTCTGTCTCCCACATTTAGGCAATGTAGAACGTATCTACCTTGCTCACCATTTTATTTCCAGGACCCAGCATGGTATCTGATGCATAGTGGAGGTTCAATAAATAATTATTTAATTTCAACACTCAGTGAAGAACTTTACTACCTAGAAGTTTTAAGAATAAATATTTAAAAATTCAGGCATGAAAATAAAAAAGATGACCATGCATCGCTATTGCCCTTGAAGTAAATGAGCAGTATCTATAAATCCAAAATGTTAATTTTCGCTCAAAAAGGACAAATGGAATATAATTATCATTGTCTCCCAAAGAATCTCTGGTACTACATGTGAAAGTACATTTGTAACAGGGCACCTGGGTGGCTCAGTTGGTTGAGCATGCGACTCTTGATTTCAGCTCAGGTCAGGATCTCATAGTTTGGTGAGTTCAAGCCTTTCATCAGGCTCTGGGCTGACAGTGCAGAGCGTGCTTGGGATTCTCTCTCTCCCTCTATCTTTTTGTCCCTCCCATGTGCTCGCTCGTGCGCTCTCTCTCTCTCTCTCTCTCTCTCTCCACCCCTCTCCTGCTTGCATTCTTTCTGTCTCTCTCAAAATAAATTAATAAACTTAAAAAAAAAAAAAAAGAAAAAGAAAGGACATTCACAACAAATACTCTCCCAGGTCCAATTTTCCTAATCATTTGAATCCATTCTTCCTTTATACTCTAATGTAGAGTAAACATGTAAACAGTATTTCTATGCTGCATTTAAAAATGTGAAGTCTTGGAAACCAACTTGACAATAAACTATTTGTAAAAAAAAAAAAAAAAGAAAACAAAATAAAGTCTATTTTGTCTGATATAAAAAAAAGAAAAAAAGGGAAGTCTGCACTTAGTTATATTTTTTTTAATGTTTCTTTATTTTTGAGAGAGAGCGTGCACACAGGGGAGGGGCAGAGAGAAAGGAAGACAAAGGATCCAAAGCAGGTTCTGCAATGACTGCAGAGAGCCTGATGTCGTGCCCCTGATGCAGTGCCCCTGCACTTAGTTATATTTTAAAGTATCTTTCCAAGAAGTCTAATTCTATGTTTCAGCACCACTTATTTTAAATGTACGAAAGTCCTTTCTTGTTGAATCAGTATAGAACTTTCACCTAACAGCAATATTGTGCTTGCTCTAATTACATTGCTAAAGTTGACATTTATTCTTCTTCACATCAGCACAGCGTCCAGCACTGTAATTTGTCTTGGTGCTCAAAACCAGTTACTGAATTAATGAATGAGTGACTCAATAAAACTTAACAATTCTTTTTTTTTTTTTTTTTTTTTTAATTTCTAGGAGAGAGAGAGACAGCATGAACACGGGACAGTCAGAGAGAGAGGGAGTGACATACTCTGAAACAGGCTCCAGGCTCTGAGCTGGCAGTCAGCACAGAGCCCGACGCTGGGCCCGAACCCACGAACCGCGAGATCATGACCTGAGCGAAAGTCGGACGCTTAACCGACTAAGCCACCCGGGCGCCCCAAAACTTAACAATTCTTTATTTTTTTTTTTTTTTTATTTCTAGGAGATAGAGAGAGAGACAGCGTGAGCAGGGGAGGATCAGAGAGAGAGGGAGTCACAGACTGAAACTGGCTCCAGGCTCTGAGCCGGCAGTCAGCACAGAGCCCGATGCGGGGCTCAAACCCACGAACCGCGAGATCATGACCCAAGCGAAAGTCGGACGCTTAACCGACTAAGCCACCCAGGCGCCCCAAAACTTAACAATTCTTAATAATTCTATGTTATTCCAGTCAAATACATTCACACTAGAAAAAAATGATACTCATTCATCCCTTTCACTTTCCAAAGCTCTCAAAAACTCTTTAAGCAATCAGCCTTTAAACATGAATGGACTTTTTTTTAACTAAAATTAATTAAAGTAACTATGGAACATTTCTCACCTTATCCAATTCTACCAAAATTACTAAGAATGAAAATGGGACCACACACATGTACACCTCCCGTATGAGAAACAATTCTACACAGGTTGAAAAGATCAATTGAAGACGACGTTAGCAAAATCAGGGGAAAGTAAGGCATCAAAAGAAAATTAACCTTGTGGCTAAAAGTAACCCGACAAAGAATCACAGTGACCACAAGAGTAGAAAGACCATCAATGGTTTGGGTCACCAGTTAGTACTCACTGATGCTCAAGAAGACACACAACAAAGAATGATTATTCAAACAAGTATTGAAATTGATATTGTTTGATCTTCCCTTTCAAAACTACAAAATTGAGGCATGTATGAAATTGTTTAGTCAGTCTTGAAATATTATTACCACTGATGACCAAAACTTTC
Source organism: Proteles cristata cristata (assembly GCA_017311185.1). Lineage (NCBI taxonomy): Eukaryota > Metazoa > Chordata > Mammalia > Carnivora > Hyaenidae > Proteles > Proteles cristata. Next base: position 213,582 of record JAESUZ010002737.1, on the reverse strand, counting down.
CTCTTTTGAGTTTAAAGTGGTGGCATTGCAAAAGATTTCTACCATGAATCCCTTATCTTTGAAAGTGAAGGAGATACTTAGGTTCATAATGGACATTCTTAAAAATGGATCCACAATATTCTCTTATAAAAATCTTGTTTCTACAATGTAGCAAATACAATTATGCATTAATAAATTCTTCCTAGGGTCCCTGGGTGGCTCAGTCACTTAAGCGCCTGACTCCTGATCTCAGCTCAGGTCATGATCTCACAGTTGGTGGGTTCAAGCCTCACATCAGGCTCTGTGCTGACAGTGCAGAGCCTACTTGGGGTTCTATCTCTCCCTCTCTCTGACCCTTCCCCACTCTCTCTCTCTCACTCTCTCTCAAAATAAATAAATAAGCTTTTACGAAATTAAAAAAATAAATTCTTCCTACGCCTGTTTCAACCATCACTTGAATTTTTGGCTTCTTGTAGAAACCGAAAACATGTGCTAGACACTGAAATACTTGGTCTCACAGACAAACAGACACTTCAACCTGAAATCATCAGTGCTTGAGAGAATACTATTTCTATATATTTTTCGTGCTTGTGATGTAATTAAGATAGATTTTAACCGAAGGTGACTCTGGCCACTCCACGATGTTTTTACAAACACTACCTAAGTTTTGGCCAGGATCAAAATATCTTTTGAGAATGTTTTTTAAATACATTTCTGAACGTATTATATAGCAATAATAATGATCACATTTCCCTGCTAGCTTTTGAATCAAAAGCTGTGGCACTGAAATGGTGATGGCAGTGATGATAATAAAAATTATAAGGATGAATTCTTGCAATCTGAGAATATTGTGAAGTATGGTATTAAAAACCCCTCTTAAAGTTTCCTGGAAAGTTTCAAATTATTTTCCCAGCTTTAAGATGTAGACTTTGAGGTTCTATCACTTTGTCAATATGAAGCAGCTATGTACCAGAGAACCCTGCAAAAGAATTTACATTTCCAGAATTCAGCTAAATAAATAAGTTTCTCCACAGTAGTTAAATTTCCACTGCTGAATGATGTAACAGGAAGAGTCTGGAGCTGGGAACATAAAAACCTGGATTTCCATCCTGACACTACCATTAAAAACATATACTTTTGGAAGGAACTGGATTAAAATCTCTAATACCCCCAAGGAAATCCCCAAAAGCAGGAAAGGAAAAAAAGAAAAAAAAAGGCATCCAAAACAGGGACACCGCAGGTCGAACTCATCGTGGGTGTCCATACCAAAGTTCATCCCACAGCAGAGCTGTGGAGCCTCTCTTTCTGGAGATCTCTCTCTCTCTCTCTCTCTCTTTTTTTAAATGTTTTATTTATTTCTAGGAGAGAGAGAGAGACAGCGTGAGCAGGGGAGGGTCGGAGAGAGAGGGAGACACAGACTGAAACAGGCTCCAGGCTCTGAGCTGGCAGTCAGCACAGAGCCCGAAGCGGGGCTCGAACCGACGAACCGCGAGATCATGACCTAAGCAAAAGTCGGACGCTTAACCGACTAAGCCACCCAGGCGCCCCTCTGGAGATCTCTTTAATCCACCCTTTCAGAGAGCCAAATACTCTGTCCCAATGCCACCATGTCAAAATGCTCTTCCTCCCCTTCAAGGCTCAAACTTGATTTGTCCATGAAGCCTTCATCATTCATTTCCCTCCCAAAGAAAGAATTTTTATTTGTCTAAATTCCCACAACATAAATGGCACCTGCCTTTTGGGCACTGAATACTAATTACATATGTGGTTTTCTATTCTTTACTGTCAGAATATATGCCCTCTCAGGGCAAGACCTATCTCCCATAAATCCCTCCATAACCTACATTTGCTAATGCTAACTCGGGGGTGTGAACATAGCATGTACTAGAAATATCTATTAGATGGACCATCAATGAGGAGTATGATAGGTAAATAAGTAACTAGATAGAAACTGCATTCTCTCTCTACTGCCAACATAGTAAAACCCAAGGGGTAAAACAAGATACACTGAAAGTCTTCGGATAGAGATATAAATAAATAAGCTTTTCTAAACCATCCATTATCAATCTTTACGCGTCTTAAGTAGACAGAAAAGTAACTACTGACAAGGTACGCCAGCTTGGTGTTTCGTGTCTAGTTCTTCCGCATTTCACACAGCATTAAACTGTAGTGTCCAGAACATTTCAATATCCTTCTTCCAACAAACTAAGTCTTTTCCCACTTTAACTGTCCCGAAATATCCGGCATTTAAGTCCCGGCTTGGGAAACTGGAGATTAAAAACCTTCCATTTGGATGCTCCGCAACTCAGCGGAGTACCTCAAGAGGGAACGTTTAAATTAATGAAAGATTAAAGCAAGGAAGAACATTCGAAAAGGTAACGGGCTTTGTCACCACCTCCTCTCTTTTATTGGGAAAATAGTCTCTTCCCAAGGGGCTGAATGTTTATATGCCAACCATCAGTCTAGTTTAACTATCTGAAGTTAGAAATGTCAGAGGAAAACCAAAAAGTTTGTAATGGAAATGCTGACATGCCAGGAAGTAAGGAGGCCTAGACAGGTGCTCCTGCAACCCAGGCTCATAATTCAATCAAGCTGTATTTTGACGTCATCTGTTTCAGAAAAAAGCCAAATGGTTTATGAACAGCACCAGAAACCCCAAGATTAAATTACAGCCCTGATATTTAATCATGGGTCTTACTTTGTTATTTTTAATAACACAATACATTTTAACAGTTATTCGTCAACTGCCTTAGCCAAATTGGAGCACGTGATGATAAGTGAGGTGGACTATGATGTCTATCGCTCATAATCTAAATTTCTATTATTTGCTCAGAAATGGTAGGTTATACACGTTTTCCTCTTCTTAAGGAACATACAGTTGGTACCAACGGATTGAATCCAAACCTTAATTAAAAGCAGCATGGGGTCCCTGACCAGCGGGTCAGGACATCTGTATTTGTGTCTTATTATAGCCAATAACCAACTGTATGACTTGGGCAAAAGACATTTAATCTTCCCAAACCTTGGCTCTTTACCTAAAAAATAACAGAGCCTCTCCAAAGTCTCCTGTAAATCCAACTTTCTATAAATTACTTAAAATCAATACTGTGTACTCTGTTTGAGACTCCCTGAGGACCTAAGTGTAAAAATGTTATAGCTGAAAAGTTAAATTTCTAACTCAATTAAGATGACTGATCAAACAGGCATTTTAGTACATGAGAATTTTTAAGCTAAAATTTTTAGAGGCAATCAGCAAATGAAACAGGTTCTTAGAAAGTAATGTACAAATACTGCTGAACATGTGAAGGGTTGTTTGCAAAACAAATCAATACAGGGCCATCCAACAATGGATTGCAGTTAATAAACTACATATAGTAATTACCACCAATGGCAGTCTAGAAAGTCATTCATTAAATGTTAATTGTCACACAAAAGTACAAAAGCATCCATTTGAACAATCTGGTGGCTGCACCTTTAAATAAAATACTTCCCTACAGCCTGAAATTCATCCATATAAACTGATTTTAAACACACCTGGGTATTTGATATGCTGATTAACTCGGCCTTTATTTATTTTGGAAATGAAAGTAAATATGACAACCTTTCTCAACACTTTTGCTATTCCTAGGAGTCGGGCATAAATATATATATACATTGCTTATAACAAAGTGCTAACCAATCTCCTTTAAAGATTAGATTCGTACTTCTCAAATGTCTCTCGTAAGCATTAAGAGGCATATGGTTCAAAAGTACCCACCTCAAACTCATGTGCAAACCTTACTGTTGAGCCTAAATGGGCTCACGGATTTAGAAAATGGATAACCCGAGTGTAAGTTTATAAATTTGCTGGTCAATTTTGAAAATTTCATTCCGAGTAATAAGAAACCGTTAACATAAATAACCTTTCAAAAAACACAACCGTCCAATGTGCTTTATTTTCTCTAATACTTGGTGCTCTCTAATTAGCTGAGAAGAACACCTGGTCATAAAATATAGCTCATAAAATAAAAAAAATAATAAAGGAGGAATTTTCTTGGTTTGTTTTCCACCTAGCCTCATTTTGATGTTGTGTCTGTGTAAGATCTGACTTGCTCAACATATAGATTTATATTCTAAAGGTTTGGCCAAGAACATTTTGGTTCAAGACTTGTAAACTGAAGAACCTTTCAAAACACACCATGTTCCTTATTAGGCAACTTGAGATCTGTTATCTTGGCTTATGGGAACAGATCTAAATAGCATCATAATACTAAACGCTGAAAATCACAGGCCGGGGGCCACCGGGACTCAACTCTACGCCTTGGACGAGGTTGCAAACTTCCAATATAAAATGTAGTTTACCATTAGGAGTAAATGTTTGATCTGCAAAGCTTACAAAATTACTTTGTTTATCATAGCAGATGAAAGCAAAAAGGAATAATTTTAAGCTCAAAACAAAACTGTTTATATGACAGCCTTTACTGCTCCATGATTCTAAGCATTTAAGACAGATTCGAGCAATTAACAGCATAAACTTTCATTACATACTTCTATTATATATGTTTATGTGACTTAGCTGTTCATCTGTTATTTAAGTGATTTCCTCATTACAATAGTAGGGTAAAGATAATTTGCTGATGCTGTCAAAAATGTTAAGCATTTCTGTCTCAACAGATCTTGGATCCCCACGCTTGTTTAATGCATTTTATTTACTTAAGTCAGTGTCAAATAAGAGTACTGCTTCTTCCTTCTGAATTTAGAAAATGCAACATTTTAAGCACACGTCTGGTAATAGACACATCAAAACTTCAAAACCGCTTATTTTAGTGATGCAGATGGAGTTTAGGATTATAGTTCGTGAATATTAAGTTTCAAAGATCTAACAATGAACTGCCAAACTTTTTTTTTTTTACAGTTAAGAATAGTAAATCTTTATGTTTTAGATATTAATGGAGCAGGCTTGGTTACCTCCACACTTGGTGTGGTTAGGTACATTAAAAATAACTGAAAATGAAGTATTTTCACAGGCACCCAGGCACACTGTCAATTTACAACAGAATGAAAGCACAACTTTGAAAAGATGCACTGTATTTTCCTTGTGATAAGAATAATAACAACAATAATAGACATACTAAGTCACACTGAAATCCAACATAAATTAGAAAGCCAGCTTATCTGGACACGAAGACAAGAAAAATATCATGGTTTATTTCATTATCTTAAATACGTTGTTCAAAAAAATGCTTATCTACCCTAAAGATCAAGAGTAATATTACATGCCAAACGTCAATAATATATTCCTATGTCTATATAATCTTGAAAAACAATCTATTTCAGACTGTGTGTGTATGTGCGGAAAGGGCACTGAGTTAGGCAGACTTGAGTTCAAAACCTAACTTATCACTGGCTGCCTTGAGAGCATGTCACGTAACATCTCTGAATCTCAGTTTCCTCATCTATGAATTGAGCATGATAACCCCTGCATCTCACGGTTCTTGTGAAGATTAAAAATATATGACAAGTGTAAGTCGCACAGGATACCACGTAACATATAGTTTGTCACTGTCATGCCCATTCATACCCTATTATTCTGTCTAATATCTTGCAAACAGTCACAGGGGAGGTAAAGTAAAAGAGAATGATCAATAATCTAAAATTCAGTTCTAAACCTTAAAAAGCATTCGAAGGGCAGATGCCCAAGCAGAAGTTAACATCAGCACACAGCGTATCATCCTATACTTTATTATGCAATACAAATTAGGAAAAAACAGAGTCGTGAAACCAATGTTATTCCAGTAAAGGATGTGCAGAGCCATAAAGAATTAGCAAATCAAAGCTTGTTTTTTAGAATAGCAAATAAAGGCACAGGTTAGAACCTCTTTAACTTGGACCTGTCTTCTTTGGCTGTATAATGAAGGCAATGGGCTGTATGCTAAAATGGGTTGCTATACCCAGAAGTCTGTAATTCTAATATAATGGGTTCAATGTCCCTTTACTTATTTTTAAACCTACTTACTTACTCTGCTGTTTACAAAAGAGCCATACCACACTTGTGAGTTCTACTACAACAGTAAGTCTGTTTTAAAACACACACACACACACACACACACACAGATACACACAGTTAAATCATTCTACCCCCCAAATGCCTTCAAGGGGAGAGCAGTTATTTTTCACACTGTAGCCATGAACGCAAACTGTTACAGACAGAAATTAATTCAGGATGCTGACCATTTGAATTTTCTCTGTGATACAAAAACTACCCACTGGATTCATTTTTTTCCTCACTGAATTTACTAAATTGATATATCACTTGGGTGTGATGTGGATATAGGTTAACTAACCTGTATGAACGTTAAAAAATGTTTGTCTTCTTCAAAAATGACCATGACAGGGATGTAGTGTGTTTTACTGTCGCTCTTCATTGTTCAAACGCCCATTCATTTGGCAATCGTTAATAAACACTGAACACCTAAGTAAAACTAAACAGTTACGGGTGGGGGTGGGGGAAGCTCAACTTTTAAACTAAGAGAGGAAGATGTAGTATCCATCATGGACTCACTGTAAATACATGTAACAGATGTGACCAGAGCTGTTCTTGAATATAGATCATTTTAGTGGCCCAACTTTAAAACTACTTTTTAAAAAGATGCCAAAACCAGTATGTTTACCCTTTGCTCACAAAAGACTCAAAGGTAACAAAAGACACTGTATTTTTTGTTAGAACAGAAAACTAAGCCCCGTTCATTGATAAAGATTCTAGGTGCTTGTTTGCCTTTTCTTTTTGTCACTTGGCCATATTCCGTTTTAATAAGAATAATTTTCCAATCATCCAGGCATGCGTATGCTTTTCGCTTGTTTTAAGAGCAATGATATAACGGATATTAAATCCCTTTGTATAAGTTACCATATAGGTTACAACTATTTCTTAAAAATAATTCCAGAGCCCACCAATTCATTCTGTTAAGGTCATCGAGGCTCTGAACCATCATGGCTGAATTGTTTTAGTGCTCTCTGCTGAACACCTGCAAACATCAAACAAAAACTGCAGGTCCTTTCCTGGGTTGACAAAAGCCTTTCATGTGAAAAATGCTCCCTGGGAATGTCAGGCTGTAGCTCAGGTTACATTCCATTCTCCCTAGCAGCCTCACCATTTCTTAAGGTGGTAGGAAAACCCACGTTTGTGAAATGAAAAGATTAAAGGGAATATGGCCACACTTTATTTTCATTCCCACATTGCAAATCACGATGGAGCATCCTCTATTAATCGATTCAAAAGCTATTGGGAACTTTCAGCATGAAATATCACCATGCCTCACTTTGAAGAAATAGAGCTGGTTTAGCAAAGATGAACACAGTTCACTTACTTACAGTTTGGATCTTTGTGTCTCAGACCCAAGGTCCAAAGCTACCCATGAAAGTGACACCTAAGCCCACTCAAGACAATGCGTATTAACCTACAGTCAATTTAGAAAATTATGTCTCTGTCCAAAGTTTCCTAGTTCTTCCTACAGTTAAAGGGCAAAATGCAGTCTTCCTGATTTTTCTACCTGATAGTCTTTAAAAGGGATTAATCTTTGTTGTGGAGTGGAAATACATGCCATTTTTTTCACTAATAGCCCTGTGTTCAAATGTCTAGAAAAGATGAGAAAAACCAACATTACACTCTGTACTCCATATATTATCATCACCATCATACTTCACTAGATGAGTATCCTGCATTTTCAATTCAGCTGCCACCACAAAATAGCCACTACACTTTTTTACCTTTCCAAGTAAACATTTGGGTCAGAAAGCTACAACTGTGGTTCCACGTAACTCAAAGGTCAACACCTTAAAGATAATCACAGCATATTCATTAGACATACCATAGCATGTGTTACTAAGGATGAAGTCTCTGGGTTTACGCGCGCGTGTGTGTGTGTGTGTGTGTGTGTGTGTGTGTGTGTGCGCATGCGCACATATGTGTGTGTATGTATTTGTCTTAAGAATTTTATAAGTTCAACACACAATCACTTACTAAAATGCATTAATACATATTCATACTTATCCAGCCTGTGCTGTCTGTAAACACTGAAACATCATAGCAAGGGCTTGGTTTAAATGTGAACACAGATGTACAGTTGTCTTTTTAAATGTAACACAATTTCATGCTTCTAAATCACTTTACTTTATGAAACCATACCTAAACTGATACACTTAAGTTATTCCAAAGGTGTCCATTTTCACAGAGTGCAGGAGAGTGTTTTGCACTTTGAAAGCAGTCTATCTCTGGGCTCTTCTGACATAATCTACTTTTAGATTTAAGCTGAATACACATTTTCTTAAGTAAAACCATGAGGAGAATTGCTGTCAGAGATAGAGTTAGTTACTGTTTTGATACTAACGTCAAAAATTAATCTGTCTACAAGAGATACCTGCACTGATCTTTACTTCAAAGTTGTGTAGAGGACACAACACCAAAATTTGGAAGACAAATACCAATACAACAACAACAAACAGCAACAACAACAAAAAAAAACAAAATGTTAAGTCTCTAAATGGAAAATGTAACAGGGTCCAGGCCAGTAAAATACAAATATAAAGTCGGAAGTCCTTTTAATCAATGTGGACCCCCAAACTGAAAAGATAAAACTATAGGAGGCATTTTACATTTTGTAATTTTATAAATCAAAATATAGACATATAACTTAGCCTACTGGGGGCCAGAAGAAGGAGAAGTAACTTCTTTGGAAATGAGCAACTTTCAAAAGCCACTAATTTTATAAAAGCATCCTAATTACACAAATCACAAAGGTGAACAGATTGCTTTCACTGCCAGAACATCAGAGGAAAATTAAGCGATGTGAAACGATATTCAATAGTTAACAGAAAATTCCACTGGAACCTCGCAGCTAAAAGATGTCAGCATTAACCAGCCTGACTTAAGAATGGTACTCTGTCTAATGTACTGGTATTTACCACTGCCAGAACTCCTAAAATACTACAGCTGTTTAAAAAGCATAAGTGGATTTAAGCTTTAAGCTTAAAGGATAGCAGGTAACCATGGATGTCTCCTTCCTATATGAAATTCACTGCACAAAACAAAAACAAACCATTTTTAAGTAGTATCATATATTCAGTTTTCACTTTATAAGAGACCTTCTTGGAGTCCCCTACTAAAACTCTTCCTTAGATGCCAGATAATCATTGCACACACAGATTCCTTTGTGAATGGTGCTAACATCTTTTTTAAGCATCACCCAAAGACCTTTCATTTATAAAATATAAAAGTCCTTGCGAATTTGCAACTTTAAATAGAGCAAGAATTCACTGCACGAGGAAATGCTTAGAGGACAAAAAATAACTAAAGCACCAAAAAGAAGGCTTTAAAGAGAAATGAATTCATATTTAGCTTTCAGATTAGCAAGAGGCTCTCTATTTAGAGCTATGGTTTACAATGCAGCATTCATCTGCTAAATAAGTGCTCACTTCTTTAAAAGGGTTAATTATACATGGTATGTAATAATTAATATTATTTACAAGGGATGTTCCCCTTTTTTTGAAGGTTAGATTTTTCCTTCTATTTTCAAATAGGGAAATAAATTCATTTTCCCCATGTCGACACTGGCCTTATCTTCACATGTTTGATTACAACTGTATTAGAAAATTGCTCTTAAATTAAGTAATGGAATTCTGAGACAATTTCCATGATTGATAAAAAAAAAAGGGGGGGGGGCCTAATTTTAATCCTGCAAGAGATAACATTTTGTGTAAGTTATAACACTAATGGATAATGAAATAACCATATCATTACAGGCTAAAATTTCAATGACTTTTTCAGACCACTTCAACAGAGCCAAAAATATACAATGAGTGAATAAACAGCTAAGAACATTTAACTACATGCTAAGAAAAGAATTTACATACTTGAGCCAGTAAAATGTCCACTCGCCAAAGAGGTTGGTCCATTTTTCCCACTGCTCACAGGAGGTGAAAACATCTAAAAGAAACAAAGAAATATTACTGTGGAAGAGAAGACATTTGTGCCTTCAGAGTTCGTCAAAGATCTTTCATACTCTTACCAAGTAGCCTAAGAGTTTACATGAAGGCTTCATTTTAGTAAAACACATCACCATCCAACTTAAAACTAAAACAAGCGTAACATGACCGGTCACCACCCCCCCACCGCTTTACCACTCTTGTTCTTTCCTTTTCCTCAGGTTCACTAGATTGCCAGCACTGGGCAGCGCTGCTACACTTTCAACAAACAGTCCCCACGGTGTTACCAAGATTCAGGCTGGAGGGCAGCGGCCTCTCCAGAAAACACTAGTTTGACAAAGGAGAAGAAAAAAGTTGTTTGCTTTATACTGAAAACCTTGGCCATAAACGTGTCAACGTCCATGTCCATCCCGTATAGGATTTGCCTGTCATATGTGAACCCAAATAAATATGAAAGTGCCACCTGCTCTAAATTCTCATTTCGTCTCTAACATGAGAGCAATTTGTAGCAAGACTCTCTCTCTCTCACTCTTTCCACTCTCTCTCCCTCTCACTCTCTCTCTCTCTCTCTCTCCAGCATTTATTTCGACCCTAATTGGTTTCCCTCTTCTTCGACGTATCTAGTGGATAATGCGCACCTTCCCTGAGTCAGAGCCTGCAAAAAGCAAAGGAACGAATGGAGAAAGTGCAGCAAGCAGAAAGGGGCTACGAAGCTGCCTAGGGCTACGTTTCCTGGCAAAACTTCCGAAAGCCATTTCTCCAGAAGGTCCAGCAGCAGCACAGCAGCAGCAGCACAGCAGCAGCGGCAGCAGCAGCGGAGGCGGCGGCGGCGGCGGCAGCGGCGGCAGCAGCGGCAGCAACATGAAAGAGCCCCACTTAGAAGGCGGTTTGGATTTTATTTGTGTGTTTTGTGGATTCTTTTTATTTTGCTCTGCAAATGCATCTTACGCCAAACTCATCTGGCATTAAAAATGAATGCATTCCCCTGACGGGTCTGGGACTTGACTGGGGAAAGGGAAGTAAAGGGATGGAGAAGGACGACCTACAGCCGTAACACTCCTCAAGTGTGTAAGTTTTGCTTTGTGCTGAGCTCACGACTGTGAAATTCACCCACCCAGCCTACAGGGCTGCGGAGACTGGACGCCCCGCGCACACGTGCGCGTTTTCAGAATGCGAGAAGGAAACGTTAACTCAGAGGACGACAGGTCCCAAGTATCCGAGGCATCATCAATTTAAAACTTTAAGAGACAACTGGGTCTCCTATTTGCTCCTTTCCGTTTCCAGAAAAATAATAAAATAAAATAAAAGGAGTAGTGCGAGGAGAATCAGTAATCTCATGTTCGGGTAAGGCCAAGTTTTAGGGTTGTCTGTTTGTCCTTTCATTTGGGGTGAGATTCCATTATTTTGAGGGTCCGGTGGGTAGGGAATTCAAGCAATGACACTCTGGAAAAAAAAGAAAGGCCTGAATCGTCCATCACACCCCAAAATTGTAGTTCAAAACTTATCAAAAAGACCTTCGTGTCTGCCAAAGATTCAGCCAATTAAAAATTATTCCTGTCCTTTTGATTACTATTGGTTTCTAGCTGAAGTGTCTGGGTTTTTGGTTTTGTTTTGTTTTTGGTTTTTTTTTTTTTTCACAGCTGTTGTTAGTTTCCACCGTTCTTTCTTACCGCACTGAAATCCAGTAAATCACTCAGCTCTTTGTCCGTCCCTAAGGCAGCCATTCGCTGTTGGTGATGCATTTTAGCAAAATCACACAAACCTAGAAACATGGAAATAACCGCAATCAGAAAATCCAGTCCCAATCCTTGGAGAAAACACAATCGGATTTTTGGAGACTGGGGGGGTTGGGGGTGGGGATGTGGGGGCGGGCGGGATTAAGGTGGAAGGGGGGGGGGATGGGAGAGTTGTTGTTGTTTTTTTTTTTAAGATGGAATAGGCAGCAATTGCAAAAAAAAAGAGCGATCCTGATATTGTATTTCCAAAGAGACGATCAAAACTGGTAACATCCACTACAAAACCAAATCCGGGAAAGGAAAAAAAAAAAAAAAAGCCGCTCTTCAGCGCATCGTTTTATGCAACAGGAGGTAGAGCGAGAAATGAATGGATCACAGAGAAAAGAGAAACTACTCAGAACGATCCGGTCTCAACTTTCCCCCCCACCCTCCACCCCACCCCCCTCACACACACACTCGCACACACACGCACGCACACACTCACACACACCACTCCCCTCTGCATTTCAAAGTAGCTATAAAGAAATTAAAGATGAGCGTCTCTGGAGTGAAAACACGTCCAAAGGGGGAGGGGTGACAGGGTCGGCGATGGGGGGGTTGGGGAGCAGCGTGGAGGGGTCGGGTCCTGTAATTGTCCAGCACCCTAATTTGTGAAAGAAAGGGTTGTAGGAATTAAAGTCAGGCCCTTGGCAGAGTCCTCGGTCCCTCCGAGTGGCATTGCCGGGGAGGGGGGGCGGGGGGGTAGAGATGAGGGGGAGGGAAGAGGCGCGGGAGAGGAAGGGGTGTCTCTTCTGGGAGCGCCGGGAGCCGGGAGCCCGCGGCACGGGAGGCGCGGAGCCGCGCGCGGGGCCGCCGAGCCCCAGCCCCGCGCCGCCCGGCGCTCCAGCCCCGCCGGCGCCGGTACCTACCGCCCGCGCGCGAGAAGGGGCTCTCCGTGCACCGCCGGCGCCGAGGCGGCGTTCATGTCTAACCGCCGCCTGCACCGCCGCCGCCTCCGCCTGCGCCCGCGCCCGCTCCTTCCCCGCCGCCGCCGCCGCCGCCGCCGCCGCCGCCGCCACTACAGATCCGCAGACACACAGCCAAGATCCCTGACTCTTAACACCAACTCTCTTCTCCGGGGAGGGGAGGGGACGAGGGAAGGGGGGAGGGGGAAACACTCCGAGGCGCACGGAATTGCAAGTTCAGCAAAGAAATGGGTGGGGGGGCTCCGGCGGGGAGACGCGGCTCGCTCGGGTCGGGCTGGCTGGGATGCACCCCCACCCCCCCCCAGAAAAAAAAAAAATCTCAACACCTCCCCCGCCTCGCAAAAAAATACAAACGAAAATGCATCGAGCACCTCATTTTCCCTCAGATCGTCAGTTACAATCTGAAGCCTGAACAGTTCAGTTTTTGCCCGTTTCATCCATCGGAGGCACTTTGAGATGTATTCGAGTTTACATCCCCTCACTTCTTTCTTTCTCTGACTCTGGTTCCCTCTCACTCACACATCCACACACAGCAAAGCAAGTTTATACTAGGCTGCAAATACACGTGATGCAAAAAGACTTTGCCAAGAGGAACAATATTTTTCTTTTCCATATATAAACCAAGCCACATTCTGCTGGGGAGATTTTCATTTCGGGAGTTTTGCATTGGGGGCGAAACCTAAATTGTATACTTTCTTTCCCCTTCCTTTTAACACACAGATTAGTATAGCTGCAAACTTCGCCAAAAAAAAAAAAAGGCAATTTTTGAGGGTGGATGTTGTTTTGTTTTTACACTTGAGTTCCTAGCCACGCTAAGTCCCCGTTCGCCAGCACTTACAAGTTTTGAATTCAACATTTACCATTACAGGCCTTGCATGCTCTTAAAACATACTTTTTCACATCACTTTTTAGGATAAAAATTAAGCTTCATAATTCTATCGTTTCGTAATAACAAGCGTGCTTTATCCAGTATATGCAACATACGCTATTTTAACGTGTGTTAAAATACACATTCCAGAAACCCTGTTATTGCTAGATGTGCTAGTACATACACAAAATGCATGCACACACTTTTTCCCATTGGCAATTATTTAATAGACTGTTCCTTTTGTTTTAATAAAACATTGGGATCGACATTTTAAAAATGAAATTCAATTACAAACAGTTTACTCTGACAGCAAATTGTAACGTTACCTTAAATGGCCACAAATATGCTCACAATATTCCAAGGAAAGTGACTTTAAAAAGAAAGACAAAAATCTTCTGCAAGTACTTAGTATCTCACATGTGTATCCCCCAAAAAAGTATTTTAACTGGTACTCAGTTCTGCTCCAGGGATATCCACAGAATACAAGATTATGCACCTGGTTCTGGTTTTTGCATTTTCCACCATAAAACTGCAACAAAATCCCCTCCCCCAAAAAAGAAATAATTAAAAAAAAAATCCAACAACTTTTTCTTATTGTTTATAAAAAAAAATATCAACACAGGATAGTTAGGATTTTTCCTCAAACAAATCTTGTTGGTGGGTTTTTTTCTTCTCCTCTTAGAAAGTCTTAAACTTGTTCCAAGTTTAGAGGTGTCTCCTCATCATCATCCTCCTCCTCCTCATCATCATCACCATTGACTCCCCCGTGGAGTCACATTGATAATAATAGGTTTCCCTGAAAGATACATTGTAATCCATTCACATCCGGGCACTGCGGGCTTATAAAGAGAAGGCGCTGCGGCCGCGGCTGCTCCTCCAGACAATGACTGGGGAGGGGCGGGGCGGGAGCGGGTGATCATAGAGTAGTAAACAGAGCGCCTAGAGAGGCGCCCAAGATGGCGGCGCGTGCGGGCCACGCCTCCTCCGGGAGCGGAGGCGGGTGGCTGGGCTCGCTCGGGTGTCGCGCTTGGGGCTAAATTGCAAGGACTCATTGAGTTGGTACCGTTCCCAGGCCCCGTGTTCCTGCGCGCTTCTTCTTGTTCCCTTGACCTGGTCTTTCCTGGGTTTTTGTCGTTGTTGTTGTTTTTACTGAGAAGTGTAGTTTCAAAATAAATTAAGGCTTTACACGCCGCACATTTGAGCAGGGGAGTCAGATCCCCTGGCTCACCCTGAGGGAGGCTGGCCTCAGCCACAGAAAGCCAGAACTCAGATTCTCCCGCAGTGTGGAGCCAGTCCTCTTAGCTAGGCTTAAGCAGCCTAGGAAAAGGCCGCTGTACCAAGTTGTAGATTCCCGGGCTTGAGGAGGGATGAGGGTCCTCTCCACCACCACTCCATGCACCCCCCCCAACCCCCCACCCCACCCCCTTTTTTTTTTTGGACCCTGGAAGCGTGAGAACTTACTAAGTCCAGAAAGCCTTCACTTGGAGAAGTGTTTAGGTTACAGCGTCATTGACAAATCGAGTTTGTACCATGAACCACTACTGACTCAACTTCTAGTTCTGGCCAAGCAATTACCTTCTGCAGCCTGCTTTCTGGTCCCTGACATGCAAATCATGATCACTTTACGAATTTCCTGAGTTAAAGGGATAAAGATGGAGCCACCAGAGAAGAAAATTTCCCTTTCCATCTCTAATTCCAGCTAACCCAACTGATATCGCTCCTCTAGCCCATGGAGTTTTAAATGGAGATTTCTCTATTCTACCAGTGTTATTAGTACTCCCACTGGAGAAAAGAGAGTAATAACCATGATACGTTAACATTACATAGTGGGTTTACAATGTGCCAAACACTTCTAAGAATTTCTCAAGTACTGGCTGCTCTAATCCTGAGAATGACTCTATGTTTTACAGCATTGTTATGTTTGTATATATTTATATTATGAATTTTATATTTTACACACAGAAAATCAGAAACAAGCAATGTTGAGTAGCTTGAGCAGGGACACTTTGGAAAATGATACAAACTTGCCTGAAATTACACAATTTTATTAAGTGATAGCACCCACCTTTGAAGGTAGGCAGTCTAAGGATCAGAGCTGCCATTCAACCACATTCCTATACCATCTGGCAGCAGGAATTGCCCAGAATCTCTATTTTGTGATGCAATCTCGTGACGGTAAGAGAGTTCAGATCAATTTTCAAGATCTTTTGTTTATATGTAAGCTCTTAGAAAACAAGAATTAGAGCATTTGTAGGTTGTTTCTTGTCTGTTCATGCATTGTGAAATTCCTGTTTTCTATCACCATTCCATGTTCTCATCTTAAAAGAAAGTTTACATGTAGACATTATTTGATGCTGCATTATTACAAGCATTACCTGTGAGTCTCAGACTAAGCCTCTACAGGGCTGTACTGAGATGATGTAATAAAAAGTTCACAAACATTTGTCCAGGAGAAATATTCCACTGGTACCTCTGATCAGCTCTGGGACCTAAGGCTTGAGGTCAGTGCATTTTACTGTAAAATACAGAGGCTAGATTAGATAATCCCTTAAGATTCTTTCTAGTTTCTAGTTAGATTTTAAGGGTCTCCCTTTCCTGAATTTCAAGGGGAATAAATGATCTGTCCGGAAACAAATGAAGGGATCAGGTTGGGAACCTCACTGCACCCAACTGATTGCTAGCACTTTTTTTTAACTGCACCCCACAGTCAGAAAACCATGCAATCACCTTTCCTATCTTAAATTAAGGGACAATGTGGATTGCGTTTTGTTTTGTTTTGTTTTTTTCCCTGAACTATCAGAAGAATAGGTATATCTATGATGTTATACTTATGAAGATTGGAGACATCTTAGAAAGAAAGACTCAATAGAAGTTTGTGAAACGTGGATAAAAAGGTAAGTGTAGCAGATATGTTTTGGGTTGTCTGCTACATTCTTTGGACTCCGTTCCTTAAAAAGCCTGTCCTTAAGTCATTACGCAGAGGTAGAACTTGATGTGGATACCATATGACCTTCCTGTCCCAGCCTCATGAGCCCCAGCTAATCGGATCACAGGAACTGAAAGAGGAGTAGTCTATGATGAGTGATAGATCTGACTGGTTGGAGTCAGCTGGCCAGAGTGCCAGGAAGCCAAGCCATGTGAGCCATGGTTGTGGGGAAACAAGAACCATGAGTAAGCAGAGGAAGCTGCCCTTTAGATAAGAAAGATCTTGGAAATTCTGAGAAAAGTAGACAATTGAGTCCTGGGAAGAAATAAGTTTATTCCCATTTATTATAAAGGCCACCTTGCCTCCTAGCCATAAGACTGCTGACCCCTGCAGTATTTCCCTTCCCTATGTGAGCTAACCTGAGGACTTTTCTGATTCTTGCAGCTAAAATCTTCAGGAAAAAAAAGATTCTTTTAATTTCATCATGTCAAAACAGTCCTTAACATTAAAAATAAGAAGAAGAAGTAGTGACCACTCTTCTAGGGAGGAAATACTATTCCACTCCCACATGGTAGGGATTCTGTCCAATTAATTGTGCCACATACAGTCAGGACAGTATATACAAGTGTCATTCCCCTTTCTACTGTGCTGTGACCTTGGGCAAATTTCACATCTTGTCAGATGTAAAAAAAAAAAAAAATTAACTTGTCTTCCATACTTTACATGACCAGTTAAAATCAAATGAGTTGATAAAGATTAAAGTACTCTGAAAAATGACAAATTCTTATGAAATGTAAGGTATCATTATTGCATAAACTAAGTTGATGCCCAAAAATAACACTTATTTCCTAGAAATATGGAAGGAGTGGTGAATATTGAAACCCAATGAGTCATAGAAAAGAACAGACATTGAAGGGTGCTTGGACCAAATCCTAGAGTCTGGTTCAAGATGTCAAGATTCAAGTGGGATGACTTGTCCAAGGCCACATCACTAATGAGTTACAGAGGCAGTAGTAGCCCTCCAGTAACTAAAAGCCACTTTAGAAAGCCATACCATTCTCCTTCAAATTTCATCCAGCTTAATCTCCCCAAATCCTTCCCATGTTAAAATAAATAAGCAGACAAAACCACAAACAAAAATAACAGTTTCTTGATGATCTAATGAAATTCATCCAAAAATTCAGCCAATAATTTTTGAGTGTTTACTTTGGGTCAGCATCTTTTCTTTGAGGCCCTAAGGCAAAAACATAGGTAAAAATATCAAAATGAATGATGAAGTCACAGTGAGTGAGGTATATAGCCTATGGAATATATGTAGAAAAGGAAGGGCTCCCAAAATAATTTTAGGTTGATATATCAAAAGGGCGCTATCATCAAGGACCCTGAATGGGAGCCCCACATATACTGCAAGGCTGAGTTGGAAAAGCAACAGACAGGACAGAAGAGGAGGGATTGGTCAGTGTGTGTGGAAGAAGTCCAGAGAGTCATGAAATGCAGTCCCACATACCCAGGGCCCTTTACATTTACTGGTCCCAGGATTCTTTCTCTTAGTTGTTCGCACAACTGGTCCCTTAACATCTTACTGGTCTCAGCCTAAACATCACCTCTTCCTGGAGACCTTCCTAACTATTCTGTCTCAAGTGAGAACCCCTCTTATTCTCTGCCACATCAGCTTTACATCCTTTGTGGCACCTTTCCCAGTTGGGATCCTTTTGTTAATAACATTTACTTTTATATCGCCTGTCGTCTCCGTCAGACTGTAGACTCCATGATGCAGGGACTGCAAGAAGCTTGTTCACTCTGTGTACCCACACCTAGTGCAATGTCTGGCCCACATGAGGTGTTTGATAACTATTTGTTAAATAAATGGATCAAGAATCTGTCTTTATTCTTAAGATGAGCACTTTATACTGGAGAGTGCAGCTTGCATACCTTTTCAAATCCGGCTCTCTTTAAGGTTTCATTTTACCTTGATTTCATTGTTGGTAAATGTTGGTGGTAGATGTTCAGTGTGAACACTGATACAGGCCAACAGGCCATCCACTGGCCCCTGGTCACCTAAATCCTAGACCCCAAAGGATAATTGCTTTAATTTGCCCAACCATGGAAGCAGTCTCTTCATTATTATGAATGTGTTAAAAGCTGCTGTTATAGTATTGCTTCACTATTATTACAATTTATGAATGAGAACACTGAGGCTTGGGAGTATAGTAGTTTTCCTGACATCACACAGCCACTGACTGGCAGACCTAAGATTCAGACACAGGTAGACCATCTTCTGCTTATAGCTCTGTGGCACATGCTGTGGCTTTAATCACCTTAACAAACCATATGGTTTCTTTTCTTTTTTAATGTTTATTTATTTTTGAGAGAAAGACAGAGCATGAATGGGGGAGGGGTAGAGAGAGAGGGAGACACAGAATCCGAAGCAGGCTCCAGGCTCTGAACTGTCGGCACAGAGCCCAACCCAGGGCTCAGACTCATGAACGGCGAAATCATGGACCAAGCTGAAGTCGGATGCTTAACCAACTGAGCCGCCCAGGTGCTCCCACAAACCATGTTGTTAACAAACCATAACAATCCTTCCCTATTGGACTTAGGCATACAATAGCACAGAATTTTCATTTCATCTATTTTTAGATGTTTTGGAGGTTTTGGAAAAGGAAAGGTTAAAAAATAAAATAAAATAAAGCTTTCATTCTTAGTGTCCACAGTTTTGTTAAAGAGGACTCAAAAGATTTAGTGCCAGCCTTCTGAAAGTTTTCCTTCAAGTCATAAAAATATTTTCTCTGCTGTAGTTTGAATGTTCTATTTTAAGGGTTTTGTCATGTTGTGATGGACTCACAGATTGGGAAAATGGGGCAGGAACAGAGTTCCAGAAGAGAAACAAAGTTGTTGTGTATTGACCACTTTGTCTGCACCCTTGTGGTCTCATCCTCCCTTGCGTGGGCTTCAGGTTTAAAAGATCAACACGTGCAGATCTTTTCCACAGTTGGCCATGACCTCAAGCTGTGGCATGTGCCACTGAGCTGTCGCAGAAGCATGGTCTACCTGTGTCTGAGCCTCAGCTCTTCCATGTCATAACCACGTGATCTTGGGCAATTGGCTGTATCCCCAAGCTTCAGTGTCTTCATCTATAACATGGGTAGAATGACCTCTCATAAGGTTATTATGACAGATTAAATATAATAGTATTAACAGATGTACTTTGGCACAATGTGCATCCAATGGCTGTGACCTAGCAATTATAATATATACTCCTTAGGGTCACCATTTTCAGTTTTCAGATCTCAACTCTTTAATGGTCATGAAATGGATTTACTGGGCTCGTTCAAAGTGAGACAGAACAACACAGAAAATACCAACACACACTGCATGAATTAAGAGTAAGTGTTGTTTCACAAAAGCCTGTTTCAGGTGTGTATACACAGCATAGCATGTGCCTAAGAGGTTGCTATAAAATATATTTAAAGCCACCACTTTAGTATATGGGTTTCATTGCTTTGCTAACAAAGGTATTCATGAAGCCTAGGATCTTGTTAGAGAGGAGAAATGGAAGCAAATCACCTCTTCATTCTATTTCTTCTCTTCTCAAATTGCATACTATTTCAAAACCAACTGCCACCCCCCACTAAGGAAAAGGAGATGAAAAAAAGATAAATGGTTTAAAAAATAAACGATGTGAAAAGAATACAAGGGATTTTAGAGAAGCAGCAAGAGAAACCTTCATCCATTCAAAAGTGTGCTAAAACTGATTGAACTCAATAGACTTCACCTGCATTTTTAAAATTCCTTCAAAAGCTATACTCCCCTCGCAGCTCCCACTCACTCCTGTAACTTTATCTCCATGTCATTCCCTAAAGGAAGTTTCATCTCCAGTCAACTACCCATAGAGCATACCTTTATTGTCTCTGAAAAGAGCTAGGCAAGATCCAGTGAGTAATTCAAGATGAAAAAACAAGGCCCCTGACCTCCTAGCATCCCACTGTAGTGGGTAAGCCGGACATATAATCACCCCCAACTCCTAACACACTGACTGAGCAGGGAGCTATCATGACATAAAATTGTGCTACAAGACTGTAGCCTAATGAGTAGTTATCAGGTGGATAAGCCTAAAGACTTAGAATTCTGAGACACGGTTAGAGCTGGATGCGGAAAGAGTAGTGGTATTCTTATTAAGCAGGTAGAGAGCAAAGCATATTCTGGGTTGAAGTGCTAACTCTGGCAAAGGCTGACTAGATACTAAGGGTCTTGTTAGGGTTTGTGAGTAGAACTAAGGTATTAAAACTCAGCTGGTGGGGCTCCTGGGCGGCTCAGTCGCTTAAGCATCCAACTTCAGCTCAGGTCATGATCTCATGGTTCGTGAGTTCAAGCCCCACGTCAGGCTCTGTGCTGACAGCTTGGAGCCTGGAACCTGCTTCAGATTCTGTGTCTCCCTTTCTCTCTTCCCCTTCTCCACTCACGCTCTGTCTCTTTTTCTCTCAAAAATAAACATAGAAAATTAAATTTAGAACTCAGTTGGCAAATTTGGGCCCACTAGCCTTTATTCCTGGCACATGAAACCTGTAGGGGCATGTGATCAGACGTGCCTGAGAAGATCGTCTGGGGAGCAACATGGAGGATGGTGAAGGTAAGAAGAAAAGGAAGGCAGAGATGAGGTTAGAAAGCCGTTGTACTTCTCTCAACCAGTGACTGTGACTGTCTGAGGAAGACCGCCCCCGAGGCTGTGGAAATTAGAAGACATCATTCAAGAGATGTTGTGCCTACTTCATTAGAAATGTTAATTTGGTTACAAAGTAGCATAAAAATCCGTTCAAAGTATATATTTTAAAGTGGATTTAAACAATAATGTGCCTGCAAACCTAAAACATCTAGTGCCAACGATTAGGCCTTCAGCTTTATTTCTCCACATTTCTCTCAACTCAGCCCAACTTTCTATGTCAGGCTAACTCCCTCATATTCCCCCAAAAGGTTAATATCAAAAACTGAAGCTATAAACTTTTTTGTTTGCTTTCAGTAGGGAATAGTTGCATGTTCTCCCTAAGCTTTGATACTAAAGCCTCCGCTGAAATCTCACTCTACTGTCTTAGGAAGATTCCTGCTTTTGATCCAAACCGTGGAATGGCTGGTTTACATTCATCCCTAAATAATTACATTGATGAGGCTCAAACGAGTTAAGTCCCACTCTTGGAGCTGAGGTAGAGCCAGTCATACTCAGCCGATAGTATAGAACCCACAAGGCTTCTTTGAATACTGAGGGGGAGAAGATGGATGCTAGAGAGATAAGCCGAAGGTTTGCCAAGCTTTCTGAACATCTGTGCCACTATGTACTTCTTCCCACATTTTTTCCTGCTTGAACTGACTTCCCTCAGGTAGTTCCCTTGAATAATTCCTATCTATATATCAAATCCAGATTAATTCTTATTTCCCCTTTGAAGTATACTGACTTCTTGATCTTTCCCCATCACTTCCTCCTCTGAAACTAACTCCTTTATTTAAAACAAAACCTTTTTTTAAAAAAATGGCAGTACAACATACATACAGTAAAAAGTAAACATCTACAAAGCTTAGTAAATATTCACATGCACACATTCCAGTGTAACCATCACCCATATCAAGATATAGAACATTTTTCAGCAATCCAGAAGGCCAACTCCTTCCCCATCACAGTCTTTATCCATGTCTGTGACTTTTACAACCAGAAATTAGTTTTGCCTGTTCTTGAACTTGAAATCATCCAGTATCTATCCATGTGCATCTATCCTCTTTCACTTATCATTGCATCTGTAAGATTCATCCATGTAGTTGTATAGAAGCAGGCTATTCTTTTTATTGTTGTATAGTATTTCATTGTAGTAATATACAACAATTTATTCATTCAACACCCCCTCAAATTCAGGTTCTCCAAATTTTGACTGCTGTGACTGAAACAACTTTGAAAATTCTGTACATGTCTTTTGGTGGATAGATGCAGTTATTTATCTTGACTATATACCTACAATATCTTATTATATACCTACAATTGTTGAGTCACAAGTAGGCACATTTTAGTTTCAGTAGACATTGCCAGAGCGTTTTCCAAAGTGGATTGACCAATTTGTACTTGTACCAGTAATTAATATGATGAACTAATTTAGTTTTAACTGTTTTTATTTTGAGATTGGGGGTGGGGGGGAGAGAGATAGAGAATAAGCAGGGGTGGGGCAGAGAGAGAGGGAGAGAGAGAATCCCAGGCAGGCTCCACGTTGTCAGCCCAGACCCTGACGTGGGCCTTGATCTCATAAACCATGAGATCCTGACCTGAGCCAAAATCAAGAGTCAGATGATTCACTGACTAAGCCACTCAGGTGCCCCTGAACTAATTTACTTTTAAAATAAACTATTGTAATTTATTTATTTATGTGTGTATTGCTTCACCAATTAAACTCTAAACCTCTAAAGGACAGATACTGTCTTAAAGTTCTTCATTGTTCCAGTGCCTAACATTGTGCTCTGCACAGGCATAGTGAATGATTCCATCTGTTTTCAACAAAACTCCAACTATGACTTTTAAACTATATATATTTATTATTGTGCTATTAATAATTGGTAATCTGATTAATAGTAATAGGTTTCCCCCTTTTATTTTGGGTATATACCCAAAGGAATTGGCAACAGGACCTCAAAGAGATATTTGCACACCCATGTTTGTGGCAGCATTATTCATGAGAGCCAAGAGGTAGAAACAAATTAAATGTCCATCAGTAAATGAATGGATAAACACAATATGGTATATATATACATAGTAATATTATTCAGCCCTTAAGAAAAGAAGAAAATCCAGGGTACCTGGCTGGCTCAGTCGGTTAGGCGTCTGACTTTGACTCAGGTCATGACCTTGCAGTTCGTGAGTTTGAGCCCCGAATAGGGCTCTGTGCTGACAGCTCAGGGCCTGGAGCCCTGCTTGGGATAATCTGTCTCTGTCTCTCTCTGCCCCTCTCCTACTCACTCTCTGTCTCTGTCTCTCAAAAACTACAATGTAAAAAAAAAAAATTTTTTTTTAAAGAAGAAAATCCTATCATATGCTACAATATGAATGATTCATAGGATATTAGGCTAAGTGAAATAAGCCAGTCAGAAAAAGAGAAATACTGCATGATTCTTATATGAGGTACCTAAGCTAGTCAAATTCATGAAAACAGAAAGTAGAATGGTGATTTCCAGGGACTTGGGGAAGCCGTAAGGGGAGTCATTCAATAGGCATAGAGTTGCAGTTTGGCCAGATGAAAAGTTTTAGAGAGCTATTGCAAAACAGTGTACATGGTGTTCATTAACACTACCACATACTAAAAACTGGCTACAATGGGGTATTTTATGTTATGTGGTTTTTACCACAATAAAAAATAATTTATTTTCCTTTAATATTAGAATTTTTAAAAAGTTAGAACTAAAAATTACTTAGTTTTTAAAATTCTAACATTAATAGAAAATACAGTATTTTTCATTTTGGTAAAAACACATGAAATACAACAAAATAATGGGGCACCTGGATGGCTCAGTTGGTTAAGTGTCTGACTTAAGCTCAGGTCATAATCTTACAGTTCGTGGGTTTGAGCCTCATGTCAGGCTCTGTGCTGACAGCTAGCTCAGAGCCTGGAGCCTGTTTCAGATTCTGTATCTCCCTCTCTCTCTGACCCTCCTCTGCCCACGCTGTCTCTCTTGCTCTCTCTCAGAAATAAATAAAACATTAAAAAAAAAAAAGGAATACAACAGAGTACAGCATAACACATATGTATATTCATAATAAACAAAACAGTATAGTCCTTATTTCTCTCAAGTTCAATTTTCCCCCCAAATTTTGGGGATCTAAATTTTACTGATTTGATTGTTTAATCTATTTTTAGTAGTGACAAATTTTATCATATGCTGATTGACCAATTTACAGATTGTGTTTAGGCTGTATAGTTCTACTAATAGGATGTGATAAAAAATTAATTTTGTATTTATTTCTTAACTCACACACAAGACACTTCTGAGAAGTTGTCCTTGGGTCTTTAGAATTGCACTCCTGGCAAATTCCACTCTCATTTCTTCCATATTTTAATTGCTTTCTCTCCTGGTATATTGTTTGAGCTGCCTTTCTGCCTTAACATCTACTGATGGGTTTCCAGATTGAAGTACACTGCCCTGTACTCCTTCTATCTGACATAATTTGTGGCTTCACCAAAGCTACCTATTTGGATGTCCTGATTGCACTTTCACCTCTGCAGGAAACCTAGGAGGCTGCTGACTTCCATGATGCTTTGCAAACTTTCATGAGCGTCACAATAATCCAGGTGGCTTGTTAAAACTCATACTCTGGGGCTTCAATCCCAGAGGTTCTGATCAGCAAATCTGGGCAGGGACAGGGCCCCATCAATGGCACATTGCAGCCAGCTTGCTCTAGCTCAGTAGAGGACACTGTGCACATTCTTCTCAATTCCACATTCACTAATGTCACACAGACAGCTTGAAATCAACCAGGTAGGAGCATTTACAGCATTGAGATCAGCAAATGCTAACAATCAGAGCTCTTCCTCACCTCACCCCACCTTCCCCCCTGTAAACCAGATGTTAAACATTCACCAGCATGCCACCGGATTCATGACTCTGCTGGCAGCCACGTGATGATGATTTTGTCCGTCCTGAGACCACGCTTTGAGTTGCATGTGCACAGGCATACACACACACGACACACACACCTACATTCATATTTTTGAATCAATATGAAATAGTTGCATCTATTCTGCAACTGCTAGAATTTTAAATGCGCTGTAAGGTTAAACCACTTCTTGGGGTCAAAAATTGTCTATCTACCTGTCTTTCCATCAGTCTATTCATTTGTCTCTGATTAGTACATCTATACTCAATCTACACTCACATCTATGTCTACATCTATTTTCAAAAATTCAGTATGTACCGCTTCCCCAGATTGTCTTCATACTCTAGGAAATTACTCAGAGAGATTCGTTTTGCTTACAAAAATCAGAAGGAGAGAGAGCTGGCAAGCCTAATCTATTCCCTCTGGGACTTCTGTGAATGCAATAGATCACTATTGATAACCAGTCCTGTGCCATCTGATGGCATCATCCACAGTCACAATGACGCTTTTACGGGTATCATAGTCCTGTTCTACATGCAGGCTCCAGCAATATATGCTTTTGCCCATATTCACACGTGTGACTTCTGAGCCAAGGAAGCTGGTCCAAATGGACTTCTTATCTCAGCCGTACCTGGACCGGAAGTGGCCTTCCCCATGTATTCCTAGACCGGGATATCTAGGCTTCTTCTCCCTTGGGGAGCTTTCCTCTCTGGAAGCCTTGTGGTATATTCCTCTCATCAGACCTCAGACTTGACAACACGAACACAGCAGATAGAGAGGTTCTAACCATGTTACTCTGAGAAAGGAAAGTGCCAATAGGACCCGTGTGTTCCTGGGGAGCTCAACGAACCCATCCAACGTGCTCTCCTGTTCCCAGTGACCAGCTATGCTTACCAAGAGCTCTTAGGAGAGGTAACTTTTGTTGGAACTTAAAAGGTCTTTCTACTCTCTTGCCCTGGGGTTTCCTAATCTTACATTCCACTACTGAGAAAAGCAAATCTGCTTCAGTGTGGCCATCTGTGACCACCTCCTGACCAAGAAGTGATCGCAAACGACTCTTGTTGAACAACAACAACAAAAAAAGTTTAAGTTCTTACTCACTGTGCAATCTGTAACTCACATATCTAGTCATCAGGGACTTTAAAATATACATGGGGCAGTGCTATAATTATTTGCATTCCTTTTCTTTTCTTTATTCCCTCAGTATATCATGCCAGGTTTTCACATTGCCATACATAGGTTTGCATGATTCATCTTAATGCCTGCATAATGTGGGAAATATATAGTACTATCACACTTAATGTGCACCATGCATATCTTTAAATATATTTAGTTCTCAGGACCACACAATGAGATAGGTGCTATGTAGACCCCATTTCATTTTTTAAATGTTTATTTATTTTTGAGAGAGAAAGTGTATGAGTAGGGGAGGGACAGAGAACGAAGGGGACAGAGCATCCTAAGCAGGCTCTGTGCTGACAGCAGACAGTCCCATGCCGGGCTCGAACTCACGAACTGGGAGATCATGACCTGAGCCAAAATTGGACGCTTAACCAATGGAGTCATCTAGGTGCCCCTGTAGATTATTTTATAGTTGAGCCAACTGAGGTAAAAGAGAAATTCAGGAACTTGTTCATGATTCTAAGGTTAGTAGGTGTCCAGAGCCAAGATTGGCACCCAGGCGGTCTGGCTCTGGGGTGCACGGCCTCACCTCTCTTATCCATGGCTATGCTATGCCTATACCACAGCTTTTGTAGCCATTGCTTTGCGAATCCTGTTCCAGTCTTTGTTGGCTTTCCTTACTCACTAGCACATTCTTGGATGCCTCTCCTGCCTCACAATGATGTGTATTTAGGGAATTAAGAAACAACCATTATCGTAGCTTACCTCAAAATTAAAGTAATTATTAGATAGATGACTCTCCTTTCAAAAATGTTTTGTATTCCAAAATCTCAATAAAAATTACTTTTGGGTTATCAGCAGCTTTGGCAAATCCACATTACATCCACGGGCCATTACCATCGATAATTGAGAATGCACATACGTGTTAATCAATCATTTATTCCTGCCTCTCATCTCTACTGCATGGTTCTAGATGTTATGTATCTTAGTGTCAGTTCTGGGAAATGGTGGAATTGTATCACCCTTTGTAGTCCAAAAAATTGTTATGGCAGATATAATGAGTTAGATATAATTGGAAAGTGGGGGGGCGCAATGGGCTGGGGTGGGAAGAAGATTATGTTGAAAGATTTTCCATTTTCACTGGCAACAAATTTTACTATGTAGCACCATTTGTTTGCCTACTAAGTGTATACTTTCTACCCTTTCCCAGAAGCTCAAGAATAAGAGGAAGGAAACTGAGCACATTTGTAAAATGTAACAGATTAGGCTTCCCCATTCAATTCATGATGAATCTTTCCACTTTGAGGATAATAGAAAAAAGACTGGTTTAAGAATAATAAACCTGAGTTCAGATCTTACCAACCATGTGATTTTAGACAAGGTTCTTTTATTTTAAAATATTTTTAGCTTATTTATTACTATTATTTTTGAGAGAGAGAGAGAGAGAGAAAATCCCAAGCAAGCTCCTCACTGTCAGCCCAGAGACCCAGGCAGGGCTCAAATTCACAAACCACGAGATCATGACCTGAGCTGAAACAAAGAGTCAGACGCTTAACCGGCTAAGCCACCCAGGTGCCCCTACACAAGGTTTTCTTAGCCCTGGCACTATTGACGTTTGGGCTAGATAATTCTTTGATGTGAAAGACAGTCCTGTGCCTTGCAGGCTGTTTACTAGCACTCAGGGTTTCTACCCACCAAGTGCTCGAAGCAGTTCCCTGTCGTGTCCCAACCAAAAATGCCTCCAGACATTGCCAAATGTTCCCTAGGAAGCAAAGTCACTCCCTCCCAAGAGTGAGAACCACTGCTCTCGACAAACCTCTGAATTTCTTAAAACTACAGTTTCTTCATCTCTAAGAATGAGGATCATTTAACTTAATTTATGGAGTTATTATAAAGAGCTAATAAATTTATACAAAACTACATATTATGAATTGTTTCTTAAATATTAAGTTAGATGTTACTATTGTTATTTATTATTTAGCTTCTGCTTCTGCTTTAGAGAGTGCTATATATGATCTGAAATATATTACTGATAGAGTATGAATCTCAGAATGTATTTCTATGTATATTTCCAAGAGGGATTATTAAAATAATTATAACAGATGGAACAGGTAGGCATTATTCACTATTGTCTATAAACTAATAGTGAACATTGTTCTATTTCATAACCACAGGCTGTACCCTGCTGCTGGTTAACCCATTTTCAAAAGGCCTGCTGTCAGTCCTACAGGAAAATTGGTACAGAGTATAAAGGAGATACCATCCCTATGGCCAGGAGAAAATCACAAAGAGTATATGTTACTCAAAAGGCCAGAAGATCATCTCCATTTGCAAAGCACAGCATAGGAAATAATTCCTCCTAAGGAAAAAAGCAATTTCTCTGATTCCTGGCTTATACAGTCACCCCCCCCTTATCTGTGGGGGAATTCATTCCAAGACCCCCAGTGGATGCGTGAAACTGCAGATAATACCGAAACACACAGACACAGACACAGACACAGACACACACACACACACACACACACACACACACACACACACACACACTATGTCTTTCCCTATACATACATACCTACCAATAAGTTTAATTTATAAATTAGATGCAGTAAGAAATTAACAAATACAACATGAAAATAGAACAATTATAGCAGTATACTATAATAAAAGTTATGTAAATGTAGTTTCTCTCTCACCCTCAAAATATTGTATTCATTGTATTCAATGAACACTATTGTATTCATCCTTCTTGTGACGATACGGGATGACAAAATGCTGAGGTGATGAGATGAAATGAGGCACATGGCACACATGTTGTGACGTGTCAGGCTACTGTTGACCTCCTGACTATGTGGCAGAAGAAAAATCATCTGCTTCCAGAGTGCGAGGAAAGGCGGGGTGTGTGTCACTGACATAGCAGGAAGTGAACCCCTGGTTAAGAG
Organism: Proteles cristata cristata; assembly: GCA_017311185.1. Classification (NCBI taxonomy): domain Eukaryota; kingdom Metazoa; phylum Chordata; class Mammalia; order Carnivora; family Hyaenidae; genus Proteles; species Proteles cristata. The sequence goes on along the minus strand of JAESUZ010002737.1, from coordinate 184,467 downwards.
GGAATACCATATCACCGAGTGTGGTCTTCTTACCCTGAGCATCATTCAGAAGCTTGAATTGTCGCAACTGATGCTCATGCCATGAGCGCTATGTCCTTGGAGCTCCCTAGTGTCAGATGTCATGTCATTTGGAACCAAAAGCTTCCAAAGGGTTGACATTTCATGTCACGTTTCCAGTGTCCATCTATACTGCATACAAAGTAACAGGTCCTTACATGGGATAGGCCCTGGACACACCTCTATTGAATAACTGGATAATCATTGTGCATTATCTTAACAATCGCTTTCAAAAAGCAGTAGATACAATGATTGTACACATAAATATTGAGGGAAGGTTTTGATTCTGCCACTTCATCAATTTATTTCAGCAGATTCTTCCCTTTTTCTGCTATGCTCCTAACCCCACCCCAGAATTCTTGGAGAACTAGTTCTGATATGTGTCAAGGTCACACTGGGATGCCTTCAGTGGGGGTGGAGGCAAGTTTCCTTCCTTTCCACATCTTCCTCTTTTTTCTTCCTCTGGTGTGGGTTACACGAGTCTTTCTGGGTCTTCCATTGGGAGGTTAACGAAGGGTTAAGATAGGAGTGCTGGGGGCCTGCTTGGAGCTGGCTCTGGTCCAGGTTGTAAGAGCAGGATAAAGAGGATCTTTGCTTTTTGAACACTGCCCAGTCTCTGCAGGGTAAAAGAACGCAGGGGTTTCGGAAGGGGAGCAGAATGGCTGGGGATGTGACTGGCCATGATCTCCCTAGAGAAGGAGATAAGAAAGCCCAGCATCTCCAGTGACCAATGGATGAAAACCCAACTTCTGCAAAGGACCAGCGGTGACCTCAGTTGTAGGGACCACCATTTTATCACCTTGGAAAGCAGAGTGGAGTAAGAAGAAGGCTGGGGGGGGGGTGTCCTTATAATGTCCACCATTTAGGGACAGCTTACTGTGTGCTGGGACTCTTCCTGCAAGTGGCATAGGATTGGGAGAAGTAGAAGTTGTGGTGGCTGGTGGAATTACAAAAGGCAGATCATTGAGGTAGGTAGACTGGCACAAGGTTGAGGACCCCCATGTTGGATGAAAACAACTGAGATTCCAGTCACTCTCATTTTTTAGTTTTGAGAAACTTTCAGCTATACAGGCCTCATCCACCTGCGGGCAACTGGGATTTCAGGGAAGGGTACCCAGAGGGGCATTTGTCATGAAAGAGGGAGAAAAAACTGGTAGTCCTGACACCCTAACAAGGTGTGGAGGTTGGCCAGGGCAGTGGAGGGAGCTGCTATTAACACAGCAGGTGGCCAAGGCCAAATGTCCACCATACCCTGTCACCTAGACATAGCAACCAGACCAATGACTGTGAACTAAAAGAGCTGCAATCTTGGGGCGTCTGGGTGGCTCAGTTAAGCGTCTGTTTCTTGACTTTGGTTCAGGTCATGATCTTGAGGTTTGTGGATTTGAGTCCCCCATCGGGCTCTGCTCTGGGATTCTTTCTCTCTCTCTCTCTCTGCCCCTCTCCCACTCATGTGCTCTCCCTCACTCTCTCTCTCAAAAATAAATGAACTTAAAAAAAAATAAAAGAGCTGCAATCTTGGAGTTTAAGTTGGGCACCATTGTGCCGAGGAATCTGGTCCATCAACGCATTGTGCAGATGAAAAATTCCACCTGATAGTGTTAGCTGAGTTTTCAATGGTGACACTGTGTAGCGGGCGGAAGTAAAAGGGCCAATGGACTGGTTAGATTGTCCAGTTCTCTTTTCTATAATGGGGAGGTAGGTACACTGGTTCTTTAGACAGAGTAAACTCCCTGGGCACCTTTTTTTGGGTAAGGAAGAGGTCTCAAGTGGCAGATATTGGAAATCTATCTAAATTGAGCATATGGAAGTTTGAATGATTAATTGGAAACATAAAATGATGGACTGGCATTAGTACTCCAAGCTGGTGGAGCAAATCATACCAGTGGCATATGCATTTTCCACACACTTACATACAGACACACACACACACACACACACGTAGTCTCACATGCACACACCCTAAAACCTGATGAAGCAGATATTATTGCTTCCCATTTCACACAGGAGGAAATAGGGATACAGAGAATTAAATAACTTACTCAAAGCCACAGAGCTAAGAAGTGGTGGTCACAGTTGAAACCAAAGTTTGAAATTGTGCTTCAACTTTGCTCTGTGGGGCTTTGAGGGCAGAGGTTCTCAAAAAGTGGTTCCTAAACCAATAGTACAGCATCACCTGGGAACTTGATAGAAATGCAGATCCTTGGGACTCACCCTACACCTCTTGATCAGAAACCCTGGGATGGGTCCAGCAATCTGCTTTGCAAGCAATATTGTCCTTTTTTTTTTTTTTTTTTAACCACTGACTTATTTTATTTATTTTATTTTATTTTATTTATTTCCAGTGTAGATAATGGACGGTGTCTTATTTGTTTCAGGTGTACAAACAATATTTTCATTTTATCACTACAAAATTTGGAGTATAAAGGCCTGACATGCTTTCATAAATTCTTCACTCCAAACAACAAGTAATACCTATAACTTAAGCAGGGTAAATATTTTCTAAGCAAAAAATTCTAGTCTAGAAATAAACCAATAATCCAGACTTGGTCCTGATTGAAAATCATATTTATTCAAAGACGCTTGTTCTTTTGGTGGATAGATGACAATTGAAATACTAGATACTATTTATCTACCGTAGCAATTACGTTAAATTAATTCATAATGCTCGCTCATAACATTGTTTGCATATACTCCTATTGCTTAGGAAAGTGCTACCTAATTTATTTCCCACACATCAAAATGCGGTAAATTGATATAATTGCATTATTTTCTCTAGAAATGCTGATGGGGTCTCATCTGCATACTTCAGAGGGGAGGTGGATGAGAACAGCGGGTTATATCACGTGCCATATGTTAAACAATACCTATAGCACTGTAGGTGCAATGATCAGAGGTGAGGGTATTTATGCCAAATCTCTTCATTGTTGGGGGATGTGATGAATTCTTTAAGTCCATATTTTCTTCTTTTTCCAAGTATTGTAATTTTTCATATGCTTTTATTTTTAAAAAATCACAGACACACTAGAATTTATTACCATCTTCCAGGGAAATCTGTAAACCAATGGAAATATTTTTGGCTATCTGACAAAATGTCTGATAAAAATGTTACTCTCCAAGGTTAGTAGGTCAAGTGATTGATTTAATTTGATGCAGAATTTTACAATAAATTTTCCAGCAAATTATAAGATAAATGTTGTGTGTTAGATTTCATGAGGTTTTCTCCCAAGTTATGAGGATGGTAGATTCCAAAAGCAAATAATTTCTGCTTACCCCTGCCCCTGGCTTCCTTTCTTTGGCAAATTTAGTCCCCAAGAATCAACAGGACAAACCCAAGAGACTCTGTTCTCCAAGAGACTAAATAAAGATTTGGAATTAGATGCTCTGAGTCCTAATCCTAGGTCTGTCAAAACAAAACAAAACAACCCAACTTTTTATATGCCACTGTTCACAAGTTCCATTTTCTAGTTTTTAAAAATTGAGCAACCTCACAATCTCAGCCCCAGAATGATCACAGAAAGGTTGTCACTGATACAAAAAACTATCATAAACACATAGTATAATTCAATTTAAGGAATGAACTCAAGGAAAGAAACTGCCAAGGTTTTTTCGATGTCATTAACACCCACACAGAATGTATAATGCTGTCTGAGTGGGCTGTGTACGTACCTCAGTTATATTTTCACTACACAAATACTATTTCCCTGCCCAGCTTTTCATTCAAGTGCTGATTTCTAATACCTGTGAACTCATGTGCTTAGCCCTGCTAATGCTGATAAAAATTACAAATCTGTCTCTACTGTTGATCTACGAATGAAAGCAGTGTGCCCTGCACTCCATCTCACTGTATCCTTAATGGAAAGTCAGCAGGACTGTTAGCAAAATTTCCGACACCACAAAAAGATAATATTAATTCAAGCACTTTAGGAAAATTCGCCAAATCCTTCTTCTTCTCCTGATAACATTACAGACATTTTTGATATAATGATATTTTGAGGGGTTTTGGCCTACAACTTACCAGGAAGGCAATTTATTACACAGTCACGTTAAATCGTTTTCCACCTAAGCCTAAAACTTGTCGACCGCCTTAACGCCCACCCTCAATAGTTTGAAAGATTTACAAAGCAAGGAGAAAATTAGACCTATCTAGCATCTTGCTCCCACGTTTCCACAAAATAGACCTTCAGTATGTTTTAGAGGAAGGCATTGGGTTAAGTATGCTTCTCCTTTCTGATTAGTCTGTTTGAACCATTTAAAGAGTCGAAGAGATGAGATCATTTCTTTTTGGCTCTAGAAAATTCTGCTTTGTGACTTGTTTTTATAGAGCAAAGAAAGGGCTGAGCTATGGAACTAGTGACAGTGAACTTACACAGTGTCCCACCTTCAAGGAAGGCATTATCCTTTAGAAGATAAGTTGCAGAGAGCAGGGTCTATTTGATTAATTGAGACACTATCATATACCTGCAATAAGTAGGTTTGGGACCAGTGGGGGATGGTGGAGGTGGTTAGGACGTGTGGACATTAACGTGTACAAATGCCATCAACTACATCACAAAGCCTTGCTCAGGATAAACTAACTCTGTCAACAGCCAGCCATGTCCTAAAGGAAACCGCTGCTGCTCGGAAAACCCACACTTGATTTATTGAAGAGGAGTTCAGAAACATCTGGATGCAGCATTTTTCATGCAGGTCTTTGAGGCAACGAGCTAGAAGTGTCATTCACCAAACGTGCACTGAGTACTCGCTTTCCGCACGGCACATGCGGAGTACTTGATGGATTCGCAGGAACGCTCTGCCCTGTGGGAGTTGTCAAGGTTTGAGGGAAGGAAGGCAGGTTCAGAACAGCTGATGTGAACGTACACGTGGCTTGTGTGTAACGTCTGAGTGGTACTGAAGAACGTTAGCTGTGAACCTAAGAGCTGTAACAGAGTGATGAAGACTGTGAGCTTTAAAATGCACTCAGAAAAAGGCGAGAGTAATATGCCATGGACCTGAATTAACCTTGAAGACAGAAATGTATGTGAACTTGCTGCTCTCTCGTTCTGTTGCAGCCACTCTAACCTCTTTGCTTTTTCCTCCAGCACATCCGGCATGCATCCCCAGGGCCTTTGGACTTGAGTTTCGCTGGGCTTGGAGCACGGTTCCCCAGATATCGGCAGATATTCTCCCTTCCTTACCTCCACCAGCCTGCATTGTAATGTCACCTTTGCAGGAAGGCTTCCCTAGTCGCTCCATTTGATAGTAAGACTTCTGTGCCCATCCATTGTTTGCATTCTTTTTCTCAACAGCACTTACTGTTATCTTCAGTACCCTCGTTTTACTTATTTGTTTTTTCAGTATCCCTGCTAAAATAGGAGCTGATGAAGGCAGGATTTGTCTGTTTCCTCCCCTGGTATTACCTAGAACATTGCCGAGATGGTAACAGGCACTGACCAAATATTTTTGGAATGAATTGGTAGAATTTACATCAAGGAAAGTACATTCTACAGATCTATATGCCGAGCGATGAGAAAAATGTTTATTATAACCTGTCACATCTTTGACAATATGCAGATAAATGCATTCATGTAGGGTGAGCGGTGGGGAGAATATCCATTTTCTTGGCCTAATGTTTCTGTGCAGAGGGTCTTCTGTTCTAGTAATCTGACCTTTCTTCCCATACCTTATTCCTACAGGCTTATGAAGTTTGATTGATGTTAGTGAGATTGGTGAGCTCAACGCCTTGCTGGATACTCTTCCTTGGGGAATGCTACAGGATATTTACACCCTGGCCTGCTCATTCATGCACAAAACTTGGAGTAGGCCTTTGCTGCCCAGCTCTACTGGTGATGGTGGGGGTGTCTCTCTCATTCAAGGATGAAGTATTGGGGAGATTTCTGGGCCTCTAATCTAAAACCACATTGTCTCATCATCCGTCCTGGGTCTTTCCATTGATTCCGAATTCAGAAGGTGATAAAAAGGAGGCTATATATTGTCTCCTTAACAGCCACAACAGGAAGATGGAAAGAGTGCATCTGTGGAGGTGGTCAACATGGCAGCATGAGGTATTCCAGAGGAAAGAGTCTGGGACAGCAAAATTTTATTGCAAGACTTGGCTCTGCCTTTTGTGACATTTGCCGTGCTTTGCAATTTCGACAGTATTTTACACGAGTTGGATTTAATATAAGAGAAGAACTGAGCACTACCTACAAGTCCTGGAATGCAGCAATTCTGCCAGTACCATGCAATTCAATCACCTACTGGACTTATATGAAGTGTTAGCATAGGGAGCCCAAGAAGGGCTTCCAAGATTCACTGACACTCACATGAATCCAAACAACGTGGCAGAGCTCTGGCTGACTGAGAAATAAGAGAAGTAGAGAGAGCGGTATGGTGTGCAAGAGTCTGGTGTAAGGCAAAGACTTGGAGGAGATCAAGATTTTCATCCACAGACTTAAAAACCATAGCTACTGCCTCAAATCTTGTTTTGGTAATAGTTACGCAGATAAGACCTTGGTTGGGTCCAGACAGCTCTGGGTTGGCTCATCTTTCATGACTGCCACAAACGCTCATGGCAGCTCGATGCTCCAAAACCCAAGCATTGTATCCTGAAGCATTCTAACACCAGAACAGCTCTGACTTAGAAAATTGCTCTTTAAAGAGTTTGGACTGGATATTTTCCACCACCTACTATGAATTCATGACCAGTTATGCCCTCTTTACTTTCTAATCACCATCTGCTATCCTGCCTCGATTGGCCCCTTTTTCTTCAGATATTCCCATAGATTCTCCAAGTGACATCCTCCTTAGAGCCTTCCACCTGCTTACGGACTTGACGCCAGATAGCACATGCTTAAAAATCATTATTTTCTGAAATTGTCATAATGAAGGGCATACCATTGCTATTCTCAGTTTGATTTAGATCAGTGCTGTCCAAGAGAAATATAATGTAAGACACGTGTGTACTTACAAATTTTTTAGGGGCGCCTGGGTGGCTCAGTCGGTTAAGTGTCTGACTTGGGCTCAGGTCATGACCTCACGGTTGGGGGGTTGGAGCCTGGGTTGGGCTCTGTGCTGAACTCTTGCTCAGAGCCTGGAGCCTGCTTCAGATTCTGTGTCTCCTTCTCTCTCTGCCCCTCCCCTACTCATGCTCTGTCTTTCTGTGTCTCTCAAAAATAAATGTAAAAGAAAATTACAAAAATTTTTAGGAGCCACATTTAAAAAGTAAAGGTGGGGCACCTGAATGGCTCAGTTGGTTAAGCGTCCAACTTTGGCTCAGGTCATGATCTCATGGTTCATGAGTTCGAGCCCTGCATTGGGCTCTGTGATGCCAGCTCGGAGCCTGGAGCCTGCTTTGGGTTCTGTATCTCCCTCTTTCTCTGCCCCTCACCACTCCCTCTCTCTTCCTCAAAAAATAAACATTTAAAAAAAAGAAGAAAAAATAAAGGTAAACAGGGGCTCCTGGGTGACTCAGTCGTTAAGCATCTGATTCTTGATAACGGCTCAGGTCGTGAGATTGAGGACCACGTTTGCACTCTGCTCTGAGCCCTGAGTGTGGAGCCTGCTTGGAATTCTCTCTTGTTCTCCTTCTCTGCCCCTCCCCCATCACGTGCACACTCTCTCTCAAGATAAATAGATAAACATTTTTTAAAAAATAAAGATAAGTGAAATTAATGTGACAATACATTCTATTTAACCTGATATATCCAAAATATTATAATTTCAACATGTAATCAATATAAAAATATTACTGAGATATTTATATCTTCACAATCTGGGCTGTATTTTACACTATATCTCGCTGCAGATATGTCACATAGATTTCCAGTGCTCAGTAGCTACTATTGGACACTGCAAACTGAGATGGTGGTGCCTTACATTCCTGGAAAGACTGGGAATTCGGAGTGATGTGGCTTCTTGAGTTTAGGGAGAACCTCGTAGGGCTGTGGGAAGGCATGGTAAGGGGGCAGAAATGGAAATGTTTGAGGATCACGGTTATAAAATCAGGTTTGTCCTTTATTTCATTTGCTTCTAAGGATTTCTACATCGTGTTTGCTAATAAAGGCTCTGATACTGGCAAAGCTAATGTCCTTGAGCCTCTGAGTTCATCATATATTACATGGGAACAGTAATATAATAATAATAATAATATATAACCATAATATAATAAAAATAATCGGTATCCTGCTCAGAGAGTATCCAGCTCATGGATTGTGTAGTGAAGAAATGGGAAAGCACTAAGCAAAATTGTTTGCAATATTATTCATTTGGTGAAAAAATTGGCATTTTCACATTAAAAAAATTTTTTTTAAATGTTTTTATTATTTCTGAGAGAGAGAGAGACAGCGTGAGCAGGGGAGGGTCAGAGACAGAATCTGAACAAGCTCCAGGCTCTGAGCTGACAGCACAGAGCCTGACGTGGGGCTTGAACCCACGATCCCTGAGATCGTGACCTGGGCCGAAGTCGGATGCCCAACCGACTGAGCCACCCAGGCGCCCTGGCCTTTTCATATTTAAAAAATAGTTTTATTGAAAAAACTCGACATTCCGTAAACTGCACATATATAAAGTGTACAATTTGGCAAACATATATACCCACACACATATTTAAAGTAATATGTGTGTACAACTTGGCATACATATATACCCATGAAGTCAAGTAAGATATGCACGTATCCATCACCACCCCCCAATTTTTTCATGCCCCTATGTTACACACCACCTTCCTCGCTTCTAGCCTCACCACCCCCCCACCACTCACCTCCATGCCCAGGTAACGAAAATTTTTCTTTCTGCCATCGTAGTCCACATTTTCTGAAATTTTTATTCGTATGAAATCCTATAGTGTAGATTATATGTATTTATTTATCAGGCTTCTTGAACTCTGCATAATTATTTTACGACCCATCCACGTTGCTTCACTTAACAGTGGTTGGAGGAGGTCTTCGAGAGGTCATGACCTCTGATTGACCTGTGAGAGGGAGGGGGCGACGGGAGGCCCCTGACCCCCTCCGGCGGCCTGGGGAGCTGCGTCCCTGCGATTCCACTGCCAGAGGCCCGCAGGGAGGGACGCAGGCGGCCTTGAGAAAGCCACGTGTTGAGACCACCAGGAGGGTGTTCGTGGTGAATGAACGCAGGTAAGGCGTCGGGGCAAAGGAGGAAGATTCTGGCGGGCGATGCCCGCGGAGGTCCGCCCCGGTGCTTGCCGGGACTGCCGTCTCGGATCTGGAGTGGCTGGCCCGCCGTGGGCTTCCCTTTGGCCTCTGCGCGCAGGGCTGGGTCCCCACCCCCGGGGGGCAGGCCCACCGGGAGAGGGAGCGGTGGGCTGTGGGAATTCGGGGTGCCCGTGGTCCTCTGGGTGGAGGTCGGGTGGCCGTGAGGGCTGCGCGGTGGGTCAGCCACCCTCCCCGCGGGAGGCCAGGCCGAAGCGAGTTAGCGGGTCGGAAGAAGAGCCGAGGTTCGGGACGGCGGGCGGAGTGGCCTGGTGGCGGCGGAGCAGAGAGCAAGCGGGAGACCGTGGCACCTTGGCGGCCGCTTTGCAAAGCGACGTCGGCGCCTCCTAAGCAGGGCTCGCATTTGAGTTAGTGAATCAGACGTGTCTGTGACTCGGGACGGCGTGGGCTGGGAGCCGTGGAGGGGGTACACCCAGGACTTCGGTCCCAGCTCCGGAAGGGACAGAAACCCAGCCCCCTTCCCGCCGGGGAGCAGCTCCGGTGGTAAGAGCTTGCTTCCTGGTCAATGGCATGGGTGCAGAACGGGCCCCTGGGCCCACCTCTGCCGGCGCTCAGACTCCCATCGTGGCTAAGCAGCGTGTTTATTGCCCCAGAGGGGGGACCCCGTCCGTCCGCCCGGTCGGCCTTTTCTAGAAATGTGGGTGCTGCCAGGTCCTTTAAAGCTGCAGATCGTCCCAGTGCCCCATCCCCTTTTCCTGCGGCGACCCTAGTCCTGTGAAGGAGTGGAAGAAATTCCTGCCCGGGCCCCGGATAGAGATCCCAGGACTAAGGCAGGGGTCACAGTTTTACCTCATTTTCTTTCTTTTTTTTTTAAATCTTTTATTTATTTCTAGAAAGAGAGAGAGAGAGAGAGAGAGGGTGTGAGCAGGGGAGGGTCAGAGAGAGAGGGAGTCACAGATTGAAACAGGCTCCAGGCTCTGAGCTGGCTGTCAGCACAGAGCCCGACGCGGGGCTCGAACCCACGAACCGCGAGATCATGACCTCAGCGAAAGTCGGACGCTTAACCGACTAAGCCACCCAGGCGCCCCAGTTTTACCTCATTTTCAATAGTGATGCCTTTCTTGCGTTATCGCACTGACCATCGCCTTAAATGTAATGTCCAGTAGAAACGATAAAACCAGACATTTTTTTGCCCTTTTCCTGATATCAGGGAGACAGTAGTCAGTCTTGTATCAGTAATTATGATGTCAGCTGTAGCCTTTGTTTAATTTTTAAAATAAATATCCTTTATGAGATTGAGGACATTCCCTTTTATTCCTAGTTTGCTGAAAGTTTAAAGTTAGAATGAATGTTGAGGGGCGCCTGGGTGGCTTGGTAGGTTGAGGATCCGACTTCGATTCAGGTCACGATCTCACCATTGGTGGGTTCAAGCCCTGTGTCTGGCTCTGTGCTAAATGTCTGCTCAGAGCCTGCAGCCTGCTTTGGATTCACTGTCTCCTGTCTCTGCCCCTCCCTCACTAATGCTCTGTCTTACTTTGTCTCTCAAAAATAAATAATTGTAGGGGCGCCTGGGTGGCTTAGTTGATTAAGCATCGACTTTCGCTTAGGTCATTATCTCGCGGTTCGTGGGTTCGAGCCCCGCATCGGGCTCTGTGCTGACTGCCAGCTCAGAGCCTGGAGCCTATTTTAGAGTCTGTGACTCCCTCTCTCTCTGACCCTCCCCTGCTCGCGCTGTCTCTCGCTCTCTCCTAGAAATAAATAAAACATTTAAAAATAAATAAATAAAGAATTGTAAAAAAAAATTAGAATGAATGTTGACCCTGCTCAGCGTCAAATGAGTTTAATGTGTTGTTTTTTTTTTAATTTTAATACGGTGGCTTATAGTAATTGGTTTTCAAATGTTAAACTAGCCTGAATTCCTGAGATTAACCGCAGTCTGGCATGATATACGATCCACTTTATATATTGTTATATTTAAGCACTAAAATTTAGTTTAGAATTTTAGTTTTGAATCTGTGTTCATGAGGAGTAATGGACTTTGGTTTTCGTTCTTTTTTTAAAATTGTGGTGAGAACACTTAGCATGAGACCCTCAAGAAAATTTTAAGTGCACAGTGCAGTATTGCTAACTATAGTCACAATATTATACAGCACACCTCTCGAATTTATTCATGTTGCATAACTGAAATTTTATACCCATTGAATAACAACTCTCTGTGGCAACCAATATTCTACTGTCTGTTTCTAGCAGTTTGACTAACTTGCCTCATGCAGGATTTGTCTTTCCAAGTGATTGGTTTATTTCACTTAGCATGATGTCCTCTAGGCTTATCCATGTCACCATGGCAGCATTTCTTTCCTTTTTAAGGCTGAATAATATTCCATTGTGTGTATACACCACATTGTTTTGACCCATTCATCTGTTGATGGACATTTACTTTGTTTCTTTTTTAAAATGTTTTTAAATTTATTTCTGAGAGAGAGAGACAGCGTGAGCAGGGGAGGGTCAGAGAGAGAGGGAGATACAGAATCTGAAGCAGGCTCCAGGTTCTGGGCTAGCTGTCAGCCCAGAGCCCAAGGCAGGGGTTGAACCCATGGACTGAGAGATCATGACCTGAGCCGAGGTCGGACACTCAACCGACTGAGCCACTCAGGGGCCCCGCATTTACTTTGTTTCTATGTCTTGGCTATTGTGAATAATGCCCGCATGAACATGGGAATGCAGATACCACTTCAAGATCCTGATTTCAGTTCTTTTGAATACATCTCCAGAATTGGGATTGCTGGGTCATATGGTAGTCCTATTATTAATTTTTCAAGAACCACCAAACTGTTTTCTGTAGTAGCTTCACCATTTTACATTCCTACCAACAGGATATAAGAGTTCTGATTTTTCCATCTCTGACAAAACTTATCTTTTTATATATAAACATATAGATACATAAAAATAGATATGTATATAATGGCAATCCCAGAAGGTTTGAGATGGTATTTTGTTGTGGTTTTGATTCGCATTTCCCTGATGATAAATGATGTTGGACATTTTTTCATATAACTGTTGGCTGTTTGTATGTCTTTAGAGAAATATCCGCTCAAGTCCTTTGTCTATTTTTCTTTTTTTAATTTCTTTTTTTTAATTTTATTTTTTTCCTTTGTCTATTTTTCAATCAGGTTTTTGTTTTGTTTTGTTTTTGCTATTGAGTTGCAGTTTCCTTACATATTTTGATGATCAACCCTTTATCAGATATATGGTTTGCCAATATTTTCTCTCATTCCATAAGCTGCGCTTTCACTCTGTTGTTTCCTTTGCCGTGCAAAAACTTTTCAGTTTGATGTAGTCCCACATGTCTACTTTTGCTTCTTTTGCTTGTGCTTTGGTGTCATATCCAAGAAATCATTGCCAACACCAATGTCAAAAAACTTTCCTTTTGATTATGGCCTCTATTCTCAGCCCAGTGTGAGCACTGAGCAGTGCTCCCTCCAATTCTTGCACGTGGTTCTTTCTGGGGCCTCAGGTAGATCCTTCACTTCTTGGGCTAATCAGTACTTTGATAAATACTCAAGTATATCCTTGTTCAGTTCTCTGGAGTTCTCTCTGTCTGGTCCTCTGTCTCGTCAACGTGAGTTGCCTTGATCTTTCCAGAGTTTCAATTCTGTCTTTTCAGCTCAGAGAACCTGCTGAGTTCTGCGAAGATTCTCCCTCCCTGCATTGAAGACCTGGAACCCTCCAGTCATTAGGCTGGGCAATCATGGGACTCACCTTGTTCATTTCCGATCAGTCGGCGATCATAGTTCTTTGTTCCTCCGTGCCTAGCAAATTAAAAACTATTCTTTTATATATTTTGTCCATGCTGGGGCTCCTTTTTGACTCTTTTGGGTGACAGGGTAAATCCGGTGCCTGTTCTCCTATTTTAGTCGGGAACCTTCATTCTTTCAACAAATGTCTGAGTGCCAGACAATGGTATTTTCCTTAGGAAATTGTAGTACCACTTTTGTAGTGGACAAAAGAAAAAAAATATTGTTGCTGGGGTGCACCAGTGGTATATACAATTAGAGCGTGTCAGTGGTGTTACCAAAAAAGACTCTTATGAAACCAAGAAAGCAGAGGTTCATTCTCTATCATGTTGACTCTAAAAGATGACTCTTCTGGGGACGTGACTCAGTTGGTATTTCATGTGTTTTCGTGAGTAACAATAGCTATGGAACTCAGGACTCTCTAGGCCTTTGCTTTCTCATCTGGAAGATGGGGATAACTCTTGTAGGTCCTCACAGGGTTCATACTGAGAATTTAATGAGACAGTATCTGTAACGCTATTAGCTTCAAACCTGACACACAGAAGTGCTCAACAAAGGCCAGGAAATCTGTAATCTTTCAAGATACCTCCCAGTTCTTGTACTACTAATGAATTTGTAAAACGATTCGCACTTACTTTACACCCTGTCTTCTTCACCCATCACCACACACACCCTCTCCTTTTTTCTTTGTAGACTTCAGAAATAGTGACATTTTAGTTAGAGGCATACAATTTCAGAGTTGCATGTACACTTCATGACCATTTTATCCAATATCTACCATTATCCGTGTTCTTCACAGAACGAAAGTGCAATCTGGAGATAGGAAGTGGTCTGTCCAGGATCACCGAGTTGGTAGTGGTGAAATTGGTCTCCAGATCTTCCCTCCGGTGTTTTCTCCACAAAACAGTGCTACCCCTCTTTCTTATTCTCTAGGCCTCTCTCAATTCTGGGAAATACTTTGACATTCACAAATAGTGATTTCATAGAATATTACAGACATACTTATACCATTGTTCTTTGCAAGACTTTAAAATGTCTTTTTCCCTTTTATATTTATGCTTGTGTGTGTATGTTGGGGTGAGGAGGAGGGTGGAGAATCTAACCAGACTCAGTATAAACCAAATTCGCTGTTACAAAAGAAAATGACACACTGCAGATTTAAGAGATTCCCAAGTCCATCTTCATTTTATAGCTGATAAAGTCGTGACCTGGAGAATTCAACAGATGGGTCTTAGTTTAATATTTGGCTAAGCTACATTTTGAGTAAGCTAAAATTTAGCCTAGAGTACATAATGTTAAATGTAGTATCTTTTCAGTAACTTGTGACTGCTTCCAGGGTAGTGACCATGGATGGTTATTAATGTAGTGTGGTACCAGTGAGTCAAAGGTCCCATGATTTCTTAAAATCTTACTTTTGGAGAAATTAAGAGCTCCATGTAAACTTAGATATTACCACTACTGGTTATGTTCATTACCTTTTTTTCTGCTTTTACTTCAAACCTATATAAACAACAACAGAAAGCAGTTCTTAAGCTTAAGCATTATGGTGATAGTGTCTATAGAAATAGTGCACATAAAAAAATATTTAGAATTAGATTCTGGCTTTAGGCGATCTTTGTAAATGAGACACAATTTTTATAACTTTATAAATATCTTTACAACATCCAAATTATCTTGCAATAGAAGTATGAATTTTATTACATCACAAATGTATATTATGTGAATGCAAAATTGGATGCTGTTAAATCCTAAGCAATATGATTTTGGGGATGATTATGTGATTGTATTTCACGAATAATAATAATTTGTTGGTCGTGGATCGATTATTTTTTCTTGCAAGTGAGTTTATCATTTTCTTGACTTTGTCTGATTCTCGGATCCTTGGGGGTAAATTTTCAGTACCGCACATGGGGATTTAGCTGTGTGAGTCCCATTAGCGTGAAACGGAGTTTTGTAGCTAACTCCGTGAGGAGAGCAGTTGCTCTTTAATGTTATTTTAATATTTAATGGTTATTGCAGGGCTCTCAAGCTGGGACTGTCTCAATGAGAGAGATTTCCAGAACTTATGAGAGAGATTTTAGACATCTATTTAGAGCGTACTGCAATAGTCTTCGTTATAAGAAGAAGATTCTTTAGGGAGAAACAGTCCAACTCAAAGAAGTTTCCCTTTAATTGTGGCAAATTTGAGACTGAGATAATCGATGTCTTATTTTTATTAGAATTATCCAAAGGATTCATTAAACTGCTTTCATGAAGTAACTTGGATATTAATATGGTGAAATTTTAATGGAGTATCAGATAGAGAAAAGGAGTAAAGCTTTTTTTGTTTATGGATGCTTATTGCTTTTGTCATTCGTTTTATTATAATTTTTTTTTGAGTTAATTGGTGCTCTTGATTTTCCTTAAAAATCTCTAGGCAAATTTGTAGAGGTTATTGTATGTGAAGAAACTTCTATGAAGAATCAATAGGCTTTCCCACAGTTAGATTATTTAGTTATCTCAGGAAATTATCTTACTATGAAGACTACACAGCTGCATTCTCCCCTCCAGGCATCTCCCTAAGTGCCTGGTGGCCCCCAAGAAGTCAGTACAGGCCTAAGTGTTTTCGAGGAATGAGAGCATCTGGCCATAGTCCTTAGAATATACCCCATATTATTTTCATCAAATTTAAGTAACATAAAGCCTGTATCTGAAGTACCCCAAGAAGCCATTCAAGGTTTCCAGGTAGAAATTTTGGAAAGTCGCAGGCCCCTGGGCTGCTCAGTGGGTTAAGTGTCCAACTTCTGCTCAGGTCATGATCTCGTGGTTCCGTGAGTTCAAACCCCGTGTCGGGCTCTGTGCTGACAGCTCAGAGCCTGGAGCTTGCTTCAGATTCTGTCTCCTTCTCTCTCTGCCCCTTCCCCACTCATGCTCTCTCTCTCGAAAATAAGGAAACATTAAAAACAGAGAAATGTTGGTAAAATTCAAATTAAAAGGAGAAGAAAAAAGAAGAGCTGTATCCATTCATCGCTCATCCCTCCTTTCTCCTGCAAGTTCAAATTTTCCTTCTTTTGTTTCAGTCAACTTGTAAACCTGTACACGTTTCCGCATCCTGGGCACAGGCAAGCAAACCAATTTTCCTGTCGCACAGAACTCGCCTCTAGCTATGTTCTTACATCCTTCCTTCCATTTTCCGCCCACCTCCGTAGAAGAGCTATCTCATTCCACAATCCCCTCTTTTATGTCCTTCCTGCTTCCTGGTACTGGCCAGTTCTGACCTCTCCTCAGTATCTGTCTGACTTGCCCACCCTGAGGTTCTCCATACCCTTAAATACCACCTTCTTTTCACTTCTTCCCTTGCTTCTTCCTTTCTTCCTTCTTTCATTACTAAATACATTTTGCCAGGCACTGCTCAAAGTACCTTAAGCAGATAAATACGGCGTAGTCACAATCCTCAGGGGGCTTAGGGTCTAATGGGAAAAACAGGAAAATATTTTTGTTTGCTCTGTGATGCTAGAGCTTGGACTCTGGAAACCGCATCTCTCCCTTGATTGCTGGTTCCCTTCTAGGTTCTTGTCAACAGGGAGTGTGTGAGAGAGACCGGAAAACTGGAGTTGGGCAGAAGGAATTTAGTCTTTCCTGTTTCCTTTCTGTTCTTGCCAGTGGTCCCTTACGATGGCCCTTCACTCGGGAAGAGGTGGCTGGCCCCGGTCTCCAGCTACTTGTTGCCCTTCTCAAAACCAGCTTCATCGTCGGGGCGCCTGGGTGGCTTAGTCGGTTGAACGTCCGACTTTCGCTTGGGTCATGATCTCGCGGTTTGTGGGTTCGAGTCCCGCGTCGGGCTCTGTGCTGACTGCCAGCTCAGAGCCTGGAGCCTGTTTCGATCTGTGATTCCCTCTCTCTCTGACCCTCCCCTGCTCACGCTGTCTCTCTCTCTCTCCTAGAAATAAAAAAAAAAAAAAAAAAAAAACCAGCTTCATCGTGCCCCGTCACTGGTACCTGTGTCAGTTGGGCAGTGGCCCGCCTTAAAGGTTTGGGTCCCAGCTCTATGGCGCATACCCTCTGAAGTGCTGAGGTATCAGTAGATCTCCAGGCAGTGCCCCTCAGAGGCAGAGTAGCCAGCTCTGTGGGCCTGAGGCTTGCAGAAGGTCCAGCTGTATAGCAGACTGCTCTGCCTCTTGGATCCATCATGACCCAGCAGTTCAAGGGGACTCCGTGCTCTCTGGCAGGTAGGGATGCTGTAAGGATCCTTTGGAAAACCCAGCAGGAGAATTAAGTGCAGACCCCTAAGCCTTATTCTTTTTTGGGTGAGGCTGAGGGATAGATGATTTATGGTCCTTCATATTTTGGATATAATTAATATACCACAAAATTCACACATTAAAGTCTTCAATGCTTTTTTAGTATATTTACAAGACTGTGCAAACATCATCACATTCTAATTTTAGAACACTAACCTCTCTTCTGCACACAATTCTCCTTTTGAGAAAGAGCTCTTGGCTTGTTACTGGGCCCTGGTAGAGTCACCACGAGGCACTGAATGACTATGCAGTGTGACCTGGCCGGCAGGAACTGACTGCTGTCTGACCCATCAAGGCTTAGCACTGTGTGTGTGCACCAGCAGTCCATCACCCTATGGAAATGTTGCAGAAGACACTACGTCCAGTAAGCTCTGAAGACTCAAGTGAGTTGAATGAGCAGGTGGCACCGGCTTCTTTACCTCCTACTGATGGTGCATTACCTCACTCCTCCAATCTACATCTATGGCCTCACTAGGAACTTTTTATGATAAGTTGACTGAGGAGTAAAAAATTTGGGCCTGATTTACCCATGGATTAGTCTACTCAAGCTGCCATTACCGAACACCACAGGTTGGATGACTTAAAGAACAGAAGTTTATTTTCTCACAGTTGTGGATGCTGGAAGTCCAAGATTAAAGGCCCATCAGGGTTGGTGTCTGATAAGGTCTGTATTCTTGACTTGCAGACAGCTGCCTTCTCACTGTGTCCTTATATGGCCTTTCTTCCGTTCATGTTCAGAGATAGAGATAGAGACAAAGACCAAGACAAGTATGTCTGGTGTCTCTTCCTCTGTGATTGTTAATTTTATGTGTCAACTTGACTGGGCCATGGGGTGCCCAGGTATTTGGTCAAACATTATTCCAGGTGTTTCCATGAGGGCAGTTTTGGATAAGATTAGCATTTAAATCCATGTACTGAGTGAAGTAGATTGCTCTCCCTAATCATCCAGTCAGCTGAAGGACTGAAATGAACAAAAAGGCTTATCTTCCCTCCAGTGAGAGGCAATGTGTCCTGCCTGACTGCCTGGAGCTGAGGTCTTTCACCTGACTGCTTATTCACACTGAAGCACCTCTCAAACCTGCTGGCTTTTGGACTAGAGCTTGCAGAATTGGCTTTCCTGGTTCTCAGGCCTCCAGACTCAGCCTAGAATTGTACCATTAACTCTCCTGGATCTTTAGTCTCCAGCTTGCGGATAACAGATCTTGGGACTTCTTAGATTCCATATAATGTGAGACAATTATAGTAAATCTCTTTATATTGATTCTGTTTATCTGGAGAATTTTGACTAATATGCCCTTCTCATAAGGACACTAGTCCTATCAGATTAAGATCCCATCTATATGACTTCATTTAACTTTTATTGCTTCCTTCTATGTCTGTCTCCAAATAAAATCACACTGAGAGTTAGGGCTTCAGCGTGTGAGTTTTGGGGAGGACACAGTTTAGTTCATAAAAACATGGTTCTGCAAGGTATGTTGACACCAACCAGAAATATATTATATAGCATTACAGTACAAGCTAGAATGTCTTTGAAAGATAATCATGTGAGAAAAATTCGCCAGGTGGGTAGAACTTCAAGGTCTACTTGGTTGCCTTAACAGTTGTCCAGAAGGATGACTACATATTAATTCAGTAGATACATCTGGTGGGCATGGCTCAAGGACTTAGAAAGAACAGGACTGAAGATTTGTGACAAGTAGGTCTGGAAATGAGGAATGTGGGTAGATTTTTGGAAAGAGCACAGAACGTAAAGATAATTTGTGTCCCATGGAAAAGCTCACCAAGCGACATCTACTATAGAAGAGTCTCTCAGTTGTCTGAAGGACAAGATAATACATTCCATGGATGACAATCAGCCTGTTTCTCATCACTGTTATTTTGGTACTGGATCAATGGGCCTATGTATGAAGCATCCGTGGTGGCCCTGGGGAAGGCTATGCATGAGCTCATATTCCCCTAAACACGGGTGACCTGGCTTCTCCCACCGCTGAGTGCCCATTCTGCCAATGAAAGAGATTGGCATTGAGCTCCTGGTATGGCGCCCTTACTCTAGCTACCTAGAGGCAAGTTGATAATATTGATTTCCTTCCATCATGGAAGGGCAAGAGTTTGACTTTGCTGAACATGGATATCCCTTTCTTGCCTAGAATGCTTGTGCTGGCACAGTCATCTGAAAATATAACATCTTATTCACCATATTCCATATAATGTTACTCCTCTTCAGGGAACTTATTTCATAACAAAGAAAGAAGGGCAGTGAGCTCAAGTGCATGAAATCGACTGGTCATAGAACCGCCCCATCACCCTTTCTCCTCTCTCTCTTCCTTTATCTCTTCTCTCCTTGCTCTGGGGGAAGCAAGCTGCCATGTTGTACTTGGCCCTGTGCAGAGTTCAAAGAACTAATACCTTCACCAACAATTACTGAGGACCTGAGGCCTGAGAATAGCCATTTTAGTGAGCCTGGAAGTAGCTTTTCCCCAGTTGATCCTTCAGATGACTTCAGCTCATGCTGACACCTTTATAGTTTTCTGAGAAACCCTGAGACAGAGGAACCCAGAGGAATCGTGGCAAGATTCCTGAGCCACAGAAACTGACAGACACATGTTTGCTGTTTTTTAAAAATTTTTCTTATGTTTATTTATTTTTGAGAGAGACACAGAGCGAACAGCAGAGGGACAGAGAGAGAGAGGGAGACACACAGTCAGAAGCAGGCTCCTGGCTCTGAGCTATCAGCACAGAGCCCGATGCAGAGCTCAAACTCACCAACTGTGAGTTTATGACCTGAGCCGAAGTCAGACGCTTAACCAACAGAGCCACTCAGGCGCCTCCACGTGTTTTCTGTTTTAAGCTGCCAAGTTTTATGTTCAGTTGTTATGCAGCAATAGATAAATGATATGTATTAAGTTAGAGAGTAAAGTTTCTGATAAGTTTTAAACACTGGACAGCTATGACTAAGTATGTTTAAATATGAATAAATATTTTAGAAATATCACTGGCATCAGTTCTTAAAAAGACCACTTTGGCATTAGTGTGGACAGTTATATTGGTTTAGACCGTGGGTAGGAGAATAAGAAGCTCCAAGAACAGGGGTGCCAGGGTGTCTCAGTCGGTTAAGCATCTGGCTTCAGCTCAGGTCATGATCTCACTGTTCGTGGGTTCGAGCCCCGCATCAGGCTCTGTGCTGACAACTAGCTCACAGCCTGGATCCTGTTTCTGATTCTGTGTCTCCCTCTCTCTCTGACCCTCCTCTGCTCATGCTGTCTCTATCTCTCGCTCAAAAATAAATAAGATATTTGAAAGAAAAAAAAAAAAGAGGTTCCAAGAACAGTAACCTAGGTGTGAAGGGAACACACTGACATTGAGAATGGAGCAAAGCTAGATTCAAAGAGGAACTTAGGGGGTCATCTGTCAGACTTGGGCATCCAACTGGATGTAAAAGACGTCCTCTGTGTAAAAAAATGAGACTCCACTCCCCATGTATATTCTCTCTCTTACGTGGTTTTTCTTTGTTCTTCTTCATTCTGTTCCCCAGGACCTGCCCCTTCACCTGTCTCTCCTGAAGTGGTCAGAGTTCTGCAGAGTTCATGCTAGGCAACCTCATCTGGACCCATGGCTTCTCTTACCATCTGTATACCAAGGACTCCCACATCACTCCTCCTGACCCCTCTCTTGGAAGCACAAGTTTTATACATCTGACTCTGCACAAAGCCTGGTTTTGCTAGTTCAGGAGTGAGCAAACTGTGTCTGGCCACACAGTCTCTGTCGAGCTGACCCACTCTGGGGTTGGAGTTATGATAGTAGCCAAAGACAATACATAAATGACTGAGAATGCCTGTGTTCCAATAAAACTTTACGTATGGGTGGTGAAATCAGAATTTCCCGTAATGCCCACTTGTCATGAGGTATTCTTTTCTTTTTTTCTACTGTTGAAAAAGGTAAAACTATTCCTAGCGCTTGGGTCTTGTGCTCTGTAATTTGCAGACCCCTGATCTACTCCCCACCATGTTTCTAGCTTCATTTCTGGTATTCCTTGCACTCAAGAGAGGGCAAACCTAATGCCCTTTTTTTTTTTTATGTCTTTCACTGACTGTCTATGGTGTTTTTATTGCTTTTGATGCCCTCATGCGCCTCTTTGCCTTGTGAACTCCTCATCATTGATAATTACTGGCTTAGTTGTACCCTACTCAGTCGAGTCTTCTTGGATTCCCCCAGGCAGAATTATTTCCTCGTTTCTCTGTGCTCCCAAAGTACTTTGTTCCTATTTCCATTCTAGCAGGTATCATATCATAGTGTCATTTATCTCTTTAAGTACCTGTCTGTAACACTGGCCTATGAACTCCCCGGGGGTCAGACATCCCCCCTTATTCATCCAGTCCTCACTTAATAATGTCTTGAAGTGACTCATACAGGAAAGCCAGCATTTTGTACAAAATACTACAGATTCTTTCTAGAAAATTTGACCATAAAGATAAGTGTTTTCATGAAAATTATGGCTTTTTAGATTTGAAGTCTGATATTTTGGAAAATAAAATATTGTCTAACAAAAGCTGGTTTTCGTAATACTTTTTTAGAGGATCGAACAGTAAAAGGTCTTATAAAATATTTTATAACTTATATACAAATATAAAAATGTTAATCTTCATTAGTATTGGTACCACTCAAACTACAACTTCTACAGTTACTACTGCTATAGATGTTGCTATAAACCTGTTTTTAAAAGATATTTGCTTCACTGACATATGGAAATTAGTCCCAGGAATATAAATTTATCTCCTCTCCCAAAGCGTGTATTGTCTGATTTATTTTTGCAGATATTTTTGTTGGAGATACAAACTCTTTCACACTTGTTATCATTTGTTTTCATGCTAAAATTAAAGTTTTCCCGTAAACTTTATATTCATGTGATTTTTTAAAAACTTCATTTCTTTCTTAACCAAGTCCATCTAGATACGATTTCTCATTCCGCCATCATAAGACATGTTCTTTTCACCAAAATCCTGGAGATAATCTCACTCAAGAGGTTTGGCGTCCTTCCCCAGTGGACTACTTTATGACGGGGAGAAGTCGTTCCGTCTCCCCTCTATTAATTCCTATCAAAAGCCATCTTTACTCTCTTTTCCCCAAGTGGAACTATTTCTGTTTGATTTCAATTAAAAATGAAATGTCAGCATTTCAGGATGCATTATGCTGCTTTATGGTGCACACGATTCCAACTCATTAGGGAGAAGGCAGCATGTTTGGAGGAAACCCAGTTGGGATGGGGAAGTAGACTTCTGTTTCACGTTTTTGTTAGGAGTATGAACCAGAATGTATTTTACAAAGGCCTCTAGTTAGAGGAAGAATCCATGGCAATAGGTTTCCCAATTCCCATATCATTTACTGTCTTCAACTTATCCAGAGATTTCCTCCTTTAGATCATATTTTCCTTATTCCCAAGCTAAATTTGTCTAAAGACAATCCCATCTTCATTTCTGGTCTGTGAATATTATATACTTTTGGAAAAGAGTGTATAAAGGTTGGGGAAGTATTCACGGTTCTTTAAGAAGTTGATTATATTAAAGGTAGTATTTCATGAGGGTTGGTATTCCCAGGAAAAGAAAGTCTATGCTTCAAATTTTGACAGTCTGAGACTTGACATATAAAAATTCAAATGTATGTGAAACTTCAGGAGAGTTAGTATCATTCTGCCTTTCTCCTCTCAAGGAAATGGGCATATGTAGGTAGTTATGGAAATGCATTTGTAGTGTTGACAGCTTGACCAGGAGTGTAAAATGTATGATAACGTGATCACTTCTAAAAATTTCAACAAGAGATCTATAATATTTTCTGAAGAGCTAGCATCTGGAAGATGGAATGTTTTTCCACTTAAAATCAAATAATGTATTTTTCCAATTTTATTCTTGTAAAAGAAAAATGATGAAGGAATGTGCTTTCTGACTGTATCACATTTGGCAATACAGAGTACATAAACTGGGAGAAACAGATTTTATAGCCAAATTTCATAAGGAATTATAATCACCAAGCACCGAAATAACCTGGCAACAATTTCTGAATATTGACCCCAAAAAATGACCCTTGGTGTGGTGCCGAAGATTAGCTAATCGATGTGATTACAATGTGAGGGCTCAGAAGGGAGGGGATCTGTGAATGGTAACTCTTGCTACTAAAAAACAAAAGCAAAAAAAACCCCAAAACTGCTTTGCAGCCCTTCCTCATTTTGGCCTAATAAACTTGTGCTCAACATTGGATGACTCTAGCTTGTTACATTCCGTGGCTTCTGTTTCCCAGTTATTTACAGGGTGCACTGATGCTAAATTATGTGTTTTCGTTCTTTGAATATGTCCCGAAGAATTTAGTCGAGGAACACATTAAACATGGACTGTGGGCTAGATACTGTGAGAACGGCTAGAGAGAAATGTATTATGGGGTTCACAGTCTTTATTGTCCTTCCCGGTGGAGGGAACCGACAGGCACACGCTACCCTGCAGGAAAGTGTCATAGATGTCCTGATGACGGTCTCTTTAGGATACAATGGCGACACAAGAAAGGAGTGGCCAGAGGTATTGAGGAAAGTCAGGGAAGCCTTCATAAAGGACATTGAAGCTACTGGTTTTTGATGACAGTCACTTCTAAGGCTGATGACTGCCTGGTTTCAGGACTCTGTAGGGATAAGTGAACTTGACTTTTCTTTCTTTCTTGTTTTTTTAAATTTGTGATGTAATCGATACATAATATTGTGTAAGGTTAAAGTGTACAGCATGTTGATTTGGTATGTTTATATATCGCAATATGATTACCGTTATAGCTTAGCTAACAGCTCTAGCTCGTCACGTAATTGTCATTTCTTTTGTGTGGTGAGCACTTTCAATATCTAGAATCTTAGCGACCTGAAGTTTATAATATAGGGTTATTGACTCTAATCACCTGCATTAACACTGCATTAGGCCTGCCGAGTTTATTCATCTTCTAGTAGTACGTTTGTGCCTTAAAAACATCTCGCTAACTATCCTACTCTCCCAGCTCCTGGTAACCACCATTTTACTTTATTTCTATGAGTTCAGTTTTTCTAGATTTCATATATACGAGATATCATACAGTATTTGTCTTTGTCTGACTTGTCTTGCTTAGTATAATGTCCTCAAGTTTCATCGATGTTGTTGCACAGGCAGGATTTCCTTCTTTCTCATGGCTGTATAATATCCATGTATATATTCACATATGTATTATATATTTATATATAATTTTCACAGATAAATAATTTTCACATGTATATTTGCTACATATGATATATAATATATAGAATATCGACAATATTCACATATATATGAATATTATTCAGAGATGAGAAAAGAAGGATATATATAAATCACATCTTCTGTATGCACTCATCCATTGATGGACGCTTAGGTTGTTTCTGCACCTTGACTGTGATGGATAATGCTGCAGTGAGCATGGGAGAACAGGTACCTGTTTTCATTACCTTTGAATACCTGTAACCAGAAGTGGGATTGCGGGATTATGTAGTGGTTCCTTTAATGCCCAGCGGATTCAGAAGGAACCCTGGTGGGACATCTCTAAGGGATGGATGACCTAAAGAAAGAAGGCCTAACTCCTGTGCGTGCGTGTGTGTGTGTGTGTGTGTGTCTGTGTGTGTGTGTGAGAGAGAGAGAGGGAGAGAGACAGAGAAACAGAGAGAGAGAGAGAGACAAAGAAAGAGAAGGAAAGGGAGGGACAGAAAGATAGGTAGATAGATAGATAGATAGATAGAGTGAGAGAGAGAATTGCTTTCCTGCCACCTGATTTGGCCACTAACATTGCAACAATGAACTTTCCAATTGACCCCTTCTTTCCTTATTTGAGCTTTCACATTTCAGGCTAAATTTGATAGAATTTATTCTCTCTCTCTTTTTTAATTTAAAATAAGTTTTTGCGGGCTCCTGGGTGGCTCAGTCGGTGAAGCATCTGACTCTTGATTGGGGCTCAGGTCATGATCTCACAATTTATGAGTTTGAGGCTCCCATCAGGGGGCAGAAAGAGAGAGAGAGGAAGAGAGAAAGTACCAAGCAGGCTCTGTACTGACAGCACACATGTGAATATTATATATAGTGAATATTATGTATGTTATATATCATACATAGCAAATATACACGTGAAAATTATGTATCTGTGAACATTATATATAAATATATAATACATATGTAAATATATACATGGATATTATACAGCCATGGGAAAGAAGGAAATCCTGCCGGTGCAACAACATCGATGGAACACTAGGCAACTCTGCTGACAGTGCAGAGCCCAGTGCAAGGCTTGAACACACGAATCGTGAGACCATGACCTGAGCTGAAATCAAGATTCAGTTTCGCAACCGACTGAACCACTCAGGCTTTCCTGAATTAACTTATTTTTTTTATAAAATTTTTTAAAAATATTTTTTATTTATTTCTAGGAGAGAGAGAGAGAGAGACAGCGTGAGCAGGGGAGGGTCAGAAAGAGAGGGAGTCACAGACTGAAACAGGCTCCAGGCTCTCTGAGCTGGCAGTCAGCACAGAGCCCGACACGGGGCCGGAACCCACAAACCGCGAGATCATGACCTAAGCGAAAGTCAGACGCTTAACCGACTAAGCCACCCAGGCGCCCCTGAATTAACTTATTTTTGAATGTACTGATATGGACACTCCACTTTAATTATTCATTGAAAAGTCTTAGAAAATTTTAAATACTAGATATATCCATTAGCTAACTATAAAGTGTTGATGGTTATTGAAAAACAGAGCCTGGGTGGCTCACTCGGTTGTGTGTCGGACGTCAGCTCAGGTCATGATCTCGCAGTTCATGAGTTTGAGCTCCATGTTGGGCTCCTGCTGACAGCTCAGAGCCTGGAGCCTGCTTCAGATTCTATGTCTCCCTCTCTCTCTGCCCTTCCCCTGCTCAAGCTCTGTCACTCTCTCTCTCAAAAATAAGTAAACATTAACAAAAATAAAGGAAAATGTGTTTTGGAGGACTGGTTTTATATGAAGTGAGTATGATGGTGCCCTAGGTTGATGTGGGAAATATTTATCTAGATCACAGTTAACGATGCTTTGCTATTCTTAAAATGCACTATGAAGTATTTAAATCACCTTCTACAAAAGAACCATTTTTTTTTTTGTAGGTCTGGAAAATATCTGTTCAGTCAATGACAGCAATAAGTATGTATTTGGGGCAGGCAAATGAACAGCATCACCTCATTCTATGAGAAAATAATGCATGGGTAGTAGTAAAATGCCAGATTGGAAGATAGCATGTGATAAACCTTTAAAAAAGTAGCCACAACTCAACAGATTTCAAATTGAGGGCAAAATAATATGCCAAATCTTTCCTCACAAATTTATGCTAGTAGTAAATAATTTTATAAATGTGTAAAGTTTCCTTGTAGTAAATGTTGCATGCAGCATGAAATTTGAGCCCTTATTATGGTTTACATAATGATCTGACACCAAATAATGCTTCCGTCTTGACATCTGTGTTCATTTCAAGTTGAAAAAAAACTTGTGTGATTCTACAAATGTCTGGAAAATTCGTGACAGGGTCCTGACGGGAAGGGTCCAGGATCACTGTCAATAGAAACACTCTTGATGTCAAGGGAAAACGTAAAATCCATGCCAATGTTTGTAGCAAAACGTTGTCAAAGCACTGGCTATCAGTCTTCTAAATACACCTAATTCGAATATCTGGATGGTCATGATGGATGAAAAGGAAGCTAAATTTTGGAAAGTCTGCAGTGTAAGTCATGCAATAATAAGCCTGGCAGCCTAGTAGCAAAAAATTATTGTTCTAGGGGCGCCTGGGTGGCTTAGTCGGTTAAGCGTCCGACTTTCGCTTAGGTCATGATCTCGCGGTTCGTGGGTTCGAGCCCCGCGTCGGGCTCTGTGCTGACTGCCAGCTCAGAGCCTGGAGCCTGTTTCAGTCTGTGACTCCCTCTCTCTCTGACCCTCCCCTGTTCATGCTGTCTCTCTCTCTCTCTCCTGGAAATAAATAAAATATTTAAAAAAAATTATTGTTCTAGAGATGTCTAGGTAGCTCAGTCAGTTAAACATCTGACTTTGGCTCAGGTCATGATCTCAAGGTTTGTGGGTTCAAGCCCCTCATCAGGTTCTGTGCTGACGGCTCAGAGCCTGGAGCCTGTTTCAGATTCTGTGTCTCCCTCTCTCTCTGCCCTTCTCTGACTCATGCTCTGCCTCTCTCTGTCTCAAAAATAAACTATAAAAAATATTTTAAAAAATCATCGTTCTAAAAAATAGTCTTAAGGGGTAAGATACTACCCTGCTTGGGTGCTAATGTCAACACGATTCATAAAAATGGCACAGATAGGGAGTTTTTTGCTGAAGTATGGGGCCTGGATAAGTACACATACGTGTGCAGCTGCTGTAACACTGGGTTGCTGTATCTGTTAGACAGCCCATGGAGGTGTTGTGCTTGAGACCAGCTTTGAAAGCACAAAGCTGTTTTTCATAGAAGCACAGAGGGGGCCAAGAAAGGCATGGGAGTAAAATCTATGTAAACATTTTTATGTGAAAGCACTCCCTTAAACTAAAGCCATAAACCATGCACAATAGAAATATGAGACAGAAGTCACTATTCTGCATGCTGTAATCTGGGACCATAGGGCTTTTGTAAAACAAATGATTTCTAAGTGCTTAAGGTCAAAGTGGAAGAAAAGGCATTTTATCAAATTTGTTCAGGGGGAGAAAGCACCTCCAAGATGAATGTCATGTCCTTGGCTCATGTATCATTCTTAGGGAATTCTTCAGGGCCTTTCTAAGGTTTCACTGCATGATCACCACATCTGGGTAATTTAAGCCATTTTGAACGCCATCTGAAGATAGTTGTGTTTTCAGCCAAAGTAAAGTATTTTAAAGTTATTGTTGTTTTTTTTTAAATTACTATGTCATTAATTTAAAATATAAAGGGCTGGAAATAATGGACTAACGTTCATGAAACTGCATTGCCTAATAGTGTGTTAGATAATTATAACATTTAATTACTTGAGAAGAGCAGGCTTTAAAACTTGTATACTACTTGGGGGAATAATTGAATTAGCAAAATTTTACTGTGTTGACTATAATGGCACTGGGTTCTTATCATTATGATGAATAATAAGAATTTGTGGCTTGCATACTAGCATAGTGGTACTGTGCTAGACACTTAGAACTCAAAAATAATATAGAGGTTCCCGACCCTGATCAATAATATGCTGAGAAGACTAGGCCCAGGGCAGGAAAGAAAGGAAATATGGCAGGTGGGTTATATGAAGACATCAGAAGTTCAGAATAAGGGTAAGTGTTATAGGCAGGAGAACAAAAGAAAGGGAGTGTGCAAGGTGGTACCAGAGTGGTGATCAAGGTCAGGACCTGTGAGCCTCTGTAGGACATATGACAGATTTCTATCTTTATGTTAAGATCAATGGGAAGGAACTTAAAGAAGACATGATGTTCTTAGATTCAGAAAACATGAGCTTCCAAATGTAGAAAAGATGGTAGACATGATAGAATGCAGGTAGGCAAGTCATAAGATGATAGTATTAGGATGGGAAAGAGATGACAATGCTTTGGAGTAGAATGAGGACAGTGAAGATAAAGAGAAGTGGACAGAGACTCCTGACAGATGACAAGCCAAGTGCCATGCCCAAACACATAGGCATGCTTAAAGTATAGAGCAAAGCTAGAAAGCAAGAGGGAAATTGACACATCCCCCCATTCCCCCCCAGCCTTGGCCTAGTAGGTTCTGGGAGTAGATGAGTGGATTAGGGGTGATGTTTAAGGCTGGTCCTGGCAGGGGAGGTTCATTCCAGTGGCAGCAGTTTTTCCAGAACTAGTGTAACCAGCCACATTGTACCCTTTTAGAAACCCAAGTCCCAGCTGGCCAGCACACTTTAATCAAAGGCATTGGTTCCAGTTCTGCAGGCTCCCTCCTCCAAGCTTTCAAATTTTAACAATCCAGTGGTGCTTGGGTGGCTCAGTCAGTTGAGCATCCAGCTTCAGCTCAGGTCATGATTTCACGGTCCATGAGTTTGAGCCCCGAGTCAGGCTCTGAGCTGTCAGCCCAGCTGTCTGTGCTGACAGCTCAGAGCCTAGACCCTGCTTCAGATTTTGGGTATCCCTCTCTCTCTGCCCCTCCCACATTCATGCTCTGTCCTCTCTCTCTCTCTCTCTCTCTCTCTCTCTGTGTGTCTGTTTCTCTCTCTCTCCCCCCCCCTCAGAAATAAACATTAAAAAAATTAAATTTTGACAATTCCTCTTCATCCCTTTGTTTCTCCAACCCTAGTGAGGGACAACGTCATGTAGTTACTGCCTCCGTGCCTTGGTGCCTTCTTTTTACCTTTTGTCTGGTTAATAATTCTTCAGATTAACTTCTGCCTATTGAAGTCCATTGTGTGGATTCTATCTCCTGAATGGATCCCTACTGATACAGAGGGGATGGAAACAATAGTCAAAAGGCAATAACTGGGGAGACAAAGGTCAAAAGTATCTGAGAGTTAAAGAGCTTCAGACTGTAAAAAATCAAACCAAGTGTTAGAATAAATAAAAACAAATCAATATTTGGGTCAAAGATCCAGAGAAAGTCTCAAAAGCCAGTTAAGGGAAAGACAGGTTACTTCCGAAGCATGTTGCATTGACAGTAGACTTTTCATAAGCAATAGATACCAGACAAAGAAATTTATTATGTCATTTACTGAGATAAGGAGTATTGGTAGGAATGTCATATTTGGGTTTTTTTTCATGTTTATTTATTTCTGAGAGAGAGCACTAGCAGGGGAGGGACAGAGAGAGACGGGGACAGAAGACCCAAAGTGGGCTTTGCACTGAATACAGTGAGCCCAATGGCTCGAGCTCACAAATCGTGAGATCATGACTTGAACCAAAGTTGGACACTCAGCCAACTGAGCCACCCAGGCGCCCTGGAATATCATATTTGTATAGTAAGAAAGCACAAACTTGCATGTGCTGGGCTTTAAATACTTTCAAGAGATCTAAAAGGAGATGTGGAATAGGTAGCTCTATGCAAAGGCGTGAGTTCACAGGAGAGGTTCAGGCTGTGGCTGTACATTTGAAAGTCTTTGGCCTGTGTAAGATTACCTGGTGAATTAGTTATTTATTTCTGTATAAAAAGTTAATCCCAAACTTACTGACTTAAAACAACAATGAACATTTATTATCCTTGCACTTTCTGTAGGTTAAGTACTCAGGAGTGGCTTTGCCAGGAGGTCTGGCTCATGGCCTCTTGTGGTATTTGTAGTGAAGATGTTGACTGGGGCTGCAGTCACCAAATTCATCTGAGGGTTTGAATGAGCCCAGGGCAACAGCTTCTCGGCTAGCTTACACACAGTGGTGGCTGTTGGCAGGGGACCTCAGTTCTTCTCCATCTGGGACCTGCCCCAGGATGTGTGAGCATCTTTGTGATACGGTGGTTGGCTTCCTCCAGACATGGTAATCCACAGAGCATGATGGAAGCCACAATGCCTTTTATGGCTTTCTCAGTCATTGTATGCTGTCACTTCTGCCATGTTCTATTTGTTGTAAGCAAGCCATGAATACGGTCCACATTCAAAGAGACGCAGATGGGGCTCTACTTTTTGAAGTGAGTTTTATTGAAGAATTTAAGGACATATTTTAAAACCACCACACCCAAGGAGAGAATATGGAGTGAGGAAAGGAACACAGCCTAGCAAATATTTTAGGTTTTGCAGGACATATGGTATCTGTCACAACTATTAAGCTTTGCTATTCTAGCATGGAAACAGCCATAGGCAATACTTAAATAAATGGGTGTGTCTGTATTAAACCAAAGGCAGACTATATTTGGTCAATGGGCAACAATTTGTCAACTCTTTGCCTAGAACACAGCCAGGAGTAACAACTGCATATAAAACAAAAGACATGGGTAGCTGGGTAGCTCAGTTGGTTAAGTTTCCGACTCTTGGTTTTGGCTCAGGTCATGATCTTACAGTTTATGAGATGGAGCCCTGCATCGGGGTCTGCACTGACAGCGTGGGGCCTGCTTGAGATTCTCTCTCTCCCTCTCTCTTTGCCCCTCCCCCACTCACATGCACAAGCACTCTCTCTCTCTCAAATAAATACATGAACTAAAAAAAAATAATAATAAAAAAGACCAAAAAAAAACCCCCCATAAAATAAAAGGGAAGACAAAACAAATAATCTTTCTTATTTCCTAACTCATAAGAGGGTTAAGCCAGGTGCAGTATGTATTTTAGGAGCTAACAAAAATATCATAATACTATAATTTATACATACTTGTGTTTAATCTCCTTAATGATCCTATTAGTTAATATTATCCTTATTTTTGCTTTGCTGTTTGGTTTTTTGTTTGATTTGTGGAAACTGAGACTCCTATTGGTTTAGGAGCTTATCCAAGTTACTAGTAACAGATTGGAATTTGAAACCAAATATGTCAGATTTAAAGTTTATGTTCTTTACATTAAAACGAACAAACAAAAAGTCCCATCTAATGTGGAGAAATACTTGCAAACATGGCCAGAATGATAGCTTGGTCCATACTTGCACATTGGGTGCCAGACAATTTGTATAGTGGATGTGAGGGGGTGATGAATTATTAATAGATTTTGAGCAATGGTTTGTGAATTACATGATTGGAGTGCTAACCTATATTAAGTAATCCAACAACGGTTTATTGATTACTTTGTGGAAGGAATATCAAAAGAAGGGAGATTAGACAAAAGGCTGATTCAACAGTCTAGACTGGAAATTGTTAGGATGTGAACTTGAAAGATGGTAATACGAATGTACAAGTGACATTGCACAAAAATAAGCCAATTGAACTTTGGAAATCGACTGTAAAAGGAAGAACCAAAGATGACCCTCAAAATGGTGATGGGATTGATTGGAAGAAGGAAGTCATAAGGGGGAGCTATTTTATGCAGAAATTATGAGTTCTCTTTTACACACGTTGAATTTAAGATTACAACAGGACATGCAAATGGAGGAAGAACAAACGTGAGAGTGGCCAGAGCTGGAGATGTA
Organism: Proteles cristata cristata; assembly: GCA_017311185.1. Lineage (NCBI taxonomy): Eukaryota > Metazoa > Chordata > Mammalia > Carnivora > Hyaenidae > Proteles > Proteles cristata. Next base: position 152,140 of record JAESUZ010002737.1, on the reverse strand, counting down.
GTTTTATAAATGTTTGTGCTGGCAAAGTTCTTGGACAGAAGGAGGCAACCATGGACTGTACATATTGAGAAGCAACTAACTTTAGGATTAAAAAAACTTTTTTAAATCTTTATTTATTTTTGAGAGAGAGAGTGAGTAGGGGAGGAACAGAGAGAGAGGGAGACACAGAATCTGAAGCAGGCTCCAGGCTCTGAGCTGTCAACACAGAGTCTGATGCGGAGCTCAAACTCATGAACTGCAAGATCATGACTGGAGCCAAAGTCAGATGCTTAACTGACTGAGCCACCCAGGTGCCCCCTAACTTCAGGGTTTTGATGGGGATGAGGGAGAAAGAGAGGAGCGATGCAGAAGGTCAGACAAGGGCCTTGGCTGTGTGGCATCTCAGCAACCAGAGGAAAGGGTTTCAAGAGGGTGTGCCAGGTGTTACAGAAGTGGGTGCCAGTGAGGGTAAAGAGCTAGAGAAGACTGTTGATTTGGCTCTGAAAAGGTCATTTATGATTTCAGGTTTTAGATACTAAACTAGCCCAACTTCTGGTTCCTGCCAGCAAGATCACCCTGCAGGAGATAGAGCAGTAGTTCTCAACCCTGGCTACTTATCGTCATATCCTGGGATGTTCTTAAAAATGATGTGCTGGCTCCATCCCAGCAGCTTCTAAATTAATTGGTCTGAGGTGTGGCCCCAGCCTTAGGATTTTTAAAATCTCCCCAAGCAATTCTAATATGCAGCCAAGATTGAGAATCATTGTCTCAGAGGGGAAATATTTAACTATGGGAAAACCTATGAGAGATTCCTGGAGTGACTCTAGCCGATCTGAGGTTGTGTGTTTGTGTTTGGGGAGCAGTGGGTGATGCTTAGATCCAGGACAGGAGGCAGCTCAGTGCTTCTGTGGGAGGACACAACAGGAATGGAGCTTAGGAGCTTTAAGTTTTATTCTTACTTCTCCCAAATTTGCCTTGGGACATATAATGTCCAACCTGTTACCTACAGAGACACTGAACTCTGGTCCAAGTGTCCTCAAAAGTAAAACCAGAACAGTGCTGAAGTTGAGCTTGTGAGGTGCTGAGGAAAACAGAGACACAACAACCTTCGATCACTTCTGCACCCTTTTTCCTTCCGCTCTAAATCCCCAGAACTGGGGATTTATAAACTCTGAATTGTGCTTTTAATGTGGCTTCTTCCAGGAAGGGCAAACAACAAAGCCCTGAACAGAGCTTCGGGTGGGATGAGGACTAATTAACTGTGGTTTTCGGGTGTTTCCATCAGAAAGCTCTCCACCATAAGTCCCATTCGCTTACCCCCAATGTTGCTCTAACTCTGTTGATGAGGCTAAAGTCCGGCTTGATTGATGCCCTCACCCGCAAATAACAGATCTTAGGAACAGCACAACTATTTCAAAAAGAAAACAAACATTGGATTACATATTTCCTCAGAAGCAGAACTGTTAGAAAAACATAAATAATTTAAAACTAGCCTAATAAAAACCCTGAAAGACATAAGGAAAGAAAAATACTAGCAATATAAAAAAACAAGATGTATAATAACCAAGCAGAAATATTGAGTAAGAGAAAGATAATAGTTGACATAAAGAACTCTAATAAGGTAATGGCAGAATGAACAGAGCTAAGAAATTAATTAGTAAAATAGAAGATAGGATTAAGGACATTCCCAGAAGGAAGAAAAGAAAAGAAATTATAAATGTAAGGGAAAAGCTGTGAAACAAAGAAATACATGCCAAGATTTGGATAATAAGAGTCAACAAAAGAAGTAATAATGGAGAAAAAATATTTGAAGAGATAGATTTCCCACAATTTAAAACAAAATATGAAAGTCCTCATGTTAAAAGGTCCCTGAAAGTGGTAGATAAAGAAAACCTACATTTAAACATATTACAATAAAGTATATATCAAAGAAAAAGGGAAAGTTCTAAATGTGCAGATCATATTCAGAGGAACAAGATCAAATTGATGTTGCATTAAAAATTTTAAAAAACAATGTAGGGGTGCCTGGATGGCTCAGTTGGTTAAGCATTTGACTCTTGATTTTGACTCAGGTCATGATCTCAGGGTTCATGGGTTCAGGCCCTGCATCAGACTCCACGCTGACAAGCCTGCTTGGGATTCTTTTTCTCTCCTTCTCTTTCTGCCCCTCTCATCCTTTTTCTTTCAAAATAAATAAACTTTAAAAATAAGTAAATAAATAAATTAAAATGAAACATTAAAATAAATAGTGATTTTTTTTTTTTTAATTTCCAGGAGAGAGAGAGAGAGACAGCGTGAGCAGGGAAGGGTCAGAGAGAGAGGGAGTCACAGACTCTGAAACAGGCTCCAGGCTCTGAGCTGGCAGTCAGCACAGAGCCCGACGCGGGGCCCGAACCCATGAGCCGCGAGATCATGACCTAAGCGAAAGTCTGACGCTTAACCGACTAAGCCACCCAGGCGCCCCTGATATTTTTAAAATATTTAAGAAAAACCAGTTAGAACCTAGAATTTTGCATCTAATCAAACTGTCATTCAAATATGAGGGCTAAATAAGAATATTCTCTCACACACAAGATCTCAGAAAGTTTCCCACTCAAAGATTCTTGTTGAGAAGAGTTTTTGATGCAGTTAAAGAAGTGAAGAGACAAATTTGAGGGAAGCCACAATAAAACTATGGAGATGATTTAATCCCTTGGTAGCTTTTTGCTGTTGTCTTTAAAAAGTGACTAAGATGGGGCGCCTGGGTGGCTTAGTCGGTTAAGCGGCCGACTTTCACTTAGGTCATGATCTCGCGGTTCGTGGGTTCGAGCCCCGCGTCAGGCTCCGTGCTGACTGCCAGCTCAGAGCCTGGAGCCTGTTTCCAGTCTGTGACTCCCTCTCTCTCTGACCCTCCCCTGCTCACGCTGTCTCTCTCTCTGTCTCTAGAAATAAAAAAAAAAAAAAAAAAAGTGACTAAGATGAAAGAAAATAAAATAGAATATCCATAATAATCTGGAGAGATTAGAATATAAACATAAATCTGGAGAGAGTAATATAAACATAAAGAGAGTCGAAGGGCAACTGAGGTAGATGTGCTCAAGATATTTTATTATGTGGTAAATATAAATACCCAGTTAAAAAAACCCACAAAGCATAGAATGGATTTTTAAAAAGACATAGCGGGGTACCTGGGTGACTCGGTCAAGTGAGCATCTACTCTTGATTTCAGCTCAGGGCATGATCTCACAATACATGAGATCAAGCCCCGTGTCAGGCTTTGTGTCAATGATGCAGAACCAGCTTCAGATTCTCTCTCTCCCTCTCTCTGCCCTTTCCTTGCTCACGTGTGTGTGCTCTCTCTCTCTCAAAATAAATAAGCATTAAAAAAAAATTAAAAATACGTAGAAAAAGTGGCAAATAAATTAGGTAGGTAGAAAAATGTTTTTAAAAATCTGTAATTATAATAAATATAAAAGGACAAAAAGACAGATATTGACAGGTTGAGGAAAAAATCCAAAATTATGCTGTTTCTACGAGGCAAACCTTAGGCATTATGACAAGATTGAAATCAACAAGATTGAAAGTAACAAGAATTTTTCAAAAGCAGGGGAATACCAATAAAAAGTTTGTGTAGATATATTAATATTTAATAAGGTAGACCTTAAGATGTTCACCCCTACCTCCAGGGAAGAACATCATTAGGAATGGGAATAACGATAAATGATGAAATGACTTCAAAATACATAAAGCAAAACTGAAAGAGGTATAAGAGATCATGAAAGATCATGTCAGACACATGTTGAATAGGAAGCCTAGGTTTCTATTTCTGTTGGGCAGTAATGAGACCCTCCAGTGACGTGGAGACGATGTAGGAAACCTGGATTTCCATCCCCACCCGGCAATAAGAAGTCACCCTCCATTTCATCACTACAATAGTACTAGGGAAGGCTTAATACTAGGAAATACTAAGGAAGAGAGTTAGGACTTTTGTCACCACCCATTGGTAATGAGCATCCTCCATCATGGTGTTAGCAGAGGTCACCAGAGGAGTGCTAATGAGGCACTCCTAGCCTTCCCTGCCAGGGAGTTATCAGTGGTGGCCTTCTGGGGAACTGGGCTCCCTCTCCTACCTGGCAAAAACAAGGAGCTCCATGGGGCGCCTGGGTGGCTTAGTCGGTTAAGCGTCCGACTTTCGCTTAGGTCATGATCTCGCGGTTCGTGCGTTCGAGCCCCGCGTCGGGCTCTGTGCTGACTGCCAGCTCGGAGCCTGGAGCCTGTTTCAGTCTGTGACTCCCTCTCTCTCTGACCCTCCCCTGCTCGCACTGTCTCTCTCTCACTCTCTCCTAGAAATAAATAAAACATTAAAAAAAATTAAAAAAAAAAACAAAAAACCAAAAAACAAGGAGCTCCACCCTTTAGGTGTCAACAGACACTCAAGAGAAACCTAGGCTTTCACCTCCACCTGGCAGTAACTAAGCATTCCTTCCTTTCTTTGCTGGAGTGGTATTAGTAGAAGTGAGCTAAAACAGAGGTTTAAATAAGATCACAAGCCTCTTCATATTATACCCATAATACCAGGTTTCATTGGAAAAGTCACTCTTCATATTGGGATGATCAGACTTAGGAAGACCTCACACTGCATGAAAAAATATCAACTGATTCTAGCACTAAGATGACAGTAATGTTAGGATTACCCAACAAAAATTTTAAAGCAGCCATCATAAAAATGCTTCAGTAGGCAATTATGAGCTAACTTAAAACTAATGAAAAACATAGAAAGTCAGAGAAAGAAATAGAATAAAGATGAACAAATGAAAATTCTAGAACTGCAAAATACAATAACCAAAATAAAAGCCCCAAAGGAATACCCAACATTAGAGTGGAGGAACAGAGGGAAGAATAAGTGAATTAGAAGATGGAACAATAGGAATTACCCAATCTGAACATCACAGAAAAAATAGAAAAAGACAGAAAGAAGAAAAAACTCCAAAAAACAAAAAACAACCAGAGCCTCGGGGACTTATATGACAATAACAAAAGATCTAGGATTCGTGTGATCAGAGTCCTGGAAAGAGAAGAGAAAGAGGGTAGGCCCAGAAAAAAAAAAGTGAAGAAATAATGTCTGAAAACTTCAGATTTTCATAAGACATAAACCTAAAAACTCACAAGCTGAGCAAAATCAAAAGAAAATGAACCCAAAGAAGTCTATGCCAGCACATATTATAGTCAAGCCTCTGAAATCTAAAGTTAAACAAAAATTTTGAAAGCAGTAACAGAAAAAGAACAACTTAATTATAGAAGAAAATAATTTGAATGACAGTGAATTTCTTATCAAAAACAATAGGAGCCAAAAGGAACTAATGCAACATACTTAAAATGTTGACAGAAAAAAAAAACCTGTCAACCCAGAATCCTCTATCCAGTGAAAATGTCCCTAAACAATGAAGGGGAGTAAAGATATCTCAGAGGCAGGAAAACAAGGAGACTACCCTAAAAGAAAATCTAGACGAAGTTATCTAAACTGAAATGTGATGATAAAAGCAGGAAGCTTAGAATGGCAGGAGGGAAGAAAGAATACAGTAAGCAAAATTATAGGGTAAATATTCTCCTCTTGAGTTTATTTTTTTAAATTTATTTCTAGGAGAGAGGGAGAGACAGCGTGAGCAGGGGAGGGTCAGAGAGAGAGGGAGTCACAGACCGAAACAGGCTCCAGGCTCTGAGCTGGCAGTCAGAGAGAGAGGGAGTCACAGACCGAAACAGGCTCCAGGCTCTGAGCTGGCAGTCAGTATAGAGCCCGACGCAGGGCTCGAACCCACGAACCACCAGATCATGACCTAAGCGAAAGTCGGACGCTTAACCGACTAAGCCACCCAGGCGCCCCTCCTCTTGAGTTTTCTAAATTATGTTTTATGGTTGAAGCAAAAAATATAACAATGTTGGGTGTGGTTCTAAATGTACATAGAGGAAATATTTAAGGTAATTATTATAGATGGGAAAGATAGAAGGACAAAAAGTGGTAAAATGATGCCACTAATAGACTGTGATGAGTTATGATTATTATATTTATAACATATAATACCTACAGCAGTCATTACAAAAGCGACACAAAGAGATGTACTCAAAAACACTATAAATAAATCAAATCACAATTAAGAGAATGTTCTGGTAATCCACAGGAAGGAAGCTAAATGAAAAACAGAGAGAACAAATAGAAAAAAAAATTAAATGGCAGATTTGAGCCCCAGTATATCATTAATTACATTAAATGTACCAGAGATGAAAGAGTCGATCCACCAAGAAGACATAACAGTTTTAAATGTGTATTCATCAGGGGCGCCTGGGTGGCTTAGTCGGTTAAGCGTCCGACTTTCGCTTGGGTCATGATCTCGCGGTTCGTGGGTTCGAGCCCCGCGTCGGGCTCTGTGCTGACTGCCAGCTCGGAGCTTGGAGCCTGTTTCGGTCTGTGACTCCCTCTCTCTCTGACCCTCCCCTGCTCGCGCTGTCTCTCTCTCTCTCTCCTAGAAATAAAACATTAAAAATAAAAAATTTAAAAAAAATGTGTACTCATCAAACAGAGCTACAAAATGTAGAGCAAAACTGAACAGAGACAAAGCAACAATTATAGTTGGATACTTCAACACCTTGCTTTTGCTAATTGATAAAACTGGGAAGAAAGCAATATACAATGCATAGTCAGCATACATAGAATAAGTCAACAATAGCATTAACCAACAGAATCTAATCAACATTTATAGAAAGCTACACTCAACAAAAGCAGAATACACATTCAAGAGCCCACAAAACATAGACCATCATAACCACGTCCTTATCCATGAAATAAAACTGATCAAATTTAACATAATTGAGATCATACAAAGTGCATTCTCTAACCACAGTGGAATTACTCTAGAAAACAGAAATGGAGAGATAACAAGATAGTTTACAAATACTTGCAAACTAAACAATCCAAAAGTCAAAAAGGAAATCTTTTTTTTTTTTTACAAATAGTTTATTGTCAAATTAGTTTCCACATAACACCCAGTGCTCATCCCCACAAGTGTCCTCCTCCATGCCCATCCCTCCCTCCCCCCCACATCCATCAGTCCTCAGTTTTTGTCAGCATTCAAGAGTCTCATGGTTTGCCTCTCTCCCTTTCCCCCACCATTTCCGCCCCAAAAAGGAAATCTTAAGGGAAATGAAAAGTAATTGAACGCAATTAAAATGAAGAGACAACGTATCAAAATTTGTGACATAGAGCTAAAGCAGGGCTGAGAGGAAAGTGTATAACACTAAATGCATACATTAAAAAATACCTAATATTAATAAACAAAGCTTCTACTGCTATAGCCTAGAAAGAGATGAATGAAATAAACCCAAAGAAGAAGGAAGAAAGTAATAAAGAGCAGAAATCAGGGGCGCCTGAGTGGCTAAGTCAGTTAAGCGTCCGACTTCGGCTCAGGTCATGATCTCATGGGTTCGTGGGTTCGAGCCCTGCGTTGGGCTCTGTGCTGACAGCTCAGAGCCTGGAGCCTGTTTCAGATTCTGTGTCTCCCTCTCTCTCTGGCCCTCCCCTGCTCACCCTCTCTCTCTCTCTCTCTCTCTCTCTCAGAAATAAATAAAACATTTTTTTAAGAAAAGCAGAAATCAATGAAATTGAAAACTAAAAAGAGTGGAGGAAATCAATGAAATAAAGAGCTGTTTCTTTGAAAAGAATAATAAAATTGATAAACCTCTAGCAAAATTGGCCAAGAGTAAAGAGAGAAGACACAAATTACTATTATCAGCAAGGAAACAGAATATTTCTGTAGACCATATCAACAAAAGGGTAATAAGAGAACACTGCAAACAGCTCTACACACATAATTTTAACGAGTTAGACGAAATGAACAAATTCTTCTAAAAACAACTGCCATAACTCACTGAATATGGGATAGGTAATTTGAGTAGCTCTATGATTATTAAGGAAATTGAATTTGTAATTAAAGTACTCCCAGAAAAGAAACCTCCAAGACCAGATGTTTTACCAAAGAGTTCAACCAACCTTAAAGGAAGAATTAGCCAAATTTTACACAATCTCTTTCAAAAAGTTGAGGAGGAGGGGACACTTACCCATTTATTTTAAGAAGCTGGTATTACCCTGATACCCAGATAAACAATGTTTGAACAAATAAAAGTACAGAATACACCTCATGAATATAGATGCGAAAATCATTAATAGGATATTAGTAAATAGAATTCAACAATAAATAAAATAATTATACAGTGTGACCACATAGTGTTTACTCCAGGGATGCAAGGCAGGCTGTGTACTTGAAATGAGACAAGGATGGCCACTGTCACTACCTGCTTTCAACATTTTACCAGAGGTACTAGCCAGTGAAATAAAGCAAGAAAAAATGAGATACCTAAGAATTGGGGGGAAAGGAAGTAAAACTGGAATATTTGCAGTAATATGATCACTAACATAGAAAATGAAAAACAATTTACAAATTATTGGAAATAATTGGAGAGTTTAGCAAGATAAACATATGAAGTCAGTTGCATTTCTTTTTTTTTAATGTTTATTTTTGAGAGAGAGTGATAGAGAGCATGTACGAGATCAGGCGAAGGGCAGAGAGAGGGAGACAGAGAATCCAAAGTGAGCTCTGTGTTGACAGCAGAGAGCCCAAGGTGGGGCTTGAACTCATGAACTTGAACTCACAAACCCTGATATCATGACCTGAGGTGAAGTCGGACACTAAAGCAACTAAGCCACTCAGGCATTCCTCAGCTACATTTCTATAAGCACACAGCAGACAACTGGAAAGTTAGACAAGATGCATCATTTGTAAGATGGTCAAAGAATATCATGCATCTAGAAATAAATCTAACAAGACATGACCAAAATTATAAGTGCCACAGGAATTTATATGTTTCACAAGAAATGAAATATTTTAAATATTTAACATTTAATTGTTTAAAATATTTAATATTTTAATATTAACAAATATTAAAACAAACATGAATAATAAAAATATGTATGTTTATCAGTAGGAAGAGTTAGCATTGTAAAGATGATATAGCCTTCATATTGGTTTATAGATTCAATGCAATCTCAATAAAGTCCTAAATGGATTTTCATGAAAATGGATATATCTTTAGAAAATTTATTTGAAGACGTAAAAAGCCAAAACCAGCCTTGTAAGTCCTGAAGAAGCGCAGAGAGGGGAGATGTGTTTTGCCAGATATCAAAATTTATTATGAAGTTACAGTAATTAAGATAGTGTGGTATCAGCAATGGCATACCCATGTGAGCCAAGAGAAGAGAAGAAAAGAAGAGAAGAGAACAGAGTAGAATAAAATAGAGTAGATGCCCAGAATACATCTAAGAATGTGTAGAACTTTGGAATTTGACAGAAATGGCAAATGGAGAAAGGCAGGGCTGACAAATAAATGGAACTAGAAAAATGGTTACTGTTTGTAAAAAAATACCTAATACAAATATGGTTCCAATTGAACTAAGAACTTAAAAATTAAAATTTGAAGTTCTAGTAGAAAAAAAAATTAATTGAATATCTTTTACACAAATGCTTTGAGATAAAACAAAATTTCTTAAATACTACAAAAAACATTGATTATAAAAGAAAAGAGTAATAAATTTGCATACATCAGAGTTAAAACTTTTTGTTCATTAAATGAATCTTACATATTGGGCAAAGATATTTGCAATACACACAACAAATAAGGACTTAGTATTGAGAATATGTAACTAAATTTTAAATAAATAAAAATTTCAAAGAAATGATAGTAAAGTGGGCAAAAGACATGAACAATTATTTTATAGATGAGAAATCACTTGTGTCCATTAAATACATGGAAAGACACTCAACATTGTTAGTCATCAGGAAATGCAATTATCTAGATCTTAATTAGATAACACTTTATATCACTTTTATTGGCAAAATAGAAAAATCTGACACCAGTGTTGGACAGGGTCTTTTATTTATCACAGGTGGGAGTGTGAATTTATTCAACCACTTTAGGAAGTAGTTTACTATTTCTTCTTAAAGTTGAATTTTCACATTCCTTTTGATCCAACCATTCCACACCTGGATATTTATCCAAGAACAACTTTTGCACACGTACAATCAAATACACATAGCACATGCTTCAAACAACAAAAATCGGAAAATAACCCAAATGTCCATAAACAGGACAGTAAATGAATATATGGTGTTATATTTATAGAGTGGAATATTAGATTTTAGTTGAGATAAATAAATTATAGGGACATGAAACAACATGGATAAATATTAACAATGTATTAAGTGAAAAAGCTTAGTCTCCAAAATATTTACGAAGTGTTTATAAAATAAAAGCAACTAAAACAAAAATATGCTTTTAAGGATTGCATGTTGTTTTGAATGTTGTTGTGCATGTAAAAGTAAAAAAATAATCCAATAGATACTGCTCTAGTTGATATAGTAATGGAATAGCACCATAAAACACTTTGTAAGAGCAGCATTTTGTCCACTGAATCTTGGACATTGACGTAGTAGAGCATGTTAGTAGTAAGGTAAAAGAGCATGCAAGGAAGAAAGGATCGAAAAACATATAAATATGATTGATGCTGGGGCAGATTCGAGGATGTGAAAGGAATAGACACAGTAGACTCAAGAGATGGAAGAGTTGGCTGGGTGCAGAAATGGGAAGTAATTCTGCAAAGTCTCTGGGAAATCTGTAAGTTCAAATTTAAGAGTTTTTGGTTCTATACTTATGCATTGTTGAATTTGTTCTTTTATGTATTTTGGGTAATTATTAGAATTATTTTATTGTAATACTTTGAAATACTTGGTTAGGTTGGTATTAATTATGTGTAAGTGTGCTTTGAAACATTTCGGAACTGAAATGAAACGTTATTTATTTAAATATAATTGATGGTCAAGTTGGCTAACATACAGTGTGTACATTGTGCTCTTGGTTTTGGGGGAGGAGTCCCGTGATTCATCACTTACATACCACCTCCAGTGCTCATCCCAACAAGTGCCCTCCTCAGTGCCCATCACCCATTTTCCCATCTCCCCCGAAATGATTTTAATACCAAAATGTAATTTTTTTTGTAGACTGAAAAATAATTAAATTTTTACAAGATTTTCTAGATTTGTTGTAGTTTTCTCCAATAATCTACCATAAGGAAGAAGAGTTTAGTTGTTTTGATTGTTTTGTTGTCATTTCTTGCTCGGTTTTGTTTTGGTAGATTATGTAACTCCCCCTTTACCAAAAGCACTTGAAGTGTGGTCTCACTTTAGCTAAGGTGTTACTATGCCTACAGAAACATGTAGATAGAATAAGTTAACTGCAGATTCAAAATAATGTCAATAATTATGCCACATATTGTTCATCAGGTCATATACTTAGAGCAACAATTATGGTCATACTAGAAGTAGAAAATAATCTGTCTCTTCAATTCAGTGTTGTTCCAAACATTAGAGTATGGACTTTACTTGAGTTCAAGTCACCTTCCAGAAGAGATAAAGTAAAATGGAAGGAACAAAGTGGCTTTAGGTTGACTGGTGCCCTTAGGAAGCACAGCCTTTCAGTATTTTTTTAATAATGCTTATTTATTTTTGAGAGAGAGACAGAGAGACAGAGCACAAGTCAGGGAGGGGCAGAAGAGAGAGACACACACAGAATCCAAAGCAGGCTCTGGCTCTGAGATGTCAGCACAGAGTTGAACACGGGGCTCGAACTCATGAACTGTGAGATCATTCCCTGAGCTGCAGTCGGATGCTTAATTGACTGAACCACTCACAAACACCCCTGGGAAGCACATTCTAAAGCATCTGGATCCCCTTACCATGACCAGTCCTCCATGTCTCTGGCTGAGCCTAGATCTTGCTACACAGGTATATGTGGACAAAGTGTGAATTAGAACAATTTCATCTTCTTAATTTTGTGGCATCCAGAATCTATCTCCTATTAAAATTTGCTCTGAAGAAAGAAAAAACCTAAGTCTAGGAAAATTTAAATTAAAGTAAGTTTAAATCCTCTCCTCCCCCCCCCCCCCGCCACCCGTCTGTGCATTCCACCTGTAGTTGTGGAATGCAAAACTTACCTCCCAGATAAAAATATTCTGAGAGCAGACATCAGGCAGCGGGTGGGACATAGGAACTTGCACTGTATCACATAAGATGTATTATATCACAATCTGAACCTGCACTTGTCTAGGCTCCAGACACCTATATCTGAGACTGAACTTTCTGGGGGAGGGTGGAGAGGCAGCGAGTAATACATTTAGTCCTTTCTCAGCTTCTGGAATTAAATCTAATTAGCCAAAATAAGAATTCTATAAGCAGCTTAAAGCCAAATGGGAAATCCACGCACAGCGGAAGGCTAGATCAGATGAATACGAAAGATTAAAGAGAAATACTGATGTCCTGTGGGATAAAAGTGGCAAAACCAGAAGATTTTACACTTAAGCCTAAAGATGCAGTAAGAATAAGAAAAGGATAAAGGCAAATATCCTTTAAGCAGATTCAAGTCAAGCAAAACACTCAATCAGAAGGTTGGCAAGGGAAGACACAAAGAGCAGTAGAAGGGTGTTTTCACACACTAGATACATTTGAATATACAAACCCTGATAATTTCAGAGAAGAAAAGAAAATCCCAGCATCACTATTTTTTTGAGCAATTTGTTACTTATAGAGAATTTATATCACGAAAGTTAATGAAAGGCTGACATGATAGTTACATTTTTAAAAAGATTAATGTTATATAAATAGCAGCTTACAGTCTACATACAAAGAAAGCATTTGATCCCAACTGATATTACCACTGTCATATTTCACATTTCCCCAAAAGGTCTTCAATGGAGTAGAGATAGAAAATAAATATAAATTTAATCATACAGTGATGTAGGAGAATGAGTAGCTTTGTGGTCAATACTGTGTTTATAGTGATCTCTCTCATTTCTCTGTGTGTGTGTATACAAATACATTTTTACATCTCCACTATTTTATATATTTTATGCATACACACGTACACATTTGGGGGAAAGGATGAAGAAAGTAGGGCAAATCATTAGCAATAAAAAGTTGACAATAAAATTCTGTCATTCAGGAAGCGCAGAGACCCATACTGCAAGAAGATGATCAATGCCACTAAGTGCCTTTAAGAGGTGACAGAAGTAAAGTTCCACTGCAGACTCCTCTGAGCTGTAGACCCAGTAGATCCGTCATCATACCTAAGCATAAGGTATAAGAATTACACCTACCAGCTTACATATGGCTCTGTTTACCTGGAATGGCCACCTGAAATGAATAGACGGTCCTCCCTACCATTGCCCTTTGTCTTCTCCTTGTGCCTTATCCTGAATACTGGGATTCCCACTCACTTTCCTTCTGCCCCAACTTTGCCACAACACATGTGCCTTCTCCCTGTGCTGAGAGATGGCAAGATCCTCGGCAGCTGTTTTTCTATTCTGTAGAGATCTAAGTGAAATGAGAATGGGTAAATGCTATTGTGTATGCCATGCTCCAGATTTCTATGATGGAGGGCATTTGAAGAGGTACTTTGCTCCTAACCTAGCACTGATGTTGACCTGAGAAGTAGCTATTCCCTGATGGATCAGTTTCTGCTCCCCATACTGAGCCTTGACTGATTCCAAGAATGAACGTAGCTATCAACACCCCCTTCTGCTCCTTCTCATTTCACTTAGATCCCTACAAAATAGAAAAACAGCATAAAGGACTAGAATGAGCACAGAAAATTAGAAGGAGTTTTTCTCACAAGCAGAATCTGAGGTAAAGCTGAGTACAAAGAGCTAGCAGGAGATTTTCCCACATCTCAGAAGAACAACCAAACTTAATGACTGCCCCTTGGTTGATTCAGGCACCAGCAATGGTGTATGTGAGGCCAGCCCTGGACTAGAAAAGTGGAGGTAAGGCTGGGAAGATGAGTGGAAGGGAAGCGCATCTCCAGCGGCTGATGCTTGACCACCATCTGTGTAGCTGCAGACCCAGTAGGTCCGTCATCTGGAGAGTGGACCCCCAAATAGTGACCTTAAAATTTGAAAGTAGGGTGTTAATTACTGTTTTCTTTCTTTGCCAGTTGCCTGTCTGTGGCTGCATGACTTTGAGCATTTTTTCCTCATTGAGTAGATAAGTGTACTTCATTTCACTGACATCAGACTTGGGCATATGATTTCTTTGAGCCAATGGATTATGAGAGGAAGTGACAATATTCCACATCCACACAGAAGTTTTATAAGCCATTGCTTACTTTCCCCTGCTCTCTGTATCCTCTGCCTTGTAAACAGTAAATAGCAGGTTTAAGAGGATCTGTGCTTCAGTCTTGGTCTGGAAGTAATTTTAAGTGGGTGAATGCAAGTAAAAAATGAACAAAAATGCAGACTTGAAGGAGAAAAAGAAAAAGACTGAAAAAAGGTTAACAGTTCTAATAACCTCACTATTACAGTTGTAGGCTGGAGAATAAAGGTTTTTAGGCACACCACAACCTGAGAGAGGTACCTCAAAATCCCCCCAACTCCTAAATCCCCACATTTCTCACCATCTGATAACCCATCCAGCTGCAAAAACCATTTGCTCTACCTTGGTAGAGGGTTTGCTGTTAGAGGTGGATTGGGCTTCATATTGACCATACTGGGCCAATCACAGCTGGAATGGGGAGAACAGGAGGAGAAGCACATTTCTTCTCTATGGTATGGTCCCCTTTGATCTTCTCATTGTCAGAGAGAAAGGTCCCCCTTGACCTACAACTGGCATGATTTGGTTAATGTTGGATAAACAACAGGTAGATGGTACAGGGAAACCTCCATTCTGCTTTCTGTCTGCAGCTAAGGCAGATGAACCAAACAAAAGGGAAGATGTTGAGAAAGTAAAGGTCCAGGCATCAAAAATAATTTGGTCCTTCTAGGGACAATTTGCCAGTGTTTTGACAGATGATGCCATTGTTGGAGAAAAAGAAATCAGTAGATCCTTTGCTTTCCAAAGGAACTAATCCCAATTAATATAACAGAAAAATACTGCATAGCAATATTAGACAATGGGAATTTCATATTTGAGAAGTATTTATTTGAAAAGTCTTTCTGATAGATTTCTTTCAAAGTAATGATTCTTCAATAAAATAGGTTATGTGGTATGAGCAAAGAAAGGAAATAGAAGTCTGAGATCCTAAGATTTTTTTTTGAAGTCAGATGCACCAGAATTTGTACGTTTAAATGTATAATTTTACAACTTTACTCAAGATATTAAATACACTTCTCTTTTAGGAATGCTTTTAGAGCCTACAGCTCACTAACATGAATATCCTCAATGATGGTACATGTTTATTTTTAAGGGTGAATTTTATTTCTGAAAATAGCTCTAAGTTATTTTGATTCAAGTTTTTGGGCAACCCAAAACAAAAGCTTTTAGGCTGGGTTTCCTCATGTGTTTAACATATTGGTTGAGATGCATCTGTGGAATGACTTCTTACTCTCAGGGATCCAAACTTCATTTCCTGATCTATTTGGTAAAATGAAATTATTCAGATCTTATACCTGAATCAAAGGAGATCAGTGATGATGACTCATGGGTCTTTTCAGTTTCACTCTTGGGCTTTGATTTCTTTCTTTTTTCTTTCTTTTTCTTGAATTAAATTAAATACCTTGTGGTTCAGTTTGGATGGACATTAGGCTTCCAGACATTTGGTCAGACATTATTGTGGGTGTGTCTGTGAGGGTTTTTCCTTCTTTGTCTCTGGAGATTTCTGACTAACACAACTTCTCTGGCTAAGATTGGTGGATCATGATGGAACTGAACCTTCAAGCATAGAGCATTAAATGACTTTCAACTGGTAAAGGCTGAATAAATCTGACAATGACATTTGATTTTATCTTAGTAACTACTATATTGAGAACAATATAATCTTAAGCTATGTCCTTGAAGATCCTCATTTAAGCAAAAAAAGTGAAGTTGTATTGATTTATTGTTTTGGTTATCTATTATATCAACACATTAACCGTAGCTGAGTGTCTGCTCAGTTTATGTGCATTAGCTTCATTTGCTTATTGAGAGATTTGTAAAATTAGGAGTATACCTAAACCTTAGATGCCATTTAATGAATCGTCAACACTTCTATTATGGTTTTGTACTAGTTTCATTGTATTTCAACATCAAGTTTATTAATTAAACTTTAAGGTTAAAATTTTGCCATGTGGAAAGAGTTTATTACAGCTCTTTTAATGTTGTGACAATTGAACTAGTGTTAATAAAATATACCAAGTGCGTTTTGTAATTGGTTGCTCCTTTACGTGTTTTTAGCAGTACCATCAGAAGAAGCAAGTTAAGTCTGAAAGAGATTTGCCAAGGTCATTTCCAAGTCTATATGTTCTGGGGTTAGGAATTGAGACTGGATGTTTTATTGAGGAAATGCTTTGTCTCTACGACTGCATGGTTATTGTTCTGTAAATTAAGAAGGCTTGTGGTCTGATAACATTTTAATAACAAATCATTCGGAATATTTCTAGAAGGCTATTTTTCCAAAGAAATTGTCTAAATTATGTACTAACTTGTTACTTTGCCAGCTTTTCAATTTTATGTCATTAAAGAAATAAATGCAGACAACAGTAGCAAATTACAGCAGCATAAAACCCCTTTGTAAAACCACATTCTACAAAGTTGAATGGAGAATAAAATAAAATGGGATATACTAGATAAGGCATAGTAAATAGTAAGTATATTGAATATATTGGAACTTGCTTAGAAAATTAAAAAGTGATTTCCAAATGGAAGTATTATAGTGTGCAAATTTTCTGAATAGTAAAACAAAACAAAACAAAACAAAACAACAACATTAAAAGCACTCATAGCTAACATAATACCCAGAAACAGTTTAACTTTTTAAAGGCCTTTTTAAAGGCCTTATTGACCCTTCACCAAAGGAATGAGATCTCTATTCTGCCTATTGTAGAATTTTTTCTGAGTAGGGAAGAGTGTCAGATCCGTTTGCTTCTTGCTGACCTCCCATGGCCTCCTAATCACTAATGTCAATAGGAGATAGGATTCTAGAGGACTCCTTCAGGAGAACCTGATGTAATAAGAGAAGTCTAAGTTATAATCAGAAAAATTACTTGAAAATGTAAATGATATACAAAAAGCTCATTACATCATTTCATGTTTCATAGGGAAATCTTTAGTTCTGTGGGAGACATGCTGGTTATAACACAACTCTTCATCAGTATTTTAATTTGGACTGTCAATATATCCTTCTGATCAGTAGAAGAAAACAAGGAAGGGGTGGAAGGGGCTTAATTTTCAGAAGGTAGCTTTCACTTGATTCCTCTATTTCCATCAAAATTCTTCAGCCATGCTCTTGAGCTTGCCAGATGTTTCTTTCTCCAGAACCTTTTGGTCTTATTGAGGACCGTGGGCTGTGGGACAGGAGACGTTCCCACACCATGATGGTTGTGGTAGAGAAGGGTGGGAGAGAGCCAGGAGTTTAAGTGTTTCTTACAACAACTGAGAACCTCTTGTGTTTGCACCAGCTGCAGGCCTCAGTGTTTCTGAAGTTCTGTGGAGCTAATTGGCTTACTTCTTGCTGATTTCTCTACCTGTAGGCATCTAGGTTTTAACTGTCTCCTCTCTGTGAAATGAATTGGTACTTATCCTTTTGTTTTCAAGCTTCTGACATGTTATTGACATCTCTTGGGCTGCTGCCAGATCTTGTCTTGCTTCATGCTTTAGGACTTATTTCACTTCAAAAAAGACTTTTCTATCATTTTAGTGGGGTTTTAGAGGGAGCAGAGCGAAATATGACTGTTCAGTTTCCAAGGCTTAACTAAAAATTTCTAAAGCATTTTTTTATTTCAAGATGATACTATGGCTATTCTCTGTCTCTTTTTGTATTCGAATGCCTCCAGGGCAGTGATGAAGTATGTTTTTCGTTGATATAAAATACAATTGCTAATACCCATTCATGAAAAACTATCAGTAAACTAGGAATAGTAGGGGAACATTCTCAACTTGATAAAGACTATCTACAAAAAACCCAATAACTAACATCATACTTAATGGTAAGAAACTTGAAGATTTCTCCTCAGGATCAAGTATAAAGCAAGGATGTCCCCTCTCAATCACTCCCTGTCAACATCATCAACTGAAAGTTCTTGCTAATGCAATAAGGCAAGAAAAGGAAACAAAAGTTAAACAGATTTGGAAGAAAGACAAAAAATTGTCTTTGTTCACAGATAATATGATCATCTATGTAGAAAATCTAAAAGAGTCAACAACAACAAAAATCTTCTACAACTAGAAAGTGTTAAAGCAAGGTTTCAGGATACAAAAGTCAATTACTTTGCTGTATACCAGCCATGAATATGTGGAGTTTAAAATAAAAACAGGGGCGCCTGGGTGGCTTAGTCGGTTAAGCGTCCGACTTTCCAACTTTCGCTTAGGTCATGATCTCACGGTTTGTGGGTTCGAGCCCCGCGTCGGGCTCTGTGCTGACTGCCAGCTCGGAGCCTGGAGCCTGTTTCAGTCTGTGACTCCCTCTCTTTCTGACCCTCCCCTGCTCACGCTGTCTCTCTCTCCTAGAAACAAATAAAACATTTAAAAATAATAATAAAATAAAATAAAAATAATATTATGTATATCAGCAGCCCCCTAAAATACAACGCTTCAATAAAGATCTAACAAAATATGTGTACGATCTTTATGAGGATAACTATAAAACACTTATGAACAAAATTAAAAAATAATTAAATAAATGAAAAGAGATTCCATTTTGTGGATGGGAAAACTCAACATTGTCAAAATGTCAGTTCTTCCCACCTTGATCTATGTATTTAATGCAGTCCTAGTCAAAATCTCAGCAAGTTATTTTATGGATATAGACAAAAATTATTCTAAAGTGTATATAGAAAGGCAAAAGACCCAGAGTAGCCAATACAATATTAAAGGAGAAGAACTCAGTTGGAGGATGATACTATTCTATTTGAAGAATTACTGTAAAGATACAGTAATCATGATGGTGTGGTATTGATGAAAGAATAGACAAATAGATCATCAGAACAGAATAGAGAGCCTAGAAATAGACCCTATTAAATGTAGTACCCAATCTTTGACAAAAGAGCAAAGGCAATACAAGAGAACAAAAATAGTGTCTTCACCAAATCAGGCTGGAGCAACTGGACATGCACACACAAAATGAGTGTAGACACAGTTAATTCAGAATGGATCATAAACCTAATGTAAAATGCATGATTATAAAACCACTAGAAGATAACAAAAGAGAAAACCTAGATGACCTTGAGTGTGGTGATGCCTTTTTATTTATTTATTTAATAAATTTTTAAATGTTTATTCATTTTTGACAAAGGGAGAGCATGCACATGAGTGAATGGGAGAGGGGCAGAGAGAGATGGAGACACGAGAATCCAAACAGGCTCCAGGCTTTGAGCTGTCAGCACAGAGCTTGATGCGGGGCTCGAATCCACGAACCTTGAGATCATGACTTGAGCCGAAGTTGGATGCTTAACTGACTTAGCCACCCAGACACCCTGTGGTGATGTCTTTTTAGATAAAACAACAAAGAACCGTACATGAAAGAAATGCACTGTGAACGACACTGTCAAAAGAATGAAAAAGACAAAGTACAGACTTGGAGAAAAAATGTGCAAAAGATACATTTGTTAAAGGACTGTCATCTGAAACATTTTTAAAACTCAACAATAAGAAAACAACCCGATTGACAAATGGGACAAAGACTTTAGCAAACATCTCACTAAAGAAGATATACAGATGGCAAGTAAGCATATGAAAAGATGCTCCACATCATATATCACCAAGGAGATGCAAACGAAAACAACTGTTAGATACTGCTACACACCTATTAGAATGGCCAAAATCCAGAACACTGACAACACCACATTCCGATGACAATGTGAAGCAATGGGAACTCCAGTGGGAATGCAAAATGGCACAGCCAACTTAGAAGACATTCTGGTGATTTCCTATAAAGCTAACGATACTCTTACCATAAAGTACAGCCATCATGGTTGTTGGTATTTACTCAAAGGAATTGACAACTTATGTCCATATGAAAGCTTGAACACAGAGGGTTATAGCAGCTTTGTTCCTTATTCAGCCCAAACTTGGAAGAAACTAAGATGTCTCTCAGTAACTGAATGGATAAACTGTGGTATGTTTAGACAATGGAATATTATTCGGCACTAAAAACAATTAGCTATCAGACCATAAGAAAACATGGAAGAACCATAAATGCATATTATTGGGAGAAAGAAGCCAATTAGCCTACATACTATATGATTCCAACTCCATGACATTCTGGAAAAGGCAAAGCTGTGGAGACAGTAAAAGCCTCAGTGATTGCCAGGGGTAAGAGGGAAGGAAGAGATGAAGAGCCAGAGCATGGCAGATTTTTAGGGTAGAGAAAATACTCTGTATGATGTTTTAATGAGGAATATATTATTATACATTTGTCTAAGTCTGTAGAATGTATAACTCCAAGAGTGAACACTAGGGTAAACTACAAACTTTGGGTGATTATGGGGGCGCCTGGGTAGCTCAGTCAGTTAAGCATCTGACTTCGGCTCAGATCATGATCTCACTCCTTGTGGGTTCAAGCCTGGTGTCGGGCTCTGTGCTATTGGCTAGGAGCCTGGAGCCTGCTTTGGATTCTGTTTCCATCTCTCTGCACCTCCCTTGCTCGCTCTCTGCCTCTGTCTGTCTCTCTGTCTCACAAATATATATATATATTTAAACTTTGGGTGATGTGTTGATATGATTCATTCTTGGTAATGAATGTATCATTCTGGTGAGTGGTGTTGATGACTTGGGGAGGCTGTGCATGTTTGGGGCAGGAGATGTATAGGAAATCTTTACCTTCCACTCAGTTTTGTTGTGAACTTAAAACTGCTCCAAGAGGGGCGCCTGGGTGGCTCAGCTGGTTAGGCATCTGACTCTTGATTTCAGCTCAGGTCATGATCTCATGGTTAGCGAGTTCAAGCCCCTGCATCGACCCCTCACTGACAGTGCAGTGCCTGCTTGGGATTCTCCCTCTCTTATTCTTTCTGCCCCTTTTGCTAAAAAAAAAAAAAAAAATTATTATTTAGTATGCTCTCTCTTTCTCTCTCTCTCTCAAAATAAATAAATAAACTTTTAAAAAAGAGAAAAAACTGCTCTAAGAAAATAGTCTTTTTTAAAGTAGGTCTTTAATCAAGATGAATTACATAGGACAATGAGAGGTATGGGGAACATTTTATTTAGATACATTTTTTATGTTGATTTTTGAGCAGAGTGCTAGTGGGGGAGGGGCAGAGAGCCAGAAGGGGACAGAGGATCCCAAGGAGGCTCTGACAGCAGAGAGCCTGACGCAGGGCTCAAACCCACAAACCTCGGGATCATGATCTGAGCCAAAGCCGGATGCTTAACCGATTGAGCCACCCAGGTGCCCCTAAGAAAGTAAGGTCTTATAAACATGTACCTGCTTGGGCATGTCCAGCAGTTGAGGTAAGGCTCCCAGGGGGCTATTGCATCATGTTCTGTGGACCCTCTTAAGAAGACACTGTGCTGGGCTCTTTGTATTAGCTCTAAAGTTCACAACAACTCTGAAAGGCACTATCAGTGCCATTTTACAGATGAGGCAGCTTGTTCACTGAGGATAAGGGACTTACTCAAGGGCAGGGGACTAGAAAAGGATATAGCCAGAGTTGGATAGTGAGTCTGATTCATCCCAAGCCTGTGGATTTTCCACGTATTAGTGCTTTGCTTGTCCTTTGTTACCATTATAACAATGTTTTAGAACTATTTACAATATGCCTGATAGTACTTTATCTGTGTGTGCGTGTATACATGTATTTATATATCCTGCTTTTAAACGATGTTGTTAACTTTTATTATGTGATTTTTTAGTGGTTATTTGAGCAAAATATAGACTAATTCTTATTTTCACAAACTATTCAGAAAGGATTATAGCCTTCTCCTTTAATTTTATAAGCTGTATTGCCATAGAGTCATAATATTAGTTGGAGCCTTGGGAACAGCTATTGGTAATGTCCTCCTGACCCTGAGTAGAATGCAGTCAAACTGGTCGACATAATTGCCCCTTTTTGGGCAGATGCAGCTAAAACTACTCCAGTGAGGAGACACTGCTCATAAATTAAAACCCGTTAGTTGAGAGCAGGCTACTTATATGTAGGCTAGTGCTTCAGCAAAATTTCACAAAGAATAGGGCTAAATAACATGTTCACAAATAAAAGAAACCTTCTGTATACACTTGGTACTCAATTTTTAATATTGGTTTTATCTACTGTGTAAATGATGAGTCCTAATGAATGGGCATATTAGGTTAAGTTCTATCCGAGGCTCTTTATGCACATTTTCCTCTGTGCCTCACATTTCTATGGCAGCCTTATTCTAACCATAACTTTCTGATTCTCAACACATTTCCTTTGAGCAAGTGGGAATTACCATTTACTGAAGCTTAAGTTAACTGAAAATTAAATTAACTTTATATGAGATAAAGGAACTTGTGCAAGATAATGTAGAAGACATACAAAATCAGAGGTTTCTCAATGCCTATGGAGATAAAAATTTCTTCCTGGTGTATATTATTTTATATAGTTTGTATGCTAAAAATCCTCTATTAATCTTAAGAAAATACATATTACATCACTTTATATAAGGGGAAAAATTCGTCATTGTCAAATGATAGATTCCAAAGGAAATACGCCAGAAAGTAAAATCTCTTGTGATATCAGAAATTTCCCAGAAGACAGTTCATGGGTTGAAGCAGTTGCCTGTGTAAAATTATGCACACAGAGAAAAAAAATTGCTGTCATTCCCCCAAAAAGTTCTTTTTTTAAAAAAATGTTTATTTATTTCTAGGAGACAGAGAGAGAGACAGCGTGAGCAGGGGAGGGTCAGAGAGAGAGGGAGTCACAGACTGAAACAGGCTCCAGGCTCTGAGCTGGCAGTCAGCACAGAGCCCGACGCGGGGCTCGAACCCACGAACCACCCCCAAAAAGTTCTTAATAGACATGAAGACTTTGTCTCCTTCTGACTATTTAGTCATGTTAATTCATATTACTTTGCTAGTGGCAAAGACCAAGTTGACAAGGTCAGAGGTGTCCAGGACAAGCTGGGTTAAATAAAGATAAGCACTCAGATTGCGGAAGAGGGGCTGGTGGCTCTACAAGTTTTCTGTGGCTATAGCGAAGGGTCGGGGGACACAGGCAGCACCCACACTCAGGCCTCTGCCTTCACAATTTTCCCTTTATTAAATTTTTTTTTAATGTTTATTCACTTTTGGGAAAGAGAGAGAGACAGAGTATGGGCAGAGGAGGGGCAGAGAGAGAGGGAGACACAGAATTGGAAGCAGGCTCTAGGCTCCAAGCTGTCAGCACAGAGTCCTACGCGGGGCTCGAACCCACAAACCATGAGATCATGACCTGAGCTGAAGTCGGAGCTTAACTGACTGAGCCACCCAAGTGCCCCCACAATTTTCCCTATAAATGGAAGGACCCCTTTCCTCTCCACCAGAGCTAAGAATCTTTATCTCACATTAGAAACCGAGAATTTGGGCATTTTTAACTTAGACTAAAACCAGAATTAGTCAGCGATCACATCTTAGACTATAAATATGAAGCCTGCTCCTGCCCAATGGCAGCTTTTCTGACAGAAGAAAGAAAAACTCAGTCATGTCACACAGGTTTCAGAGGAGTGCAAGGCCAGGCACTAATTGGCCTGAGGTTTTTTATTGGCTCTGCTGCCTGTGAGCAGCTGTGTGACGTCAGGGAATTCACTTAAACTGTCTGCCCTTCATTTTCTGCGCATGTGTAAAGATTAACTTAGACTAACAGTTTCTAAGATCTCTTAATCCCACCAGATCTATAATTCTAATTGCTGGCCCCTCAGTGGCGGATGATCTTAGCAATTGCGGGTGAAGGTAACTTTAATATAAAACAACACAAAGGCACATGCACGTGAGGCAAATGGATTGGCGAATATGAGGAGTTCTGGTTTTAGCCAAGATGAAAACTGCTAGACTTCCCATCCTACATGAGACAACTTAAAACGAGGCAAAATATCCGCAACAACAGTTTTCAAGACCTTAGAAACTGGGCAGCAGATAGTGCTCTCTGAGACACGGGTTGAGACATGGGGCAAGCTGATAATTGCCTCAGTTTACTGCTCTGGTGCAGCCTCCAGGGCGGGATGCACGGAGGGCAGTCTCCCTGAGTTCTGTAGATGGAGCTGGGGGTCTGAGAAGGCTCATCAGGTTGGAGTTCACAGGACAGGAGATAGATAGAGAGGAGATGGCTGCAGGGGGAGGGGAGAGAGAGAGAGAGAGAGAGAGAGAACAAGTACTAGAGATTTGCAGAAGGTCCTTGAGTCTTTGGCTGAGTCCTGATCAGTCTGTGCCTATGAGGAGACAGTGTGAGGCTGTTTACCCCTACTCTGAGGTAAGG
Source organism: Proteles cristata cristata (assembly GCA_017311185.1). Lineage (NCBI taxonomy): Eukaryota > Metazoa > Chordata > Mammalia > Carnivora > Hyaenidae > Proteles > Proteles cristata. The sequence continues at coordinate 127,713 of JAESUZ010002737.1, read as the reverse complement.
GTAGAGCTGACTGTCTTCAGAGCTCTCGCAGAGCTTGCTTTAATTCCTGTTCACCAAAACCAGGGTGTAGAACCTTGTATTCATGGGGCATTGAGTCAGTATCAGGACAAAATCAGTCTTAGACTAAATGCTCCTCTGATTCTACCTCACAAAGGTTGAAAACAAAACCGAAAAGGATCAAACTTTTCACTTAACTGCGAAACCTTTCATGTAACTGAGTCCCAAGAAGCTCAAGAATGCAAAAAAAAAATTTTTTTAATGTGTATTTATTTTTAAGAGAGAGACAGGGAGTGAGCAGGGCAGGGGCAGAGACAGAGGGAGACACAGAATCAGAAGCAGGCTCTAGGCTCTGAGCTGTCAGCACAGATGCGGGGCTCAAACCCACAAAATGCAAGATCATGATCTGAGCCAAAGTTGGATGCTCAACCGACTAAACTACCGATGGGGCCCCCAGAAGCTCAAAACTTTTCATAGAAATACAAAAAGAGCCAGGACCCAGCAAGATAAAATTTGTGAGTGGCCATTAATAAAAATTACTAGGCATTCAAAGATGTAAAAACGAAAACCCCCAAAACCCAAACAAAAACCCCCAAAACAAAGAAACTCACAAACTCTAAAACAAACCAACAAAAACACAAAAAGATTGAACAACCACCCATAGTGAGACGAAAAATCAATCACTGAAAATAGAGCCAGAAGGGCCACAAATAATAGAATCAGTAGACACTTGTTATAACGCTATTCTATATGTTGAAAAAGCAGTAAGACGGGGCGCCTGGGTGGCTTAGTCGGTTAAGCGTCCGACTTTCGCTTAGGTCATGATCTCGCGGTTCGTGGGTTCGAGCGCCGCGTCGGGCTCTGTGCTGACTGCCAGCTCAGAGCCTGGAGCCTGTTTCAGTCTGTGACTCCCTCTCTCTCTGACCCTCCCCTGCTCACGCTGTCTCTCTCTCTCTCTCTCTCCTAGAAATAAATAAAATATTAAAAAAAGAAAAAGCAGTAAGAGAGATGGAATATATTAAATAGAGACAAGTAGGACTTAGAAAGAGCAAGAAAACTTCAAATGGTATAATATATATTTAAATTGCTTAGAACTTGTGATAATAAAATATTAAAGGCAAACAGTAAAGACAAGTTATGTACAGAGAAAGAAAAATAAAGATAATAGTTGATTCTCATAAAAAATGCACATCAGAAGACAACAAAGCACATCTTTAGTGTACTAAAGGGAAAATAAACTGTCAACCTAGAGCTCTAATAGGTTGGGCTTTATCAAAATTAAGAACTCTGCTTTTTGGGCACTTGAGGTCTCTGTCAGTTAAGCCTCCGACTTCGACTCAGATCATGATCTCCTGGTTTGTGGGTTTGAGCCCTATGTTGGGCTCTGTGCTGACAGCTCGGAGTGTGGAGCCTGCTTCAGATTCTGTCTCTCTCTCTTTCTCTCTCTCTGCCCCTTCCCTACTCATGCTCTTCCTCTCTCAAAAAAAAAAAAAAAAAAAAAAGAAGAAGAACATTAAAAAAACCTGCTGTTCAAAAGATACTGTTAGAGAATAAAAAGATATGTCACGGAATGGGAGAAAATATTTATGAATTCATATAAAGTGTATTTCATTTAGTATTTGCAAAATTTCATGTCTGATAGTGGATTTGTATCCAGAATATACAATGAAGCCTCAAAAATTAAAGGTAATAAACACTTCAGTGAAAAAATTGGCACCTTTAGTGGGGCGCCTGGCTGGCTCAGTCCATTAAGCGTCTGACTTTAGCTCAGGGCATGATCTCATGTTTCATGAGTTAGAGACCCGCATCAGGCTCTCTACTGTCAGTGAAGAGCCCACTTCAGATCCTCTCTGCCTCTCCCCTTCTCTCTCCCTCTCTTTAAAAACAAAAAGTTGGCAAAGTATTTGCACAGACACTTCATCAAAGAAGATATATAGATTTTTATTATGCGCGTGAAAAGATATTTAGCCTCATTAGTCATTTGGGGAATGCAAATTAAAACCACAATGAGATACTGCCACACAAGTGTCAAGACTGACATCAATTAAAAAGTCTGACCAGGGGCACCTGGGTGGCTCAGTCAAGCGTCCGACTTCGGGTCAGGTCATGATCTCACAGTTTGTGGGTGTGAGCCCCATGTCGGGCTCTTTGCTGACAGCTAACTCAGAGCCTGGTGCCTGTTTCAGATTCTGTGTCTCCCTCTCTGACCCTCCCCTGCTCACGCTGTCTCTCCCTGTCTCTCAGAAATAAATAAAACATTAAAAAAAAAAGTCTGACCAAACTAAATACTGATGAAGATATGGACAACTGGAATTCTATACACAGCCAGTGAGACTGTGAAATGGCGCGACCACCTTGAAAAACATTTTGGAAGTTTCTTAAAACATAAACATACATCTACGCACCGTCTGATTCAGGCATTCTGCTTCTAGATACTTATCCCAGAAAAAGGACAAAGACTTGTAGACAAATGTTTATAGCAGCTCTATTTGTAATAACCCCAAACTGGAAAGAACTCAAATGTCTATCAACAACTGAACTGTAAACAAATTGTGGTAGATGCACATAATAGAAAACGACTGAGCAGTAACTACAATACAGATGAGTCCCTACATAACTAAAGCACTATCATAGTTTATCTATATTTGCATCCTACTTTGTGTCAGGTATAATGATGGTAAATTCTGTGATAAAAATTGTGTTGGAAGTACGCGAAGGCCTGGAGGGGAGATATCACTTCCTAGTAGAGACTCAGGGGAAAAGACAAGCGACTCACTCCTTGTACAATTTGTATGCAAGGAGGAGGCTGTCTGGCTGCAAGGTCAAGGCAAGAATCAGGGCCAATATGGTGGGATCTACAGCAGCCCTAAAGCCTCCTGTATGTATCTATCTATCTATTCTTCTATCTATCTATCTATCTATCATCTATCTAATTTGGAGATTTTCCATATTTTGGAGCTCTATCTCTCTGTAGCTCCAAAATATCCAAACTGGAGGCTCTGTGTGGCCCAGGAGAGACTAAATGCTTTTGTTCAGCCTTTTTTTAAAAAATTTTTTTTATAGTTTATTTGTTTTTGAGACAGCGAGAGACAGAGTATGAGTGAGGGAGGAGCGGAGAGAGAGGGAGACACAGAATCCGAAACAGGCTCCAGGCTCTGAGCTGTCAGCATAGAGCCGGGTGTGGGGCTCAAACCCATGAACCATGAGACAGTGACCTGAGCCGAAGTTGGACGCTTAACCAACTGAGCCACCCAGGTGCCCCTTGTTCAGGCTTTTTAGCTATACAGCATTCTGCTTAATGAAATAGAGGATTGCCATGTATTTCATTCACAGATTTCAGGTCAGGAAAACGCACTTGCATCAGTCAGAATTCATCTGCAAAAAAATGAGCTGCTCCAAATATCTTAAGCAGATATTAGTTAGGTGCTCTCAAAACTATGTGAAAGCTGGGGAAGGGGATTGCGGCTGTACCCGTCTGCTCGTTCTGGGAGTAACTGGGAGGCACCAGGGCTTAAGTGCATGTTCATTTCATAATGCAGAAGGAACTCTAGAATCTTTCAATGTCTCAGTTTGCCTGGGAGTAACACATAGTAGGCACCCTGGGAACGTTGAAAAAACTCAACGAACATATGTGAAGGTCAATATTCCGTAAAAGTACAGATGTGCTTGTTAATAGAAATTTCATTCTTGAATATCCCAAGGGCCTTGCACAATAGCTCACACGTTAGTAGGAAACTCATTAATATTTGTTGAGTGAATTTCATAAGAAAATAAATGAATCAGATATTTACCGTTATGGTAATGTCAAATAAATTGCATCTATTCTTACCCCTCTTTTAAAAAGATGGTGTATATATCTAGCCTAATTCTGTCATGTCAATACAATCAATGAAATGGTGCTGTTTATGTAATCGTACTTTATGATAAAAGTAGAACTCCTTGTTTTTTTTTTTTAATCTAAAAGTGATATCAAGGAAAATGACTTTTAAGTCATTGAATGCTGATGTCTGCTGGTTTAAGAGATGTGCCTGAACACATTTGATCTTTTTCAGGTTGGGTGGCTGCCTCAATGCATAGCCAGAAATGGAGGAGAACACTTGGCTAATAACATCCTAACTCCCCTTAATGTTTTTGTTTACTCCAGCCTTGCATGACCAGCAGCAGGGTAATTGTGTTAAGTTTGGGTAAAATAGTTCTCATCACACAGACCCCCAGCAGGGCACAGGAAGTTAGTTGCACTAAACTGTATCTATTTTGGAATAGAAATACATGTACTAAAATAAAAACAGAGAAAATCTTTTTCACATTAAGGACATTAAGAAGCCAAATGGACTTGGCTGGTGGATCCGTTAATATGAGGTAGATGTCATAACTTAAAATTCATTATCATTTAGGAATCTTGAGAGTCCTCTTTACCCTCAGATCCTCAGATTAAGAGTGGGTTTCTTCAGAAGCAGGTACATCTAGCTAGCTAGCTATCATCTGCTTTGGAGATACTGGATATCTTATATTTTATAAATACTTTTAAAATTTACTATAAATTTATTTCATAAATTTTTATCTGTGTTATATATAGGTATATTGTATATATTGTAATTATATATACATATCTATAGAGAGAGATTTTATATATACATGTGTCTGCACACACACACACACCTCCAAAATCTCTAAAAATCAAATATCAGCTTTTTAATATTTATTTTGAAGTGGTTTTCTTGTAGCATCAAGAAAAATATTTCAAAGTCCATTTGGAGGAGCGTAATCCCTAATAACCTGGGACAGTCCAATGTGGTGGTCTAGTCACTGAACCAGGAGTCAAGGCAAAGCCAAACATACTCTGACGTTTTCCCATTTCCCTGAGTGATTTCATCTCCTATTCTAAAAATAGGATAAAATGGAGATGGCTTCACGTGCTTCCACCTCCCACATATGTCCTGATCTTCTTCATCATTGGACTAAAAAAAAATGTACTTGCAAATGAATCATTAATTCTATAAGGAGTTTTCTTCTGTTTTCCTGAGCAGGTAACATTTTGTTTCACAAATATCAGTCACTTAGTATTTCAGGCTTGGCTTTTCTTATAATAAACCACATTACTCATAAATATGAGCAACACTTTTAGTTGTTTGTTCCAATTTGTTTCCCTTTTTTTTTTTTTTTTTTTTTGAGGCAATGGAGCTCCATCTTCGTTTTCGCTTTCAACCTAACATGTGGGGCCAATTAGGTATCCCAAAAGGTACAGATTTTGATACCCTGTTCGGATCGTGGGTTTCTGTTTACCTTCTAATAAGACTCTGAATATGCCTTCTCTAGGACTCTTTAAAAAATTGTATAAATTGCAACCACGCAGGATGTCTACTAAACTGAGTTTCTAATAAAGGAATTTTTACATACTCGGTGTCCCTCTCTCTTCACTAGAACCAGGAATTCATGAGGGGAAGTGACCAGTGTGCCAGCTTCTCTGGGCACCTTTGGGGCTTCTGTGTCACTCATATCTTTCATAAAGGAAAGAGGCTATTATCTGTGCGTTATTTTCATTAGGAATACAGTGGGAACATCTTCATTAGAAACAGAGTGCGCTTGACGTGCTCTGTTGTGATAATGAGGGGAAGGGTGTGAACAAGAAGATAAGAGGAGCAAGTATTTTACTGGAAGCCTTCCACCTGGCTTCTGCTTCATTTTATTTAATTGGATGAAGAACATTTTCTGCCTGTGAAAACTGCCAAATGTCCCAGATTGGGAGTCGAGAAGCCAGGATTTGAGGACATCATCGATGGCAATACTTCATGTCCCTCTTCCTCCCCCTGATGGGTGTCTCGGTAGCCTCAACTTTTAAAGGAGCAAATGGACGATACACAGGATGTTTGGAAATAAGAAGGATGCAGTTTAGGGGGGAAAGGAACTGTAGTCAGCCTTGAACAAAAATCGCAAACTAGATAAGTTCTATTTCCAAGCCTTTTTAGGTTACCTTTGTGTATTTCTCTTCTACTTTTACCATCTCTATCTAGGGTCTATGTCCATGCTATTTATAAATTTGTCCCCTTTATAAAAACTCCACTCTTCTCTGTCCTGTCCCTTCAGATCTCTGCTAAATAACGTTATAAATTAGAAGAGTTGACAGATTTATCAAATAAAATAACTGGATGTCCAGTTAAATTTTAACATCACATAGACAACAGATGAAATTTTAGTCTCCATAGATCCACGGTGGTAATAATCATTGTTATTTGTGATCCAAATTTAACTGAAAGACGTCCAGTATTTACCTGAAAATCCTATAAATTCATGGTTTGTAAATTTAAATTTCAAAGCTGCCTGGAGTTCAAAGGTGACTTTGGTGGTAGAGGAAGGATCGGAGAGAGGAGTAAGAGAGTGGCGGAGAGAGCAGGGCACACTGTCTCTTCCTGTGGTCACCAAGCTCTCTTCTCAGCCGATTTGTGTGTTGCCATTGGGTATTTGATTTCATTTGATGGAAGGATTTTGTTGCTAAGAAAAGAAGCCTGAAAACTACTGGTTGTCTTGACTATTTTCTGTTTGTCTCTGTGGATCCACTTCTCATCTTTCTCTAGGAAAGAGAAAGCTTTGGGCCCTGCAGACTGGTTTCTGGGGACCTGGGAAGAGACTGAAGGCAGGGAGAAGAGTGAGGCTGGGTTATTTAGTCCCCTGGCTTGTTGCTTGCGTATGAGTTCAGGTGGTTTTTAATTTAAGGTCGAAAAGAAATTATTTTAGCTGTGTGGAAAGAAGAATCCATTAACTGTGCGTTACTCCAACTGTGGCTTGTGCAAATGAAAAGTAATGTTCTCACGTACTAAATAAACACTCTGAAGTCAGGCAGCTGCTGGCGGTGGTATTTCAGTGGCTCAGTGATGTCATGCTAGGGTCTCCGAGAGCTCACTGATTGTTTCCTCAGGATTATAAGATGGCTGCTGAAGTTCCAGACATCAAGTGCATGTTCAAGGCAGAAAGAAGTGAGGAGAGGAAGAATGCTTCAGGGTCTAACTCATTATTAGAAGAGCAGAAAATTTCCTCAAAGATTCCCCACAGACTTGTGTTTTATTGGCTAGATCATTGTTTTCTGATCCCCTCTGGTTGCAAGGGATACTAGGAACATAAATTTTTAGATTTTCCAGCCTCTAAACGGTGCAGAGAAGGGAGGTGAGAATGGTGTTGGTTTAATCAGCTAACAGTGTCCAGGGTGAATTCGCTTTTGACAGGAAATGTCTAAGAAATCAATGCCTCAATCCTAAGGAATAGCTTTTTAATGGAATCATTTATAGACACTCTAGCTTGCTTATAAAGAAGTGTTTAAGACAAGGTATTTTATCACGGCCCCTTTAATTTATACTGCGTAGGTGATTATGTCTGTTTGTCACCTTTTGTCACAATTTGAAAGGCAGAAAAAATCTCAGAAGATTAAGACCTTGATCAATTATAGTGTAAATACTTCCATGCCCACTTTACACTTTCATTTTTTCCGCCTGTTTATCTATTTGCTAAATATACAGGTGAAATCAGAGTAAAACACATACAAAACCAAGGAAAAGAACATGTGTCTAGAAACTAAGTGACTTGTCTTTCTTTCTCCTTCCCTCCCTTCCTTCTGTCTTCTTTCTTTGTCACCAAATGGCTGTGTGATGAGATAGTGTTGCCTTTCTGAATCTCTCTTCTTTGTCTGTAAAAGGAGGATTTTGCTATATTAGATGATCATTTTGTTCAATAAATATTGATTGACCATTGACTATTAAACATACTCTGTCCCAGGCTCCAGAGACTGACAGGATGGTGATGATTCAGACAAAATTCTTGGCCTCATGGAACCTACATTCTAATGGACAGAGACCCACAATAAAAGAATAAAGAAGTGGTAAAAGATATCAACTAGTGATAGGTGCTATGCAGAGAAACAAAATAGAGTGAGGTGAGAATAAGTGCCCAGTGCCTACTTCAGATAGTGGGGTCCAAAGCCCTCACTGAGGAAGCAACATTTAAATTGAGATTAGAATGTCCAGAAACCGGCCCCTTAGGGGTAAGATGTTACAACATCAGGAAGGGGGAACTATAAATGCATAGGCTCTATAGGGGATCAAGCTTGGCATTAAAGAACAAAAAGATACTGAATTTCTAGTTTTCATGGCTCTCTCTCCCATTTTCTGGAAATGCAAATTCTCACTAATCTTGTTTCAGTTTATGTTATTAAAACATCAATAACGTACTGTCCTAGGGTAATTGAGGCTCTCCTGCCTCTGCCACAGACTTAGTGCTCATGGGGACAGACTGAGCATGAGGTTTGAGAATGTTGTCCTGGTTGATCTTGGTGGCAGGTCTAGCACACCCCAGAGTTGCACAGAGAGCCTGTCACAGACGTGTCATTTACATGCTCCATTATTAGAGCGCTCATCTCTAATACTCTGAGGAAAATGAATCCAAACAGTTCACTGTCTTCATCACTGATTTACTCCCCATTGTGTATGTTGCTTCTATTTGCCCTGAGCTCAGGATCCCCTCCTTTTAATGCCCCAGGATGTGATGATCTAGAGTGTTAATTCCCTGATGCCTTAGTACCCAGCTGTGGATGGTGGACTGGTGCAGGTCCCTGATGAGGTATGCACCAGTCTGCAATGCAATAGGAAACTGAGGTCAGTGAAGTGATTTTTTTCCACAATGCCAAATGTATGCAACTTAAAAAAAAATCTCGTTTTCCTCTGAGATCAGGTCCTTCCTAATTTTTTTAAAAATGTTTTATTTATTTATTTTTTTCTAGGAGAGAGAGAGACAGCATGAGCAAGGGAGGGTCAGAGAGAGAGGGAGGCACAGACTCTGAAACAGGCTCCAGGCTCTGAGCTGGCAGTCATCACAGAGCCCGACGCAGGGCTCGAACCCACGAACCGCGAGATCACGACCTAAGCGAAAGTCAGATGCTTAACCGACTAAGCCACCCAGGCGCCCCTTTCCTAATTTTTTTAATTAATGCAAAATTTTATTGCAGTGATAAAATATTTCTTTTGGGAAAAGTAAATCATGTTTAACCTTTTATCAGAGCCTGGGTTTTCTCCCCATGGAATTTGGCTGGCCCTGAATTCTAAGGGCCTGGGAACCATGAAGTTGGTCAAAGCCTATGCATTCTTGTTTGCAGAACGTGGCCTTGTGTCTCCTTTCAGGAACTGTATGGATTCTGTTCCCCTGTGATCTGATCTATCCTGATGGAATAGAAGAAAGGAGAGTTGGTTTAGAGGATTTGGCTCCATCACCTGTTCCACTGGCAGAAAAGGCATCACCATTTTTTGTGTATTCCAGAGGATGTGCTCTCCATATCTCTGCTTTCGTTCTTTTCCTAAAACGTATTTAACAATGAAATAGCATATAGCATAGCTTAGATGTATGCTTTGCTCTAATAAAACGACTTGTGAGACTTCTCCCCCTGATTTCCTTGGCAATATTATTTCATAATACAGTATTATTTCATAAACAAGATAGTGGCTTGGCCGTTGTCTCACTGACTTGCTGGATAAATAAAGGTACATATTTTGTTCACCTCTGCTTCCTTTTTTCTGTCTCCTCATTCATCCATTTGTGGAGCACTGACTGAGTGCTACGTCCTGATGGTGGGGCATTGAGAAGCTTTGTGAGGGATTCACAAACACAACAAATGATCTAGGGGAGATGCCTGGGATAGGAGATATGTGCAAGGCCCAGAATGGAAAGATACATTCCTTCTGCCACGGAAAAGTCATAGAGAATATGGAACAGGAACTTGAGTGCACTTCCCATTCTCCCTGCCCAGGACTGGGCCAAAGCGAGACTTTCCCATCACCCAAATGCTGTTGGCTGCAGAGTTTGGGATGAATATCCTGGAACTGGGGGTCAGCAAGCTTAAGATTACAGCTGAGTCTGCTGATCTGGAGGTGTGTGGTCACCAAAGTGAGGCCACTGAAGTTTTCTGTTTGTCTGTAAATGAGGCACAACATATCTATGGCCTTGTCCTTCCTTTCTTCTTCTGACTACCTTCAAAAAAGGTTGAATCACCCATGGTTTTAGGCACTGGAGGGGCACAGATGAATGCAGTCGAGCTCACAGCTCAACCAGTGTGAGATAGGTATAACGACGGGTGAGTTGCAGTGCGCGTCCGCATTAAGGGAGGAATACCCATCTGGTAAAGGTACTGGAAGGCAGCAAGGAAATCTTGGGAATGTGTTTTTTGGAAGGGCACAAACCAGGGCCAGGGAGTGCTGGTGCTAATGGGAGAACTGGATTCACGACCGAGGTGGAGGCCTGAAGGCCAGCATGCTGAAACTCTGGTGTGCAGACACTCCGGGAAAAACGCATTCGTGGAAGGGAAATTTCAATATCCCTAGTAGGCTTCTGAAATTTTCATATTGTGGTTAAGTTGAAGTTGGCAGAGGGAAATATTAACTTTAGTGCTTAGGAGGAATTTTTTTTTTATTTATTAGAACCAAATCTGAAAGGTACAATCAGAAGGAACTTGAGCAGCAAAGGTATTTCACATTGTCATCTGGAAAACTTGCTGTTCCTTTGAATGACCAAGATGTACGATGTAGCCAATTGTTCCCCTACGTTTAGTGTAAGCACATCTTGAAACAAGTATCACCATTGGTGGCATGGAATCCTCTCCCAGAGCTGTTGTCATTCATAATTAAAGACAATGCAGTCTGGGGGTGCCTGGGTGGCTCAGTTGGTTGAGGATTCAACTCTTGATTTCGGCTGGGGTCATGGTCCCAGAGTTGTAGAATTGAGCCCTGCATTGAGAGCACCAAGCCTGCTTAAGATCCTCTCTCTCTCTCTCTCTCTCTCTCTCTCTCTCTCTCTCACCCACTCTCCCTCCCTCTGCCCCTCTTGCCCAAACACTCTTTCTTTAAAATAAAAATAATTTAAAAATAAGATAATGCAGTCTGGTGTTAGTGGCATCTCCTCTTGCACACAAAAGTGGAACCAAAGCAGAGGCACCAGAAATGCTTGGGTTCAGAGGTTTTCAGGCAGAATTGGCTTCCTGTTTCCACCAAAGGAGAGTTTGAAAGTAGAGAAGTCTGGTTCCATTCCCACCTGCATGCTCCCTTCAAGGATTTCCTAACTCTAGTCAGTCCTTGACTGACACCTCAGAACTTGCTGGAACACATCAGGGATTCTACTCTGCTTTCTCATGCATCTTGCCTGGTTTTGGTCAACTAGTTACCTTGTCTATCACATCTTTTTGGACATGCTCATCCTCATTAGGGGGGTCTGAGGGAACGTCTGGACAGGGAAGGAGTCGGGAAGCCTTGGGTAGAGTCTGGCTCTCTGTTACCTTTTTGTTTTAGCTCCGGCACATCTTTGAACACTTTGAGCTGCATTTTCTCTAGCCACGAGCAGACATAGTATTACCTGTCTCTGTACTCACAGGCCTATTGTAAAGATCAAAATGAGATAATTTGTGGGGCAACATGTTTGAAAAGTCTATACAACATTATACAAACCCTCACATATAAATAGAGTTTAGTCACACTTGTTCACAATTACATTCCGCGATGCAGAGGTACGCACAAGCATGCAGGTGCTCACCATACCTCCCCTGGCCTGCCTCAGTATAGAAGGTAACAGCAGGGGAAATGCGTGTGCCAAGGGTGTGTTCGATTTTCACCAAAACGTCCCCGAATCCTGGGTCAGAAGCTGAGCTTTGTGATGCTCCATGTCCCCTTCAGGTTAGGAAATAGGAAAAATGCTTGGTCTGTTATTCCATTGTTATTGTAGATGGTGGCTCTGTGATAAACTCCAGATTTTCCAGAATGGTCTGGCCCAGGAAGACAGGAAAGCCAGAATAGAGAATAGAGAAGTTAACCTCTGCCTCCTGACCTTCTGCCCTCCTTTCCTGGGGCTCCCATCATTTCAGCCTTGCTGGTCTTGGTGAGCATGCTTTGAACTTCCAGGCCAAAGATAGTAGAAGGTATGGCTAGTGCCTCCTGTTCTAGCCCGTGTGCTTCATAATCCTCGTAGGACCCCAAAGACTTGGGAGTAAAGTTCAAACTCCCCAACTTGGTCCATGAAGTGCTTCGTGCTCTGACATCACATTTTCATTTTCTTGGGGCTGGGTGCTTGTCCATCTGCAACCTGGACCTGAACCAAGAGAACCACTTGCTAAAGTTAAAACAAATGACTTCCGGTTTCACACAGGGACCCCATGGGAACTCATCCTTCAACTTTGCAGACCTTTCCCCTAATTAACCCTCAGTTACCTTGCAAGTCTCAGGACAAGCCACAAGTATTTGAGAAGCCTTCCCTGACTCATTTAAGCTGACAAATGTTCCTTTTTTTGCACTTCCGTAACAATCTGGGCAGAACTTTTATTTAACGTGGATTGCTGTATGTTCCAAATTGTAAAATCCGATCAGCCCACGAGACCTTAACGGCAAGGTCTGATTCGTATTTCCCACACCTTGAGTGGCATTTGAGAGGCTTCCATTTGTTGAATGAATGAATGATGAATAAATGAATGAATAAATGAATGAGTGAATGTAAACTTTCTGAGTGGGGTGTTCATATCTGATTTGTGGGTCATTCTTCCATGTTTGCCCTTATTATCATCATTTCCTTGCCCTTTCTAACAGCAAAGTGCTCCTAGCAGACCTTCGATAAATATTTGTTAGAATAACAAATGAGTAGTGTCTTTTGATGCTTTTGGTAACAATGAGTTGTGTCTTACTCATCTGGTCTACTTCCTCATCTGCCAGCATTGGGAATTAGACCCCATCACCACTGCTACCCCCAAAGAATTACACTTTCTGCTGCCGTGCCTGATGGAGCTCCAACCCGAGGGTTTGGGGAATATGGCTCTGTTTCTAGCCATGACACTGAATCATGTCCTGGCCTTAAGCAATTGCCACACCATCCATTAAATGAGGGCGGAGACCATCCCCTCCTTTCTTAAAGATGTTATGAAGATTAATGAGGTAATGTCTGCAAAGAAAGGTATTATTCTAAATACTGAGCGTTATGGTAACATTGCTTTCATCTGTGTTACCCATCAGTCTGTGTTCATACAAGCAAGATGTAAAAGTAGGAAAGTTGCTCGAGCATTTGAACTGAGAGACGAGAGCAAGGTCTTATTCTGAGAACTGCTGATTACCAATCCCTTTACTTCCATCTCTTCTGTCTACAAAAGCTTGCAATAACATAGCACTTACCCACAATCAAAAGGGGTATGTGGAAAATTAATGAATTTGTTTTTGTAAAGTGGATGGGTCCTTGGATAAAAAGCTTTGTAAAGCCACAAGATATTAATTCAATCCCAGGTTTCTGTTTCTCTTCCTTTCTTTTGAAAGGATATTCACCGAGCTTATCACTTTCTCAGGATTTTTTTTTTAATTACCATTAACTCAGTCTTTTATGTACAGCTGTATACTTCTATTGAACTGCTTTGTTTCCCTCCAGAGAGGTTACTGTTTGAAATTTCTCACTGTCGTATTTCTGTTTGTTTGCTCATAAACCAGTAACTCAACAAACAGCTTTTGGACAATAGTCTCCATTTTTTTCTTTTTTTTTACTGAGGCATTATTTTTATAAGTCACAGCCCTTTTGAAAAGTGTTTATTTATTAATTTATAAACGGTTCCCATCAAACATTGCACCTGTGTGACTTATATTAATTAGAATAATAATGCAATGAGAAATGAATAGGCTGTTTTGACTTCTGTGCTAATCCAAGTAAACGTAGGGTAATAGTATTTGGAATTAGATTGTTTATTGCAACTCAGAAGAGTTACCAGGAATGGAAATAGTCTACATTATCCTGTGCCTAGGATGATTTTAGAATTTTTAGAGTCTTTCTGGGTAAATGTCAGAGTTTGTATTAATAAATTTTAAAGAAAGAACCTTAAATCAGTTATAACAACTAGTATATATAAATCATATAAAAATCTTCATGTCGAGTTTTTGCCTTGAAAGTAAATCATTCGAAGGGCAAGATCTGTCTATATGGCAGTAATATACTGGGTAATTCATAATTTTGAGGATTAAGCAATGAAAAATAGTTGAATGCTTATTCTGCACTTAATGTTGTGGATTAGTTTGCACACTACAAATTCACCAGATAATTGCTGCATCTAGACTTTCTTTTTTTTATGGGCTCAGAAATTTTTTATTGAAAGGAGTCAAATCAAAACGTTGGGAGACCAGTAAACTATGCCTGTCCCTAAGTAGTTGGTCACATTTCTTCTTCTTGTTTTATTTATTTATTGACTATTATATTAAAATATAATTTATTGTCAAGTTAGCTAACATACAGTATATGCGGTGTGCTCTTGGCTTCTGGAGTAGATTCCCATGATTCATCGCTTACATACAACACCCAGTGCTCATCCCAAAAGTGCCCTCCTCAGTGCCCATCACCCATTTCTCCTGCCCCTTTCATCCCCCCCCCCAATCAACTCTCAGTTTGTTCTCTGTATTTAAGAGTGTCTTATCATTTGCCTCCCTCTCTGTTTGAAATTAGTTTTTTCCCTTCTCTTCCTCCATGGTCTTCTGTTAAATTTCTCAAATTCCACATATGAGCGAAAACATATGATATCTGACTTGTTCTGACTGACTTATTTCACTTAGCATAATACCCCCCAGTTCCATCCAGGTTGTTGCAAATGGCAAGATTTTATTCTTTCTCATTGCTGAGTAGTATTCTATTGTACATATATACCACATCTTCTTTATCCATTCATCAGTTGATGGACATTTGGGCTCTTTCCATAACTTGGCTATTGTTGAAAGTGCTGCTATAAACATTGGGGTACATGTGCCCTTATGAACCAGCACTCCTGCATTCTTTGGATAAATTCCTAGTAGTGCTATTGCTGGGTCATAGGGTAATTCTATTTTCAAATTTTTGAGAAACCTCCACACTGTTTTCAAGGGTGGCTGCACCAGTTTGCATTCCCACAAACAGTGCAAGAGGGTTCCCCTTTCTCCACACCCTCGCTAACATCTGTTGTTTCCTGAGTTGTTAGTTTTAGCCACTCTGACTGGTATGAGGTGGTATCTCAGTGTGGTTTTGATTTGTATTTCCCTGAAAATTGAGCATGCATCTAGACTTTCAATGGAAAGACTGGAACATTAGGACAGTTATCTGAATCATGCTGACAGTGGTTCCTACCTATCAACTTTTAGGACAAGAAAAAGATTAATTTGTCTGAAGTTGCCATGTTAAAGTTCTTCACTGATCAAAGGTCAATTCTACTTCATCACTATAGACAGCCTTATTCCGTATTCACAAGGAAAAGATTGCTATTTTTTAAAAATATTTTTTATTTATTTCTAGGAGAGAGAGAGAGACAGCGTGAGCAGGGGAGGGTCAGAGAGAAAGGGAGATACAGACTCTGAAATAGGCTCCAGGCTCTGAGCTGGCAGTCAGCACAGAGCCCGATGCGGGGCTCGAACCCACGAACCGCGAGATCATGACCTAAGCGAAAGTCGGACGCTTAACTGACTAAGCCACCCAGGCGCTCCAAGATTGCTATTTTTAGGAATACATATATCTCAAACCCTGAAGATATATCGATTATCTAAAGTGAGCCCATATTTTAATTTTTATTCTTTAAATAAAGCCCATTTAGATATATCAATTATCTAAACTGAACCCATATTTTAATTTATTTTTATTTTTTAAATAAATCCCATTTATTTATTTCAGAGAGAGAGAGAGAGAGAGAGAGACAGCATGCCCATATTTTATAGTAAAGAAAACTGAAATGCTGAAATACTGTGAGGTTAAGTGGTTGCCCAAAGTCATACGACTAGTTAAAATGAAACTAGGACCCAAGTATCCTGGTTTCTGGTAATAAACCAGGATAATAGGCTTATTACCAGATAATAATACCAATAATACTAGGTTTCAGATGAAAATATCCAGCCAGTAGCTCTTGCTCATGAGAAAAGTGTGTTCTGGAGTAGGGAGATACACCAGGCACTGGGTTAAGAAGAGAAAACCTGCTTCTATCATGAAATAATGATATGTCCTTAGACATGTTATCTACCTCTTCAGTGTTCTCATCTTTCCGATTCACGAATCTTACTGATTAATCTCCACTTGCTTCCTAGCGCTGGGATTCTCTGATGCTATGAATAAAATTGAAGCAGAAAATTTATATCACGGACATGTTGGTATAAAACCTCATCCACTTTCTATCTGCTAATACAGATACTTGAAAATTCAGTGTTTATGAAGCCTGATACATGTCAAATACTTCATGTCCCTTGAGCTGAGTTCTCCTTACAGAAGCACACCATATTTTGTTATGGAATTTGGTATTGAGGAGCACACCATAAGACACATTCATCATTTGTAGGAGTTTCCACAAGCACTAACCAATATAAAATAACAGTTATGTCCAAGATACTCTGCTAGGTGCTGACTAGGCTCCAAAGGTAAACCTACTACCTCCATCCCTCTTGAACATACACAAGAACATTGACAGTATTTCTATGGTCATTCCATCTTGAATGCTCTTATCACCAAGCCATAGTATTTCAGAATTAGAAGGGATTTTAGTGGTTTTCCATGTCACATCATTCATTTTACACTATAAGAAGCCTTTTATCTGACAACTCCGCTTTACTCCTAGCAGAATATTTATCTTTACATATTATAAATATGTAATAAACAGTGTTAGAAAGAGAGATCATTTTTTCCTTCCATGGTACACACAACTGTATTTCATCCTAGTTATAGGTCTTTGGTGTCTTCTTTTAGAATGTTTCTTATCTCCTGTAGCTGCCATTTTGATGAAAATCAAGGCCAATATAGGAAAATATGTAGAGGTCACTAATCTGTTTTTGTTTTAAAAAATCAAAGAAATTTGTTTTTTGAAGGTTTCATCGGATATCTTCCATAAAAGCAGCAACATTTTTAAAAAGTTGGTGGTCTAATATGCATTTTGGTTCTAATATTTGTTTGGAATATTTAATTAGGTATGAATTACTTGGGATGTTCCTGAGGAGCATAGTAGAGTCACCACGTGCCCACATTGCATTTGCACATGCAAAGAAAAATATAACTTCTGTGCTTTCTATGAAGTAAGAGGTTCTTTCCTTAAGGACCCACACTCTGATGGGTTCTCAGGAAACTTATCAATTAAAAATAGCTCAATGTCTTTTGGTTTAAATAGCCTCTTTGCAGTTTAAAGTCCAACTCTCTTCGTTTAAATAGTCTCTATACTTGATCTCTTTGGGAAAATGGTTAGACTTTCAGAGATCTCCCCCTTCACTGTTTTTTGTTTGTTTGTTTTGTGCAAGATGGCACAGGTAGGAAGGTATGAGGGTTTTACATCTGCTTGATGGTAATGGAGGGGCTGGCCCTTGAACTTCCTTGCTTTGGAGTGGCTGGACTGTTGGCCACTTTACTGGTTTGAGCACTCAGGGCACTGCATGAGCCCCTGATACTGGAGATGGTAGCCTGCCATTTGCATTCCAGTCGCTATACACTTTACAGCCTCCATGCTGTCATTGCAAGCATCCGGCAGGTCCTCTAGCATTCTTTGTACCTCAGTGACCCTTTATGGCAGCCAGGGGAACTTCTGTTTTTCCATCTGCTCTGTCTCGGGGACATTTATCCAAGCCTCTTTCTGCCACCACCTCCACATTGAACAAAGTGTCCAGCCACAAGCAGCAGTACTTGAGGAGCCTGCCATGCTCACTCATCCTGATATTTGGGGGCTTTAAAATTTTTTAAATTCTTTACCCATTTTTATGTTTCTGTAGCCAGCTCTTTAGCTCAAGGCTTGGTTTTGAGGGATGTGGGACAACACTGTTTCTACTTCTCTTTCTTGGCATTTGACTTCTACTTGACTTTACCTAAGTCATAGCCTTCTGCTTCTGCTTTTGTTCTCATAGCGCAGTCCTGAAGGCCAGCTCATGCGAGGGGAGAGAAACCAGCTCACAGCCAAGTATCACAAATCATGGGGTGTTTCCGAACCAACATGTCTGCTATGCTATAGACTGATATAGAACCTCTTCTTCCTGCTCCTTCACCCTGTTACCCTCTCATCTCATTCCTCTCTCTCTCTTTCTCTTACCAGCATCTTTCCCTTCCCATCTCTTTATCGTTGGCCTTCTTCTGTCTCTCTCTTTCTCTCCATCCACCCCAAATACTTGTGCAGATCAATTTACATTTCCCATATTAAAAATCTCAGTTTCTCTACCTTTTATTTTGGGCAAATAAAACTTAAATCCATTTTTTTAAATTTCTTTGCAATCATAGAAGAAATAATTCATGATTATAGATTATCTTGAAAAACTTTTACCACAAGTGATTTGAACATTGGACCACAGAGGCATTATTAATATAGCTCAAAATATTGTCTGTTGTTCTTTTTTTCATGGCTATCTTTATGATTTTAAAATTCTTTCTCTGGACAGGAAGAATAGTCTGTTAGCTTCACAGACTAGCACATGAGTCATGACTTCACTGTGCTAAGGAGTGTGGGATATGAAGTCAGCTTGCCTGGATTCTTCCTGAATCTATCCCTCTACCTTATGTTACAGATTCCCCTCTTGCTTCCATTTTTGTATCTGTAAAAAGTATTAATAGTTACTACATCAGAAGATTATTGAGAGAATAGAAGTATGGAATCCACATGAATCATTTAGAATTGCACTGTTCAGTATGGAAGCCACTAGCCATTAGCTGCTATTGTACACTTGAAATGTGGCTAGTCCAAATGGTGGCGTGCTGTAAGTGTACATTACACAGCAGATTTAGAAGATTTAGTGGGACAAAATGTATGCAGCATACCGCATTAATAGTTTTTCATTGATTACTTGTTGAAAAGATAGTGTTTTGGACAGACTGTGTTAAAATATGGCCTTAAAATTAATTGTGTTTGTTGGTATGGAGTGAATGTTTGCATCCTCCTCAAAATCATATGCTGACCCCCAACCTCCACTGTGATCATATTTGGAAATGACACCTTTGGGAGACATCACTAGATGACATCACTAGGGTGGAGCTCTCATAATGGAATCAGTGCCTTTATAATAGAAAGAGACTAGAATCCTCTCCTCTCTCTCTCCATCATATGAGGATGCATCTAGAAGACCGCCATCTGCAAATCAGAATGAGGATTCTCAGCAGATGCTGAATCTGCTGGAAGCTTAATTTTGGACTTCTAGACTCCAGAATTGTGAGAAATAAATGTTTATTGTTTAAGCCACCAGTAGTTCCTTTCGTACAGTAGTCTGAACTAAGGTACTGTTTCTTAAAAAAAAAAAAAATGTGGGGGCACCTGGATGGTTCAGCTAGTTGAGCATTGATTTTAGCTCAGGTCATGGTCCCATAGTTGTGGGATCAAGCC
Organism: Proteles cristata cristata; assembly: GCA_017311185.1. Taxonomy (NCBI): domain Eukaryota; kingdom Metazoa; phylum Chordata; class Mammalia; order Carnivora; family Hyaenidae; genus Proteles; species Proteles cristata. The sequence continues at coordinate 108,389 of JAESUZ010002737.1, read as the reverse complement.
CCATGTTGGGTTCTCTACTGATGTGGAGTCTGCTTAAGATTCTCTCTCTCTCTCTGCCCCTGATCATTCTCTCTCTCTCTCAAATTAATATATATATATGGATATAATATAATATAAATATATATGGATACAAGTAAATTTTACTTTCCTTATGTGGCCCACATTTGTGGTTTGCATTCTATTTCTTTTGGACAGCTTCAATCTACTTTATAGCAAACAGTCAAACATGTTCAGCTATTATTCTAGGGCATTTCTTGTTTCCATGTTAGCAAAAATACTTGTTTTACAATACCTCTTTATGGTCCAGGGTCATTCTGATCGCATTAAAAAAAAAAGAAGAAGAAGAAACGAAAACGTATCATGTTATCATCAACTATGGTGGAGGTAAGAGTGTAATTTGGTTTGGGGGAAAGAATTATCCTGAATTTTGCTCAGTGATAGGAATGCTTTTGGTGTGATCAAATCAAGGTTTTTCTCCAACAGTGGACTGAGTAATGATTGCAGACTAATTACAGCATGCATATTGCACTTTGCTTTGCAGTAACAGCTTTCTACCAGCTGTTTCCTTTAGCAGTTGTTCATTTCAAGTAGGTACCAATGTTGCTGGAAGTGTGAGATGCCAGAAAGCAATTTCAATTCTTTGCTTCAAATTGAAATCTGTATTTTTTTTTTTGCATTTTTCCCCTTAAGGGCCCTTCAAAATCTACATAGCTCTAAGGCTAATTTCTTAGCACCTTTTCTGGTCCCTTTTTCAGAAAAAAAATTCTTTTGAAGATTATATACAGAATGATACAAAATCTCAAGTTTAATTAAGCTTTAGCAAAAATATCCTTTAACTATTACATTTGTTTCTTGCTTTATTCCTTCATAGCCTGCAACTCTTCTGAAGTATACTTTCAAGTAGAGATTCAATAGAGCCATTTAGAGTAGTTGTTACTGTGGATTAAATAACTATTCCCATCTGGCTCCTGAAATATATAATCTGTATTCCTCTCTGGATAATAAATACAGTAAGTAACTACTTACCATCCCTTAGACCATCACTTTTGTCTGTCCTGGTGGGTTTTAATTATCTATCAATAAGGACTTTTCATTAACTCTTTCCTTAAACAGAAACATGTCCTGTGGGCTTATTTTTACTGAGAAAGACATTAGCCTGGTTCCTCTAACCCTAGCAAGGCTTCAGATGTGTAATGGTGACTGGTGATTACAATGGCTGACATTTATTGAGCACTTACTATGTAATAGGCACAAATGCATAGGGCCAGTGCTAAATGATTTGTAAACAACAGTTTATGCAGATCTTTTCGAAGACCCTTGGAGGAGCGTTATTATCCTACTTATTATCTAGGAAACACATTCTGAGTCCCACGACCTGTAAGTGGCTAACCTGAGATTCAAATCTAGGTTTGTGTGACTCCAGACCTGGCCTGTCATCCTCACTTCAGAGTTAGGGGCTGCAAACAGAGTGAGCATCTCAGGGACTGTGCTGAGTGATACACTGGGGTGTGGGCATAATGTGTTAGAGTTTTTACACATATATGTACTTTCTTTTTTTCTTTTAATTCCTACATTTATGTTTTACACTATATGAGATAGAAAAGTGCATGTAGAAAATATCTGCATAAGATATAGATTTAGGGAACGCATACTCAGTTTTTTTTTCTGATAGGCCTATATAATATATATATATATAAAGTCCCAATTTTACCACAGCCTTGGAGGACCTAATAATGCCCATCAGATGATCCACACAAAAATTATAGAATATGAGATGCATGATAGCAAAGCATATGATCTAACATTCAAAACTTTTTTAACTGACAGAAGAGTCTTACATTGAAGAACTGTTTGCCCTTATCTTCACTGTAACTCAAGCCAAGTTCCACATTCGAGAGTTACTTTCCCTTGGGGGTAAGATAATTTTTTCCCCTCATGCCTAAGTGAATAGATGCTTTAGTCATTTAACCACTGCTGCCTTTTCCTACCGCCTAGTCTCAGCTCACCTTGGGTCTCTGCTTGCCCTACTGCTGACATCTACTTCCTGGAACTGGGAGATAAATAATTACTCATGATACAATGTTGCTAAGCCATGCGGGCTCCACTAAGGGAAAGAAGAAGGTGGTGCCTTTTTTCTTGCTTTGGGCCCTAATTATCCACATGTAACAAACACAAAGTTGCTTTCTATTCAACAGCTTTTATTAAAGATTGGTGGCTGAGAAGAAGAATAACTAGAGTGAATTATAATGTAGAAAAAAACTGGATTCTAAATATGAAGATTTCAAGAAACCAAGAGAAAAGGAAAAGCTTTGCCTCCGTGTCTTAATTATCTCATCATTTTCTTTTTTTTCCTTCTTCTTCCTCTTCCTCCTTCAGAGATGGAGAAGGAGAGAGGTATTTCTTGAGTTCTTCACAGTGCAATCTTCCTCTCCCCTTCAGGAAAACCTTAAATCTTCAGCTCTCACTGGCATGATCTCCATCATCCCTTATCAGAATAATAATATATATACAATAATGCATAGTAGCAAAAGTCCCCACATTTGAGCCTCTTGGCCTAGAATAAGGGCTTGAACAGGACAGTTCAGGGTGAGATTCACATTATAGCTGCATTTCCTTAACAGTTTTCCATGGGCAGGAGGCAAAGATCTTTGTCATTTTGGTCTCCTGTAGAGAACTCTTGAATGGAGCATACACACTCCTCACAAGGACAAACAGCCTTTGTCCAAGATGGTAGGACCTAAAACCATATAAGGAAGACAAGCAGTACTTGAAAACCATATGCCTGCAAAGATTGTCCTTGCCACAATGTGATTGTATTTTGCCATTGTTTGCTAAACCATTGCAATTCTCACTCTCTCGCCTGAGATCTGTACCACACCCATTCGGTCAATATCAGTTTGATCAAATTGAACAACCACTTTTTTTGAGTCAGATATTGAGATACTGAGTGTATATGTCAATAAAACAGTGCATGTCATCAGACACCTTATAAACTATAACAAGGAGATAGACAGGCATAGTTGTTAAACACAATGTGGTGATACTTAGGTGCAAAAGGCTTTGAAAATGAGCAAGAAAAAAATTTTTTTTATGGGGTAGGAGGAAATGATTTATGGAGGAAAGAATAGTAGTGCCAGGCTTTAAGAACACAAAAAGTTTCACCGGGCAGGGGAAGTACGACAGAGAATGTAAATCAAAGGAAAACTTGTATCTTGCTCACATGTTGTACACTTAAAATATCCCATTTTCTTTAGGAGGCACAATGACACCATCATGTGACTAATGAATGGTCTTAGCCTCTAACAGATTTAATAACACAGAAAAGAAAATACCCCTACAAAATAAGGGGGCAAATTCCATTTCCTATTCACTTATGCAAAATTGACCTATTTCAAATATCTCTTCCATATTGGGGCTTTTATCTTATCATCTTGGTTGATAACGGGGACTGTACCATTCATTTGGAAGTTTCCCAATTCTACCTAGCCTTATAGTGGTTCTTTTTGGCTATATTTCCATCATCTCCCCAAGAGCCAAGCTTGTATAGAGATTTATATCCTTATATACATATTGGCCTACAGTTCTCTCTAAGCCACAGGGCCTGTGCAGGGATTTGCATATGGCAGATGTTCAACAGGTTTTGTTGACCACAGTAAAGCCCAAGTCTCAGTTCGTGTAGAGAGCCGCATCCAGAGTTGGAGAACTCTGACATTGGTACTGTATTTGGAAGAAAACACAAAATAGACATGTAAGAGGGTAGCATACAAACAAAAATATTCCCCATGAATTTGATCTGGGGTTGGGGGAACAGGGACAGGAAACACTTTTGCCCATAGCAGCGACTCAAGGCTTCAGAGTAGGATCAGAAGATGAAGGCAGGACAGGTACTAGAACATCTAGTAGATGGTTATTACGGGAAGTCAATCAGGACCAGAATTGGGAACTCCTGAAATTTACTACCACTGTGGGCCAGAGAAAGAGGTCTAAGCCCAATTTGAATAGTCAAATCAGGAGAGCTAATCCTCTTTTCAGGATTCTCATCTGGAAAAGGTGCAAGTCAATCAGGGTGTTGTCCAAAAATCACCTGCTGGGTAAACAGATGGTAAGCCTGGGTTGCAGGAGTAGGTACTTCTGACCTTGATATCAGACATGGGGCAGAGGACAGAGACTATGAAGACACACACCCAGAGGTAAGGGCTTGGTAACCTAAAAAATGGTAAAAACCATCAAGACCAGAGGGGCCGAAGGAAGGAGAGGGTCCAGAGCCAATGGGCTGATCGAACAGGTGGAAGGCAGAACCAGGAGAGATTCCAGACCATGGTAAGGAGTCTTTATAGGCCACATGTGACTGGTCCTGTGGGTGTCCAGTGAGATATGAAAGTTGCTGAACTTGTCTGGAGAAAATGGCAAGACGCAAACACGTATAATACCATAGAATTGAATGTTCACATCATTGTAACTGTTTTCAGAAGACTTAAGTCTCCTGTTTAAGGCCGACATGTTTCCTTAAAAAGAACATGTGGAGTCCACAACGGTTTTTAAAAATTTTTTTTAATAGTTTTTTTATTTTTGAGACGGGAAGGGGCAGAGAGAGAGGGAGACACAGAATCTCAAACAGGTTCCAGGCTCTGAGCTGTCAGCACAGAGCCTGATGCATGGCTCGAACCCATGAGCCATGAGATCTGACCTGAGCCGAAGTTGGATGCTTAACCAACTGAGCCCCCCAGGTGCCCCGAGTCCACTACACTTTTGAGCTGGTGAAAGTTATCACAGTAGAGCGGTGGTCCTCAGACTTGAGCATATATCAGAATCACCTGGAGGACTGGAACAATACATATTACTGGGCTCCAACTCCAGAGTCTCTAAATCAGTAGGTCTGGAGTAGGACCTGAGAATTTGCATTTCTAAATAATCCCAGGTGATGCTGCTGCTGCTGGCCAGGGAACATACTTTGAGAACCACTACTTAAATGCATGGTTTTTAACCTACATGTACATTAGAATCACCTGAGACGTTCAAGTAACAATCCCCAGGCTCACATTGCATTCCAGATAAATTAAATCTAAATTACTAGGGGCTGGAACCCTGGCACCAGAACTTTCTAAAGCTCCCCAGATGATTCTGATACAGCCGTTTGAGAACAAGTAGTTTAAAAGCTTTCTTAGTCCTAGTGGGAAATGATCATCGTGCCTGCTGTGGGACTGTGCAACACTGAGGTACGTGCCACTTACTGCTGTCCCTTAGCATAGTCTCTTTCTGTAGTTGGGGAAACTGATAGGGTTTTACAATCAGAATCTCTTTACCACAGGCGATAGACTTAAGGTCCCTAATGGTCTGGGGGTAGCTGAACACACTGAAATTAAGAGTTGTCCTAAGATTGACTGAGAGATGTTTAGGCCAGAATATTGACAATATAGAATGGCTAATCCCATGCTTCTTTCAAGGGTAAAGGATGAAGTGGAGCAAACTTATTTGCATTTTAATTTGACCCATAACCAGACACCACCATTCATTAATAGAGTGTGGCACAACTTTGAGTGTGGGAATTTTGCAAATGTTTAATTCCCGAGTGTGTACATGTGATGTCACAATGGGAGAAGGCATGTTGTCTCATGCAAAAGTAAGTTATAGGGCAACACAAACGTTCTAATAAATGAGACTATTTGGACACTGGCAGGTAGTGTGTATTTATGTAAGGAAAATACTACAAAGTTTAGCATCTTATGCCACCATGTAAAGTTGTTGATGGAACATATCACAAGTAAGATGGAAATAGCTGCCAATCACCAGTCCTACACATCATGGCAAGTAGAAAAAAAAGCCCATGGCCTTTTACCAGCATTGAAGGACCATGTAATCTGCTCCACTGAGAGCAAAATCACTACCAATTTCAGTGGCAGGGAAGTTATTTCCTGCCTGGCTCTTACTCTACAATCACTGTGCTGCAAACCAAGAAATAAATATGGTTTAGTGATGTAAAGAGCAGTAAATAGCATGTAAGGAGTGAGGACTGGTTTAATTTCCTCTGTGCTAAAAAAGTCAGCAAATACTCTTCAGCCCCTTAAAGGGGGCAAAGGATTTCAGAGACTAGCTTTGGCTGCTGGTGTTTTTCAATTTGATTTTTCTTTCCCGGTGCCAAAAGCCCCCAGAGAGGAGTATTCACGTGAAGGTGAAACGAAAACTTCATAGAACTTAAGAACAGAACTTCTTTCCTTTTCTGCCCAGTGTTGCACTGACTTCTCACTGTCTGCTGAGCTGCCCCTCCCCTCCTGTCCCTTCTTGCTTCCCAAGAAAACCAACCTTTTTCCAATCTCCACGCTCCTCTCCTTGGCCACCTGCTGGTAGGGCTGGTTTAGGACCATTCTGTTGGTCTCCTTTCTCTTGCTAATGAATTATATAGGTGTGGAGATGTGGTGAATTCTGGCCAGAGAAATTAGAGGTGTGGGCTAGGAAAGATCACTTAACGATTTAAAAGGGATAAGCAGAAAGATGGTGGGTTGTTTTTTCTTTTTGTTTTGTTTTGTTTTTTTTTACCTTAGATGGGTCATGGTTCCACTATCTTGGAGCTTTGAAAGATAGTCTGAGAACAAATCCAAAATAGAAAGATGAGGATGTTAAAAGGTAGGAAGGAAGGAAGATTAGATAGATTAGATAGATGAGGATGTTGCGCCGGGAATTAACTATGCCTGGAGAACTTCTTGTTACATGAGATAATAAATGACTTATTATTGAAGTCCATTGAACCAGAGTTTCCTGTGTCTTGTAGCTGAAGATGTAACAGTTGATTCATATGGTGTCTTGAGGATGTGAGAGTGAAGCCCTCCCTACCATTTGCCAAGATGGGAAGATGTTATAGAAAAACCAATATATATTGCCATACTGCTTTATTATTCCTTATAGAAACTGCTCTTAATTTAAAAATAACTTCCCACATTTTACTTTTATTTTTCTTTTCCTTTAACTTAATCTTAGCAATTATCTTGACAGATTTAAGGTAAAGTGCTTCATTCATGTAATAAAATTTGATTGACAGTTTTAATGTGTGGAGGAGGTTAAGATATGACTTTAGCATTAATAAGCTTTTAGGCTTTACATAGTACAAGCCAAACACACGTTGAGAAAAATGAATGCAAAACCATGAAAGTCTTCCTAAATATTACCAAGAAAAATTATCCCAAAATTAGCTATACTTGTTGTTAATATATTTTTTACCTTTTCATATTCTTTTTTTCTTAGTTTATTGTCAAGTTGGTTTCCATATAACACCCACTGCTCATCCCAACAAGTGCCCTCCTCCATGCCCATCACCCCCCTTACCTCACCCCTATCAGCCCTCTATTTGTTCTCAGCATTCAAGAGTCTCTCATGGTTTGCTTCCCTCCCTCTCCCCAAATATTTTCCTCCTTCTCCTCCCCCATGGTTCTCCATTAAGTTCCTCCTAATCCTCCTATATGTGCAAACATATGATATCTGTCCTTCTCTGCCTGACTTATTTCGCTCAGCATAACACCCACAAGTTTCATGCTACACATGGCCAGATTTCATTCTTGCTCATTGCCGTGTAGCATTCCATTGTATAGATAAGCCACATCTTCTTGATGCATTCAGTCAGTTGATGGACACTTAGGCTCTTTCCATGGTTTGGCTATTGTTAAGAGTGCTGCTATGAACATTGGGGTATATGTGCCCGTATGCATCAGCACTCCTATATCCTTTGGGTAAATTCCCAGCAGTGCTATTGCTGGGTCATAGGGGAATTCTGTTGTTAATTTTTTAAGGAAGCTCCACACTATTTTCCAGAAGGGCTACACCAATTACCATTCTCCCCAACAGTGTAGGAGGGTGCCCGTTTCTCCACATCAGGATCGATCGATCGATCTACATCAGGATCTATCTATCTATATCTATATATATATCACCTATCTATCAGGATCTATAATCTCCTGATTTGTTCATTTTAGCCACTCTGGCTGGTGTGAGGTGGTATCTCAGTGTGGTTTTGATTTGTATTTTCCTGATGATGAGTGATGTTGAGCATCGTTTCATGTGTCTGTTGGCCATCTGGATGTTCTCTTTGGCGAAGTGTCTATTCATGTCTTCTGCCCATTTCTTCACTGGATTATTTGTTTTTCAAGTGTGGAGTTTGGTGAGTTCCTTGTAGATTTTGGATACTAGCCCTTTATCTGATATGTCATTTAGAACTATCTTTTCCCATTCTGTTGGTTGCCTATTAGTTTTATGGATTGTTTCCTTTGCCGTGCAGAAGCTTTTTATCTTGATGAGGTCCCAATAATTCATTTTTGCTCTTGATTCCCTCGCCTTTGGGGAATGTCTCACATAAGAAATTGCTGTGGTTGAGATCAAAGAGGTTGTTTCCTGCTTTCTCCTCTAGGGTTTTGATGGTGACCTGTCTCACATTCATGTCCTTTATCCATTTTGAGTTTATTTTTGTGTATGGTGTGAGAAAATGATCTAGTTTCATTCTTCTGCATGTTGCTGTCCAGTTCTCCCAGCACCATCTGTTAAAGAGGCTATCTTTTTCCACTGGATACTCTTCCCGCTTTGTCAAAGATTAGTTGGCTGTACATTTGTGGGTCCAATTTTGAGTTCTCTATTCTAGTCCATTGGTCTATGTGTCTGTTTTTGTGCCAATACCATACTGTCTTGACGACTACAGCTTTGTAGTAGAGACTAAAGTCTGGGATTGTGATGCCTCCTATTTTGCTTTTCTTATTCAATATTACTTTGGCCATTTGGGGTCTTTTGTTGTTCCATACAAATTTTAGAATATTTTCTTCTAGCTTTGAGAAGAATGCTGGTGCAATTTTGATTGGGGTTGCACTGAATGTGTAGATTGCTTTGGGTAGTAATGACATTTTAACAACATTTATTCTTCCGATCCATAAGCATGGAATGTTTTTCCATTTCTTTGTGTCTTCTTCAATTTCCTTCATAAGTTTTCAATAGTTTTCATCATACAGATCTCCTATATCTTTGGTTAGGTTTATTCCTAGGTAATTTATGTTTTTTGTGCAATTATAAATGGGATCAGTTTCTTGATTTCTCTTTCTATTGCTTCATTATTGGTATAAAAATGCAACTGACTTCTATACATTGACTTTGTACCCTGCAACTCTGCTGAGTTCATGGATCAGTCCTAGTAGGCTTCTGGTGGAGTCTATCAGGTTTTCTATGTAGAGTATCATGTCGCCTGAGAAAAGTGAAAGTTTGACTTCTTCTTTGCCAATTCTGAGGCCTTCTATTTCCTTTTGTTGTCTGATGGCTGATGCTAGGACTTCCAGCACTATGTTAAACACCAGTGGTGAGAGTGGGCATCCCTGTCGTGTTCCTGATTTCAGGGAGAAAAGCTCTCATTTTTCCCCATTGAGGATGATGTTAGCTGAGGGCTTCTCCTAGATGGCTTTTATGATGATTAAGTAAGTTCCTTCTATTCCGACTTTCTCAAGGGTCTTTATTAAGAAGGAATGCTGTATTTTGTCAAATGCTTCTTCTCCATCTAGTGACAGGATCATATGGTTTTTATCTTTTCTTTCATTAATGTGATGTATCACATTGATTGATGTGCGAATATTGAACCAGCCCTGTAACCCAGGAATGAATCCCACTTGATCTTGGTGGATAATTCTTTTTATGTGCTGTTGCATTCAATTTGCAAGTATCTTGTTGAGGATTTTTGCATCTGTATTCATCAAGGATATAGGCCTGTCGTTCTCTTTTTTTTGCTGGGTCTCTGACTGGCTAGGGAATCAAAGTGATGCTGGCTTCATAGAATGAGTCCAGAAGTTTTCCTTCAATTTCTATTATTTGGGCTAGCTTGAGAAGAATGTGTATTAACTCTGATTTAGATGTCTGGTAGAATTCCCCAGGGAAGCTATCTGGCCCAAAGCTCTTATTTGTTGGGAGTTTTTAATGACTGATTCAATTTCTTCACTAGTTATGGGTCTGTTTAGATTTTCTATCTCTTCCCATGTGAATTTTGGTAGTGAGTGTGTGTTTAGGAATTTGTCCATTTCCTCTAAGTTGTCTTGTTTGTTGGCATATAATTTTCATAGTATTTCCCGATAATGGCTTGTATTTCTGAGGGATTAGTTGTAATAAGTCCATTTTCATTGATGATTTTGTCTATTTGGGTGCTCTCTTCTTTTTGAGAAGCCTGGCTAGAGGTTTGTCAGTTTTGTTTATTTTTTCAAAAAACCAACTCTTGGTTTCATTGATCTGTTCAACTGTTTTTTTGTGGGTTTTTTTGGATTCTATATTGTTTATTTCTGCCCTGATTTTTATTATTTCTTTTATTATAGTTTCCAGTAGGAGAATTACTGGGTTTGGGGTGCTCTTGTCGCTCTCCTTCTAGCTCCTTTAGGTCTGCTGTTAGATTTTGTGTTTGCACTTTTTCTAATTTCTTGAAATAGGCCTGGAGTGCAATGTACTTTCCTCTTAGGACTGCCTTTGTTGCATCTCATAGAGTTTGAGTTATTGTATTTTCATTTTCATTTGTTTCCATATATTTTTAAATTTCTTCTCTAATTGCCTGATTGGCCCATTTATTCTTTAGTGGGGTGTTCTTTAACCTCCATGTTTTTGGAGGTTTTCCAAACTGTTTCCTGTGGTTGATTTCAAGTTTCATAGCATTTTGATCTGAAAGTGTGCATGGTATGATCTCGATTCTTTTATATTTATTGAGGGCTGCTTCATGTCCCAGTATGTGATCTATCTTGGAGAATGTGCCATGCGCATTTGAGAAGAAAGTGAATTCCATGGCCTCAGGATGTAGAGTTCTAAATATGTCTGTCAAATCCATCTGGTCCAATGTGTCACTCAAGTCCATTGCTTCTTAAGTGATTTTCTGTCTAGTTGATCTATCCATTGCTGTAAGAGGGGTATTAAAGTCCCCTGCTATTAGCACATTCTTGTCCATGAGATTGTTTCAGTTTGTGATCAAATTGCTTTATGTATTTGGGTGCTTCCGTATTTGGTGTGTAGACATTTATAATTGTTAGCTCTTCCTGATGGATGGACTCTGTAATTATTATATAGTGCCCCTCTTCATCCCTTGTTACTGCCTTTACTTTAAAGTCCAGTTTGTCTGATATAAGTATAGCTACTCCAGCTTTCTTTTGACTTCTAGTAGCATGAGCTATATTTCTCCATCTCCTTACTTTCTTTTCTTTTTTTTTTTTAAATGTTTTTATTTATTTCTAGGAGAAAGAGAGACAGCGTGATCAGGGGAGGGTCAGAGAGAGAGGGAGTCACAGACTGAAACAGGCTTCAGGTTCTGAGCTGGCAGTCAGCACAGAGCCCGACGCGGGGCTCGAACCCACAAACCACGAGATCATGACCCAAGCAAAAGTCGGACGCTTAATCGACTAAGCCACCCAGGCGCCCCTCCATCTCCTTACTTTCAATCTGAAGGTGTCCTCAGGTCTAAAATGAGTCTCTTGTAGACAGCAAATATTTGGATATTGTTTTTTTGTTTGTTTGTTTTTTATCCATTCTGCTATCCTATGTCTTTTGATTGGAGCATTTAGCCCATTTACATTCAGTGTCATTATGGAAAAATATGGGTTTAGAGTCATTGTGTTCTTTGTAGGATTCTTGCTTGTGCTGGTGTCTCTGGTACCTTGTGTTCCTTGCAACATTTCCATAATAGAGTCCCCCATGGGATTTCTTGTAGGGCTGGTTTAGTGGTGATGAATTCTTTCCATTTCTGTTTATTTGGGAAGACTTTTATCTCTCCTTCTATTTTGAATGAAAGGCTTGCTGGATAGAGGATTCTTGGCTGCATATTTTTACTGTTCATCACATTGAAGATCTCCTGCCATTCCTTTCTGGTCTGCCAAGTCTCAGTAGATAGGTCTGTCACCACTCTGATAGGTTTTTCCCTTTGTTAGGGCCCTCTTATCCCTAGGTGCTTTCAGAATTCTCTTTGTCCTTATGTTTTGCCAGTTTCACTATGATAGGTCATGCAGAAGATCAATTCACATTACGTCTGAGGGGAGTTCTTTGTGCCTCTTGGATTTCAGTATCTGTTCCTTTCCCAGGTTGGGGAAGTTCTCAGCCATAATTTGTTCAAGGATTCCTTCAGTGCCTTTCCCTCTCTCTCCTTCTAGAATTCCTATGATACAGATATAGTTCTGTTTGATTGTATCACTCAGCTCTTGAACTCTCCCTTACTGTTCCTAGATCAGTTTCTCTCTTTCTCAGCTTCGTCCTGTTTTACAATTGTGTCTTCTAATTCAGCTATTCTTCTCTCTGTTTCTTCAATCTGTGCACTGGACACCTCCATTTTATTATACACCTAATTTATAGCATTTTTAAATTCATCACAACTATCTTTAAGCTCCATAGTCTTTGTAGCAAGAGTTTCCTTGATGTCTTCCATGTCTTTTTCAAGCCCAGAGATTAATTTTATGACTATTATTCTAAAGTCTTATTCACTTATGTTGCTTATATCTGTTTTGAACAGTTTTTTAGCTGTCATTTCTTCCGGGAATTTCTTTAGAGGAGATTTCTTCCATTTTGTCATTTTGGCTAGCTTTCTGTCTCTTGTTAGTTTTAAAAGCTTGTTATGCACTCTGCACGTGCGAGTACTGCTGTATTAAAGGAGGCTCTTTGACTGTCCAGGGCCTGTCTGTTCAGGAAGTGTTTTTTGAATGGTGTCTCTTGGTCTCTCTTGTTGAGACTTTGGTTATTTTATTTCCCTGCTCCGAGTAGTATTTGGTACTGTCTATCATGTGTACTTTGGCTTGCTTCTTGAGGTAGCCCTGGAAAAGAAAACAGACAGACAAACACAAAGGGAATAAAGGCACACATACTCACAGACAAATCCCACAAACAGGCAAAAGGAAAGGGAAAAAGAAAAAGATTTTTAAAAAGAAGGAAAATCAAATGATAAAAAGATGAAAGAAAATAGCCCAAAAGATAAAGGACAGTCTAAAAGCATGAAACCAGAATTCCCAGCTACAAATAAAGAGCATGGTGTATGCAGTGCTGATGGAAGAGCATACACACAGAGAGAAATGTCAGGGTGGGGAGAAAGTGAAATTGGACAATGACCGGGCAGAGAGACTAAGAGGCTTAATTCAGAGAAAGAAAGAGGAAAATATGGTAAGAGGTGAGGAGAAGGAAATGAATGTAATGTTACTCAGAGAAACTATATAGTCTGATTATTCCAGAGAGAGAGAGAGAGAGAGAGAGGTAGCAGTGGAGGTATAGAATATACATCTAGAGAATGGATTAAATGTTACTCTTTAAGCAAACCAGTGACCAGAGTGCCCAGTCCAGCAGAGGAGAGGGATCCATATGAGACAAGGGAAAGTATATCTGAATAGAAAGAATTGATCTAGAATTAATCACGGCAGTGCATCCATGTTGGTCTTTCCCCGGGGCTCTGGGGGGGCGGGGGGGAAGGCAGCTCTCTAGCAGGGATGGGCGTGGTTTGGTGCAGGCAGGTCTTAGCCCCCACTGTGTCCTGTGGGCCTCTCCCTGAGGCCCCGCCTTGGTGGTTGTGGAGAGAAAAATTGCGACGCCCCAGTCCTTTCTAGAATCAAGGGTTGCAACTTAGTCTTTTGGGTCCGATCTCCCTGTGCCTTGGCCTTAGCCAAGGTGGGCGGTGTTCTACATCCCAAGCCACTCCTCATTTCCAGATCTTAGTCCACTTGCTTTGTTGATATGCCCGAAATATAAACCCGCAGGCAGAGTCCATGCAAGCAGTTTCAAGCTGGCCACTTCCCCACTGGGGATCGATTGGAAAGAGCGGTTTCAGGCCTCGCCGCTTTCCCTCCAGATCGAGCTGGCGAGCAGAGCAACAGTTTTCTCCTGGCGCCTCCTGGGACCTGGCATCCCGCTCAAAGTCAACTCCACAGCTGGGAACTGGATCCCTCTCTGCCCCGAATGAGGTTTTTCTGTTCTCCAGTGACAGTTCTTCGAGCAGTTTCAGCCGCTTTTTTTTCCCCCTTGACTCACCGCAGCCCCCCGCAAAGGGGGCTCCCTCCCCTCCCTCTGTGTTTCTGGTCTGGCTCATTTTCTCAGTGGAGTCTGTCTCCTTTTCTCCTTTTCCTCCCAAACTCCTGCAGTTCTGTAAGGGTTCCCATGGCTTCACGCCTTCTCCATTTGAGAGATGGAGGCAAGTGAAATTTACGGGGCTCCCTATTTCCCCGCCATCTTGCCCCTCCCTCTCCTCATATTTATTCTTTAATAAACTTTTTGAGGTGCTATTTATACACAATAAGATGCACACATTATAAGTGCACAGTTTGATAAGTTTTTATGTTTATGTAATCGCCAACCCGATCAATCATCCCAGAAAATTCGCTTTTACTCATTTGAGGTCAATATATCTATCAATCAGCCCCCTCCCCCAACTCCATACCAAGTAACCAAAATAATATGTTACTATAGCTTAGTCTGGCTGGTTCTAGGACTTTATATAATTAGCATTGTTTTGTGTTTGGCCTATTTTTCTCAGTATAACATTACTGAGATTCTTCCATGTTGTTGAGTATATTAATTTATTTCTTTTAATTGCTGTCTAGTATTGTATAGAATCTACTACAGTTTACTTATCCATTCACTTACTAAAGGATATGTGGATTGTTTCTAGTATTTGGTTATTATGGACAAAGCTACTATACATGTGTGTACATGTTTTTGTGGGTTTATATTTTTTCTGGGTCATATGATAAACTTTACTGAGTTTAACTATGTAAGAAACTGCCAAATTCTTTGCCAAAGTGATTCTAACAGTTTGAGAGTTTGAGAGTTCTGGCCAGTACTTGGTATGGTCAGCCTTTTTACTTTTAGCCATTTTAGTGAGTGCGATGTAACATCTCCTTTTGATTTTGTGGATGTGTGAAAAGATGTGTATCTTTTCATGCTTTTATTGGCCACTCATATACCATCTTTTTGGGGTCTTTGTTAAACTCCTTTGCCTTTTTCTTTTTAAAATATTCTTATTGATTTGTAGCAGTGCTTTATATAATTAGATGCATATCCTTTTTCAAATATATGTATTGCAAATATTTTCCCCAGTGTGTAGGTTTTTTAGTCCATATTTAATGATGTCTTTTGAAGAGCAGAAGGTTTAAATTTTGATTAAAGTCCAACTTGTCAGTTTTATTTTTTAAAAACAGTTTATTGTCAAGTTGGTTTGCGTATAACACCCAGTGCTCATCCCCATATGTGCCCTCCTCCATGCCCATCTCCCCCTTCAGCCCTCAGTTTGTTCTCGACATTCAAGAGTCTCTCATGGTTTGCCTCCTTCCCTTTCCCCCCACTGTTTTTCCCCTTCTTCTCCCCTGTGGTGCTCCGTTAAGTTCCTCCTAATCCTCCTATATGTGCAAACATATGGTATCTGTCCTTCTCTGCCTGACTTTTTTTTGCTCAGCATAACACCCACAGGGTCCATCCATGTTGCTACACATGGCCAGATTTCATTCTTTCTCACTGCCATGTAGTATTCCATGGTATAGATAAACCGCATCTTCTGGATCCATTCGTCTGTTGATGGACACTTAGGCTCTTTCCATGTTTTGGCTATTGTTGAGAGTGCTGCTATGAACATTGGGGTACATGTGCTCCTATGCATCAGCACTCCTGTATCCCTTGGGTAAATTCCCAGCAGTGCTATTGCTGGGTCATAGGGGACTTCTGTTGTTAATTTTTCGAGGAAGCTCCATGCTGTTTTCCAGAGGGGCTGTACCAGCTTACATTCTCACCAACAGTGTAGGAGGGTGCCTCTTTCTCCACATCCTTGCCAGCATCTAGAGTCCTCTGATTTGCTCATTTTAGCCACTGTGACTGGCATGAAGTGGTATCTCAGTTGTGGTTTTGATTTGTATTTCCCTGATGAGGAGAGATGCTGAGCATCATTTCATGTGTCTGTCGGCCATCTGGATGTCCTCTTTGGAGAAGTGTCTGTTCATATCTTCTGCCCATTTCTTCACTGGATTGTTTGTTTTTTTGGGTGTGGAGTTTGGTGAGTTCCTTCTAGATTTTGGATACTAGCCCTTGATCTGATATGTCATTTGCAACTATCTTTTCCCATTCTGTCAGTTGTCTATTAGTTTTATGGATTGTTTCCTTTGCCGTGCAGAAAGGCTGGTACTTTTTTGTGTCCTAAGAATACAGTTTTGTCTACTATAGAGTCATGAAGAATTTTTTTCCTGGAAGTGTTCTTCTAGAAGTTTTATAATTTAGCTTTTATGTTTAAGTCTAATATCCATTTCAAATTAAATTTTGTATATGCAATAATGTAAGAGGGTTTATTTTTTAAAAGAAAAATATTCAGTTGTATTATCACCATTTGTTGAAAAGATATTTTTTTTACTCCTTGAATTAACTTGGCACCTTTGTCAAAAATCAACTGAACATGTATATGTGGGTCTATTTCTGAGCTATCTTTTCTGTTCCATTAATCTATCAGGTTATATTTATGCCATTACCATTCTTCCTTGTTTAGAGTAAGTATTTATAATAAATCTTGAAATCAGGTAGCACAGTTCTTCCAACTTTGTTTTTCTTTTTTCTGTTTCAAAATTATTTTGGCTATTTTAGGTTCAGTGTGGTTCCATTTAAGTCTTAAGATCATCTTACCAATTAAAAAATGCTTGCTAAATTATGTGTGGAAATAAATCAGTGTGGGGACAATTGATATCTTAATAATATGTCTTCTAATCCATGAGTATCATATATTTCATTTATTGAAACTTAAAAAAATGTGTCATCAATATGTTTGTATTTTGCAGAGTATAGATTTAAACAGATCTTTCATTTTTGATACCATTATAAAAATATTTTCCCATTGTATTTTGCTTATATACAGATACAATTGATTTTTAGGTACTGAATGTACGTTCTACAACTTTGCTAAATTTATATTTTAATATGAAAATTTTAAAACCAAAAAGAGTTGAAATAAAATACATTGGGTGCTTATACCCACCCTCTGGATGCTATAATTAATATTTTGTTGTCTTTATCATATTTATAACCATCTATTCTTCTATCTCCTTTAATTTTTTGATGTATTTCTTACTGAATTGCAGACATCACTGTTTACTTCACCCCAACACTTCATGTGTATCATTAACTGGAATTCAATTACTGTTTATATTTTCTTTGTTTTAAATAAAATCTTCCTATAGTACAATGTACAAATCTTGTTTACTCTCTGATACCTTTTGACAAGTGCATAATACTTGTGTTATCATATGTTCCTTCAAGTTAGTCTCTGAAGTCCGTCTCTGTTCCCACATCCCCAGAAGCGACTATTGTTCTGATTTTTTAAAAATTGTAGATTAGTTTAGCCTAGCTTAGAACTTTGTACAAAGAATCCTGCAGTGTGTAGTGTTTGGGGGAAGATTTCTTTCAATCAGCATTAATTTTTTTTTTAGCTTTATCTAAATGAAACTAAATATGCAGTTGTTGCCTGCATATATACTTCTTAAATTGCTGGTAGTATTTTATTGTAGGGTATATCACTTACTCTAGGCTGTTTCAAGTTTATCTTCCCACTATTTTCCATTTTTTCAGTGAAGACTTGTGCATCTTTTGTTGAACTTCTAAGTGTTTTATGTTTTTGATGTCATTATATACAGTGTTCTTTTGATAATTTTACTTTCAAATTTTGCTGGTAGTTAGCATCAGTCGATGTTAGATGTACAAAATAATTTATGTACATAGGCCTGATATTCATTTACTAGTTCTGGTAGGTTGTTGTTGTTTAATGTTTTATTTATTATTGAGACAGAGAGAAACAGAACATGAGCAGGGGAGGGTCAGAGAGAGAGGGAGAACAGGAAGCAGGCTCCAGGCTCTGAGGTGTCAGCACAGAGCCTGATGTGGGGCTTGAACTCATGAACCGTGAGATAGTGACCTGAGCCGAAGTCAGCTGCTTACCCGACTGAGCTACCCAGGCGCCGCTAGGTGGTTTTGTTTTTGTTTTTGTTTTCTAGACTCTTTAGGATTTCTCTGCATAGACGTCATGTCATTTACGAATGTTTTCACCAGGTATGGAAGGGTCGCTTTTTATTTTTAGCACTTTCATGATGTCCTTCCTGTGTCCTTTGTCCTCTTTTGTTTTTGATGAAGTTATTGCCATTTTTATATTTGTTCCCCTGTATCCGTTTTATCCCCTGGGCCTTTTTCTCCTTCTGGATTCTTTCAAAATATTCTCTTTATTTTGGTATTCAGAAATTGTCCATGATGAGCCCGAATGTGGTTCCATTGCGCGCATCCTGCTTGCAGTTCAGTGACCTCCCTGGATCTGCACTTCGATGCTGTTTATCAATTTTGAGAGGATTTTAGCCATAATTTCTTTAAACATATTTTCTACCTTATTTTCATTCTCTTCTTCTGGGACCACTGCTAGATATATGTTAGGCTGTCTGATACTATCCACTGTTCCCACAGACTGCTCATTTTTCTTCTAACTTCTAACTCTCTTTTCCAGATCGGATAGTTTCTATCACTCTGTCCTCTAGCTCACATAGTCTTCTAGCACCTCCAATCCATTGTTTGGCCCATCCAGTGAATTTTTCTTTCTCCTTGTTGTATTTTTCAGATTTAGAATTTCCTTTTGCTGCTTCTTTTAATAGGATGGTTTGCAGAGACATGCTCATATCTTAAGGATATCCTAAATCTGTTTTCATGAATTCGTATTAAAGATTTAGAGTATTTTCATCATCTCAGAGTTCCTTTGTGTCTCAGTGGTATCTCTTTCTGAGATGGTATTCGTAAATTATTCTAGGTTATTATAGAATATCCTATAAATGAATAATGCAACATGGCTATTTTGTGTATCCAGATTCTTTTACTCACTCAATAGTTTCCAGATACATCCAAGTTGTTGTATATATCGTTACTTCATTTCTTTTTGTTGCTGAATAGTCGTCCATTATAGATATATATCCCAGTTTCTTTACCTGTTCTTTTGTGGACCTAGATTTTAAGTTCTTTCGGATGAATACCTAGAAGCTGACTTCCTGGGGTATATAGATGCATGCTTAACATTTTTATTAAATATTTTATTTTCAGATAGTTGTAGATTCACATTTAGTTTGAAGAGCTATTCCAGAGAAATTTCATGTACATTTTACCCAGTTTCCTCTAATGGTAACTTGTAAAATGATAGAACAACTTCACAAATAGGACATGGGCATTAATGTAGTTGTTAAGATGAAGCTGACACTTCATCACCCTAGGGCCCCTCAAGTTTCTCTTTAATGCCCATCTTTGTTCTCTTTCTGCTCTTGTCCTTAACTTCTGGCAACCACCAGAAGTTCTCTATTTCTATAACTATGTCATTTTAAGATTGTTATGTAAAATGAATCATACAGAATGTAACTTTATTGGATTGGCTTTTTTCATTCAGCATTATTCCCTGGAAACTCATCGAATTTGTTGCTTGTATTAATAATTGCTTCATTTTTAATTGCTGAGTAATCTTCTCTATATTTTTTAATGTTTGTTTATTTTTGAGAGATACAGAGTGAGAGTGTACAAGTTGGGGAAAAGGGCAGAGAGAGAGGAAGAATCTCAAGCAGGTTCCGCACTGATAGCACAGAGCCTGATGTGAGACTTGAACCCACGAACCATAAGATCATGACCCGAGGTGGAACTAGGCATTGGATGCTTAACCGACTGAATGACCCAGGTGCCCCCCTATATGTTTAATTTTTAAGAAACTATCCAATAGTTTTCCAAAGTGGTTATGGTCCCTTTATACTTTCTCCACCCATTTGATTCTTATTTTTAGTTTCTGTTTTTCCAGTAAGATTCCTTATCTGGTCACTCATTATGATCACATTTCTCTTTAATTATATGAACATATTTTTTCCTTAGTTCTTTGAATGAATTCGTAGTAATTAATTGCATACATTTATTTGCGAAGTCGAAAATCTAAGTCATGTTAGGTCTGATTTCCACTGACTTCATTTTCTTAACTATGGGTCACATTTTCCTGTCTCTCCATATCCATTAATTTTTATTGTATTGTAAATGATACAGGATTTTGTTTTACCCTTGGAAGAATGATGACTTTTGTCCTTCAGTCACTGGTTGATTAGCCTCTATGGTATAAGTTTAGTTTTATACTTTGTTAGGGTTTATCTTTGGAAAGCCCAAGATGTTTCTTTCCCAAGTCCCTCTTCCCTGATCTCCTCAGTAGATCCTATTAGGACTTGGTTTTATCCTATTGTGGAGAGATCTAGAGTGGGACTTCCTCTAGGTCATAGTCCTTACTTTTGTGGTTGAACTTTGGTGACGTTTCTGCTGGATGCCTAAAGATATTACATGATGTTAAAAATCTCTCTCCTCTCTGGGCAGGAAATTCAACTCTCCCGTCACTACTACTCTTCTAGCGTGCCCGCTGGTCTCTTAACTCTGCAGCAGCCGCCTTCTTCCAAGCCTCATGTAGTGCTCTTGGCCAAGAACTTTTAGGGAAACCCTGCATAGCCCTCTGTAACTCAGCCTGGATCCCTTTCTCTCCTCTTATGTGCCCCGCCTTGCACTTTCTAGCCACTCCAGCTGATCCAAACCCAGATCTCTGCCTCCTCATGTCAGTAGGATGCCATGCATATTTAAACATCTCTATTCCAGCCCTCCGTACCACGAAAAGAAAGTTTTCCCTCACCAGAGGACTCCACTGAATGTGGAGCTTTCTTCGTGCGTTACTACTCAATTCTCAGGGACCACAATCTCGCATTACCTATATTCCAGTGTTTTGAATATTTGCCCAGTTTTACAGTGGTTTAAGGTAGGAGGGATAGCCTCATACCAGCAACTCAATCATACCTGGAAGTTAAAATCCACAGTTTACATTTTTAACCTCTTGTTTTATATTTTAGGTGGTCTGTTTGATTTATATGAACCTTATCTATTTTTTTGCAGAGTATAAATTGCATGCTATAAGATAGCCCTTAGCATGCAATTTTGAGTTGTAGACTTTAGAATTTTAGAGTTAAAGGAGCCTTAGCAACCATCGACTCTGACTTTCTTCTGTAATGTAACAGGTCCAGAGAGATTAAGTGATTTACTCAAGGTTGCACAGGTTGTTAGTGATTTAAAGCACCTGCTCGTGGAGGCAATAAATACCATAAAACTGTACCATGGTAATGAGTGGAAGCTGCCTTATCTTTGCACTATATATGAAAAATAAAAGGATTCCAACAGTAAGCATTTTCAGAGCATAAAGACTGCAAAAGGAACACTTAGCCTGGCTAAACTACTTTCAAGTTTTAAAAATCCCTTTAGTCACACTCTTTTGCATAAAGCATCAAATGTGCTAATTAGAAAAGATTCAGATCTACTAATCAGAAGATCTTTACTTGGCAAAATTCTAAGTAATAAAATAAAGTTGCTCAAATAATTCTGTTTTTGTCTACCCTCTTCCCCCCAATAAGGAGAATATACCGTTACTTTGACACCTTCTTCTAAGTTTGACATATAATCAATATTGTTATGTAAATTAGTATTTCAGTTTTATTCATCAGTGCTTAAGTAAATATAATAAGGAAGTAATACAAAGTTTACTTTTTAAACTACTATATGTGTCTAAAACTTAAGTTTCTGATTCTTCCTTTTTGCTTTTTTTTAAATGTTTATTTATTTTTGAGAGAGTGAGACAGCACGAGCAGGGGAGGGACAGAGAGAGGGAGACACAGAATGCGAAGGAGGCTCCAGGCTCTGAGCTGTCGGCACAGAGCCTGATGCAGGGCTCAAATTCCTGGACTGCGAGATCATGACCTGAGTCAAAGTTGGATGCTCAACCAATTAAGGTGTCCCTATTGCTTGTTTTATTAAACTGCCTTATAGTAGATGATGTATCAACATGCCCTATCTTTAAATATGCTTTTATCAGAGTAGTATGTACTATGTCCTATAAGTGCCCCATAGCATAATGCAAAAATAAAAGAGGAATATGAATTTGAACACCTTCTTATAAGGTCACCCACATACCAACTGCTAACATAATGTTTAAAACCCTAAGAAATTAAGAACTCTAAATCTGGAACATTTAAAAATACCCACTGTGCGCTAGAGATAGTAGCAATAGTATGCAATAAAAACAACCTATTTACCCAGCTTCTGTCATCTGTAGCATTTATGATAAATAACAATGACTGTCCGATCCTTGACGCTACCTCGATAGAGCAAACCAGAGATGCTCTCTACACTTCCTATTCAATGGAAGCGATAGAAGTTGCCATCAATATATCCACTTTCCCAGTTCTTTCCTCTTATACTCCCTAGACTTTTTATAGATGTTATGTCTTTTTGTCTCAGATGATAGGTTTTATAAGGCTAAAAGGAAGATCAAACTCCTTGGTTGTCCCAACTTTGAAGCTTTAGCTTCTGTTAATTTGGTTAAAGAACCAGATAATGTACCATTTGTCAAATTCTTCATTTAAGTCAAAACTGTTTTTGCAAAGTTGCATATCCAGAAAAGAAAGTTCTCTTTCTTATTGCCTAAGTAGAAGCTATATTGTTGGAAGAAACTGCTTATAAAGTGGATTTATACCATTACTTTGTGTATTACTAGATAATGTATGCATTGTCACAATGTTAAAAAAATATGTACTGCGTGCAGAGAACTAGATGTTCTTTTGGAAATAAAATATTTTATTTAGAAATAAAGACTTTATCTTATTTAGAAGTAAGGAATATAATAAAGGAGAGAAAACATGGCAAAAATCACCATTTAACAAGCTTAGTGAAAAATAAATACTGTTCAATAGCAAGAGAACACTATAAAGCTAGGAATTAGGATATGTTAGACCCTTTTTGAAGAAGACAACTTTAAAGAAGAAGAAAAGAACAAACATTAAAAAAGAAGAAAAAGAATAAATATTCGTAGATGGGAACATTCAGTATTATAACAATGGCAATTCCCTCACATTGATTTTTAGGTTAAATACAATTCAGCATACATTCAAAATGGATTTTTTAAGTTTATTTATTTTGAGAGGGAGGGAGAGAACAGGGGAGAGGCTGAAAGAGAGGTAGAGAAAGAATCCTGAGCAGGTTCTGAGCTGTCAGTGCAGAGCCCAACCGCGGACTTGATCTCACAAACTGTGGGATCATGACCTGAGCCAAATTCAGGAGTTGGACATTTAACGGACAGCCACCCAAGCTCCCCCCAAATGGAGTTTTATGAAATTTAATGTTCAGAATTAAAATCAAATGACCTTGTCAATTTTTTAAATGACAAATTTTTTAGAAAAATTTATATTATATTTGATAATCAATGAAAAATTTTAAATTCTGAAGAATCTTTGCAAATCTTAAAGACAAAGATGAATAATTCAGTAGAGATAATTGACAAAGAATATGTACAGACAATTTACAAATTGGCTAATAAATGTATTTAAAAACCTTCTGTCGCCTAATGCATGGCATGCAAATTAAATAATGCAAAAATTTCAAATACTAATTTGGTAAAGGTGAAAACAAAAAACTTAATGTTGGCAAAGGTTTGGGGAAAAGAGTGCTTTTATCCTCCATGCTGGGAGTGTAATTCAGTTTGACAGAATGACAACAAACCAGCTTATTCCCTTTAACGAGGTAACTTAACTTTGGGAATTTATGTTAAGGAAATAAAGATATTCTGAAAGATTTCAATACAAGTGGGTTCACAACAGACTTACTTATGATAATAAAACTTTGAGAATTTTTAAGTCATATATTTATGTATGTGATATATTTATATAATGGGATGCTAGACAGTCTTTAAAGTTCTTTTGGAAATATTCAATGGGATTATAAAATGCTACTTATAAGGTTTATTTGGTATTCATTTTATTTAAAAATATAAAAGCTAATATGCATATACTTCGAAGACGTGCATCAAAATGTTAACTGTAGCTATCTCTAAGGGGTGTGTTTAGAGATTTCCTTTTGTAAGTTTTCTTCAAAGACATACTAATTTTTCAGTCATTAATTTTTATGTGGAAAGAGGAGTAGATGAATAAACTATGTGTGTATAATATAAATAATGAGATCATGAAAAATTATGCCTAACAGTAGAGAGAGACATTCTTAGAGGATTTCAGTGTGGGCAGAATCATTTAATATAGAGATTCTCAATTGGGGAATGATTTTGTTTTCTGAGGGACCTTTGTCAATACCGAGACATTTTTGGTTGGGGAAGAGGGGGTAGCTATTGGCATCTAGCAGGTATAGGCCAGGGAAGCTACTGAACATCCTGCAATATCTAGTACCAAGACTTCTCCAAACCCAAGAGTGCAATGATGTCAAGATTGAGACACCTGAATGGAGAGGAAAGATGATCATGACGTTGGGACTCCAAGATCCTCATCTTTCTTAAATTCACTGATAGTTTCCTGACGTTGGCAAGATCACTTAAGTCTTGTGTCTCAGTTCTCTCATCCGTAAAATGGAGTCAACAAGTTCTTGAAAGGGTTTAGATGACTGAAAAGGAGCTTGTGAGACCGAGTGGTGATAAAAGATGTAGGAAGTAATTCCTATTTGAGAGGAAGGAGTAATTTCTGGCATTGTCTATTTCTCTCTGCTTTGAAGCAAACGTACAAGGATTTAAGAGTTGCCAAGAGGTTTAGAAGAGCGTGTGAATTTGACTGATTCAACTGTATCTCCCTGTTGTATGCTTTAAACACATGAAAGAAGAATTTCCTGCAGTCCATTACAAGGGTCAATAAAAACCTACAAAACATTTCAAGCCAAATTGCTGCATTCTTTCCAATGTCAATTTGGAGTATTTTGAAATTATAGAAAGAGAATCTCTTTTCCACTTGGATACACGAATCTCAGTTTTCTTGCCCTTTTCATTTTAAAAATTATAAGTTTGGGGCATCTGAGTGGCTCGGTCGATTGAGTGTCAGGCTTCAGCTCAGTTCATGATCTCGCAGTTCATGGGTTCAAGCCCCATGTTGGGCTCTGTGCTGACAGCCAGCTCGGAGCCTGGAGCCTGTCTTCAAATTCTGTGTCTCCTCCTCTCTCTGACCCTCCCTTGTTCATACTCTGTCTCTCTCTACCTCTCTCAGAAATAAATAAAACATTTAAAAATTTTTAAAAATAAAAATTATAAGCTTTCTTTGAAACTAAAAGCATTTATCACTTTTTAGTAGGACGTTTTTTAGAAACAGACTTTTGTATTTGTTTAGATAGAATTTTAGCTTATGGGGCTTTACGCATTCGCTAATTCCACATAATAAATTCCTTATTCTTCATTTAATCAATGGGGTGATAATTACATTGTGGTCACTAGAATTAAACCCAAATAGTATATATGTAGGGCAGTACCTGACAAAGTTAGTCCTTAATGGTTTCCTGTTGCCTTTACAATAGATCATGAAAGATCCTTAACCCAGTCCTTAATAATCTGGTCTCCTTCACCCTCCTTTACTTTGGGAGCCACTCTTTCTGTTCTGCTAGGCAAATTCCTATTCATTCATTCTTCAGGTATTACCTGGAGGCCACATTTCCAAGGAGATCCTTCCCATTCTCAAGATAAAGTTAGAATGCTTCTGTATGTAACTATGACACCCTGTACTTGACAGTACACATTACCTTTATCATTGGTTATTTGTTCAATGTTTGTCTTCCCTTCTTGACTGTAAGCTAAAGTGGAGGAAGAGGGAGCATGGGATCAAATACAACTTATTCTCTGCTGTATACTCGCTTTTTTAATCCATGCCTAGTACATAGGAGGTGCTCAGTAAAGATTGAGTTGAATGAAGCAATGCATGATAAGATTATAGACTAGAAAAGTAACAACAAAAAGCTGATTTCCTCTAATAAAATAAGACATTAATGAGAAAGCAGTTTTGTGGCACTGCTGTTAGTGGTTGATATTGGAGAATATGTTGGAAATGGCTTGGGCTGCCAGAGCAGGGTCTATGGCTGGAGAGGAATGAAAGACAGGGATAGAGGAAGTAGGATAAGCATCTTGGGTCTCTGGAGGTGGCCCTGAGTGCTCACACTCATGAAGGCACTGGTTTACCCACAGGGTTTTGGTAACCAGCAGGGTTGTGTTCCAGGGTGGTCCTGCGGCTAAAGCAGCACCCACTGCCTGGGTACTTCGTGAACCCATTTTTTATCATTTTGTGGATATCAGTAAGTTTTTCTGTCCCACCAGAAAAACACATTCTGGAAATATCCTCATGTGGTTTCTGTAAATAAAAGTTCGTTGGGGTGCCTCAACTGTGTGGTGGCTCAGTCGGTTGAGCGTCTGACTTCAGCTAGGTCATGATCTCACAGTTTGTGAGTTCAGGGTATGCGCTGGGGTCTGTGCTGATGGCTCAGAGCCTGGAGCCTGCTTCGGATTCTGTGTCTCCCTCTTTCTCTGCCCCTCCCCCACTCATGCTCTTTCTCTCTCTCAAAAATAAACATTAAAAAAAAAGTTTGTTGAAGGAAAGTCACCTAAATTTGATTAGGAATTAATATTAAGTATCCAGTCAATTAGTGAAAGTGCTTAGGTATTTTTTCCCTTTTCCAACTATATACTCAGATGATTTGGGGTTCTTAGCGCTAACTAGCATCAAAAGTAGGAAGAGAACTGCATTGTGTATATAGAACTCACCTTGGTTGTAAGCCATAAAACAGAGTCAAAACCCCCTATCCTAGTGACTGATCCTACCTTCTTCCAGTTCTTCCTATTGCAGAACTTAATTTATAGATGTAGCCCAAAGCTGACTACTATTTCCTTAAACCTTTTATTTCATATTCATTTTTAGTTTAAAATTTGATGATATTGCTTATTTGGATTGTGTTTTTATGTCCAAAAATAAATACAATATATAGTTCTACTTCTAGCATATAGTACTGGTTTTGAATTTACAGAAGTGTTGAAGGTTTCCTTTTAAAATAAAGGTACTGAAAAAAATGAATAAGAAAAATGCCAAGTATAGGTGGTAGACTGATAAAACAAGATTCTGAAGTTTGTATATAAAAGATTAATATTTTAGAAATCTTGGAATACTATAAAGTACTATATAATAGGGCTAGAAATATAGTGTTATAAAATATTTTAATAAAATGATTCTCTTGGCTTCTCTTGGCTTTCAAAAAGTATAGATGGGCATTTTTTTTCTTCTCTTACTCCACAACATTTTTAATTTTTTTTCTTTTATAGTTTATTGTCAAGTTGGTTTCCATATAACACCCATTGCTCATTCCAACAAGTGTCCTCCTTTATAGATGGGCATTTTCTAATGCAAGAGTACATATACACCATTCAAGTGATCTGGGAATCTTCAAGATCTTTTGTTTCCTATTATATCATAGGCACAGTGTCCTGAAACCCCAGAGCCTGAGGAATACTGGGTATCTATCTACTCTTCCCCCCAACAAAGGAGACATTGATATATAGAGATTACCCCATGTCCCACCTGCTTTACTATTCTTATAGTTCAACTTATTATGTAAACAGTGTTAGAGTCCATTTTAGATCATAAAGCACTTATAACTCAGCCAGTACTGAAGAGTTGATGATAAACCACATTCTTTGGTAAAATGGTATAATGAAGAGTCAGGTTCTAGTCTTCACTGAAATTTTACCTCCACCATGTATTGGCTCTGTAACCTGGGCCATAGGGCTTAATCTCTTGTAGTGTAAGTTTCTCGATCTATCAATGAGGGACAAGGAATAGTTATTATGAGATTAAGTGAGATATGTATAGAAAGCATATACAATCTTGGTTTTTATTACTATTAACAATTGTTAAGGGTTGAACCATGTCCCACCAAAAAGATACGTTGATGTCCTAACCCCCAATACATCAGAATATGATTTGTTTATGATTTATTTGGAAATAGTGTGGTTGTAGATAGATGAAGTCATTCTAGGTTAGGATGGACCCTTAATTAATATGACTGGTGATCTTATAAAAAGGAAGGTGTGGAAATAAGGCACACACAGAGAATGCCATGTGACAACAGAGGCAGAGATTGGGGCAAATTCTGTTAGGTTAGGCAGGGATTGCTAGCTACCAGAAGCTGGAAGAGGTAAGAAAGAGACCCAGAGTCTCTGAGAGAGGATGGCCCTACTGATGCTTTGATTTTGGACTTTTAGGTTCCAGGACTGTGAGAGAATAAGTTTCTGTTATTTTTAGCCATCCAATTTGTAGGACTTCATTCTGACAGTCCCAGGAAACTAACACAGTAATGCAAAAACTATAGAGCTTATAAAACAGAAATCATACACAGAGATTCTTCCCCTCTTATTCTCTAAGTCCAAACTTTTTGAAAACCTCCTTGGTCCTCAGTGTACCTCTTTGAACTAATTTTATCTTTCTCCCATATCGTTTCTCAGTTTAGGATAGTATGTTAAAAAAATAATAAACCCCACATATTGGCTTGGAAATATAGTTTTTGTTTTTGTTTTTAAAGCAATCATTCAAAGACCACACAAACAATGAACAGGACAAAAAAAAAGAAATGGCCACGTGAGAGGTGTAAAAGTGATGTTTGCTAAGCCCAAAGGTATGAGAAAAGCCTAGATGAGTGAATAACATGAAGATAAATAGAAGCTGGACATGAAAACCATTACTTAGACGAGTACAGAAATGGGACCTTTCCTTATCCAATTCCAGCAACCCTGTGTTTCAGAAGAGAATTTTTATATCATAATTTCTACATGCTGAGTAGAGTATAGAAGCTAAATTGCTTCTCATTTGTTTTTCAAAATAAGTTCCTAAATTTTGCTCCCTCATTCTCTTTAGAAACATTGAGGTGAGTTTTTGCAGAACAAATCTTAACCCTTTCACGAGTGAACACAGGAGGATAGAAAGGTACTTTTTTGTCCGTTTCCCCAGGAAAAGTAAATCTGAACAAGGTATAGTCTTCTCACAGGGGAGAAGGGGACCAGGTGGGCCCCTTGAGCAAATGAGTTGGCTTAAATGTTTTGCTTCCTCCAAGTCCTATAATGTCCTTTCTTCCAGAGTTGGATTCCTTTGTTGTCTCCTTGGACCACTGGAGGATTTAATATTGAAATGATGAGCTCTAGAGATGTGTTGTCAAGATAAATAAAATGTGTGTTTAAGCTTTATTATTCTGGTCCTGTTGATATTTCATCCAATTGAGTCGTGATTTACTGAAAACTATTGGTTTGGTTTCCTCCTTTTCTTTGTATTTCTTTACTCTCAATGCCCTTCCCAATGGCTTTTGTTTTTCAAGTAACATGCAAGAGGTGGGGGAGGGTATTTGCAGAGGAAGAGGAGGCAGGGCCTGCAAACAAAATCAGCAAACCCAGTACTCTGTTCTAATGAGAGCAAGTGGCCTTATGTTTCGGGTTGTGGAAAATTATTTCTGTCCTTAAAATATAAATATGTATAAGGGCATTGCCTCTTATTGCTTATGATTATAGGACAAATCATCCTTGTGGTACAGTAATAAATTTTGCTCAAGGCTGATTATTGTCCTTGACATCCCCTGAAGTTTTCGTAACAACTCAAAGATGAAGGTAGAGCTAAGAATTAAAAAAGAAAAATTACATATCCCGATACTGACATTGTAACATACAGATAGACACGTCATATACAAGTTTGCCTTAATTTCTAAAATAGGTATGCTATTGAAAACTTTATATTCATTTAAGAAACACTTCTAGGTCACCTCCTGTGTATCAGGCCTTATTGTGAGGGCTTTACAAATACTTATTTAATCTAACATTTTTATGAATTAGGCATTATTATGCATAAGAATGCCTAATCATTATTATTATTATTACCACTAATGGCATTATTACCATTAATTAACCCTACTTTAAGATGAAGAAACTGAGGAATGGAAAGATTAAGTAACTTGCCCCAGGTCACATAGCCAAGGATGGCACTTGAACTCAGGCTGTCAGGTTTCATGATCTGTGCTCCACTGTACTATGTCTCCCATTTTTGTTCATTAAACTTTTTATTTGTGCTTTTTTCAGTAGAAGAAATCCCATGGCAAATTTGAAATGCAAAAATCCATTTTGTTAAGTGAATTTTTATCCATCAAATTTATCTTGTATGAAAACTTCTTTTTCATAAACTGTTTTCCTTAAAATAAGATCTATATATAATTTCAAATGTCTTTGTAATAAATATAAAATATAAACATATGGAATCTTTCCCTCTGAGGAAAAAAGGATTTTGGTAATCATGTAAAACAGACTCCTTTCTACCATAAAAATTCATAGTCTTCTATCTGACGTTTGTGTTAGAAAATTCTAAAATTTCTTTTCCATTTCTATGCTTCATTTGAATCAAGCAATATGTGATAAAAAGTTCTGGCTGTTGGTCTGGCCATTTCTTTAAGAAAGGCAACCTTATCCACAATTATTTTTTCCTTGCCCCTCCCAGATTGTTTTCCAGTGAAGTAAGGGAGTAATCGTGTTAGATGGCCATATGGTAACAGTGAGCCATGTCACACACACCCACGAATGGTAAGTAAGCCACCAATAACTAAGATGACTTTCCATTTATGACCTGATAAGGACAAGTACTATCCTAGGTACAGATAGTGCATGTTGTAACATACAAACTGAGAGCTTGCTTTTGAATCCAAGGCAATTCTGACTGGTTTGCAGTGCAAAATCTGAATAGTTACACTTGCAGCCAGGTGACAAAAAGATGAAACCCACTCTGTCATATCTGTATATGAAAAACCCAGTCTGATGAATTTTAAGAAATCACCAGAATTTCCCGACAGCTTCCAGGTATTTTTTTTTTTTTATGTTTCTTTATTTTTGAGAGGGAGAGGGAGACAGTGTGAGCAGGGGAGGCGGGGGTGGGCCAGAGAGAGAGCAAGACACAGAATCTGAAGCAGGCTCTATCTAGTCTCTGGGCTGTCAGCACAGAGCCTGATGTGGGGCTCAAATGTGCGGATCGCAAGATCATGACCTGAGCCGAAGTCAGATGCTTAACCCACTGAGCCACCCAGGCGCCCCTCCAGGTATTTTCTTTTCCATGGAACACACACAGATGCTTTTCTGTTGCTCTTGGACAAATAGTGCATGTAATGAGAATGTGTCTGCTCCTTTTGTTTCATTCACATGATATTTTAATGATTGGAAATTTAGTCAGAATTGCTAAGGATTTGTTTGTTGCTGAAAATATGCAGGAATAAAAGGGAGATGTGTCCTACCCGGAACTAGAACAGTTGGTATTTTTCATCCAGTACCAAAATTTTAAAGAGTATCACCTGCCCTCCATGTCTTCCCTCGTACCTCAAATAGACAGCAGCCAACAACCACAAACTCTTATCTCCACTCCCAGAGGACTGTGGGAGTTTGATGACTCAGGTCATCTCAAAGAAAACACTGCATCTTAGAGAACAAGCTGTTTCTTTTAATTGGAACAACACAGTAGCAAACAATAATACATAATAGTGGCAAAGGTAAGGCCACGGGCGTATGACCTCACTCTCATTGTGATTTTCTTTCAGGGCTTTCTGGGAGGGTCCAGAGAGCAGATTTCCTGGGCAGCTGTACAGGTTCTCCAGAAAGGTCCATGTCTTTTACCCTCTCTTTTCATGAATGGATCAACACTGGGAGGCGAACAATTGAGTTGAGTGTATCATTTCCAACAATCACAAAGCTTTCACCACAGATTTCAAAAGAATATATTCCAACCACAATAAGCAATGAAATGTGAGCACTGAGAAAAAATCTATTGGATTTTTGAAAGGGCAGTTTCAGTTCTGTAAGAAGCAGCAACATTATCCACTTATAAAGCAAGCTAGTTCTCTAGTGATTTTAGCTCATGACATGTTACTTCTCACTTCTGTAGTTACCTACTCAGAGCCTGGTTCCTCTGATTTCAGCAGTAGGTTTCTGTTGAGTTGGTTGATTGGGTTGGTTGGTTAAGTTGACTGGAGTATGAGCAAGGACAATTTTCAGCTGCTGAAAAGATACAGCCATTGCCAAGAACAGATCCATTTCTTCCCTTTTCTGTGGAGATCAGCTATTGGATCAATTGTGGCTGAGAAGTGGGAGATGATCGGTCCTGTTGAGCCCAGGGAACCCTAGCAATGTCAGGCCTTTGGGTAGTCTAGGCCTTTCCACTCCAGGGCCTCCAGTACAATGTGTAAAGTGAGAATATCTACATTCCTGAAGTGGCCCAGTCAGGGTTTTATAGTTGGTCTCTCAATCTGCTCAAATGCAGGGTTACTGTGAAGCCTTATCCAGGAAACAGATAAAGATACTTTATATGGTCAGTGATCCCCATTTTATCTGGGAGATGAAGCACCGTTACCTTCATTAGCCAAAGAGCCCCATTTCACAGAACATGACTGTGTGAATTGGTCTAGGTCTTGTGGATTCATTTTTCCAGTAAGCAGACATTGAGATGGAGGTTAACATGTAGAAGTTTATAGAAAATACTTTTGTGATCAACACCCAGAGAAAGAAAGGTAAGGTCAGTGTAGGTTCCAGCCAATCCTATGGGGAATTGGAAGGATGGGAGGACCTTTCAGAGTTTCTCATACTTGGATGAGGGATCAGGCATTTATATACTCCACCCATCATCAGTTGGTGTGGCCTGTCCTTTGATGAGTTGTAAGCTTGGGCTAGGTGACTCTTCAGACACAATGTACATAGGGATTGAGACTTGAGAACTGTCTACCAGAAGCACTCCCAGTATCTGGGGAGTAAATCCTTCATTTTAAATGGGGAGTCTAAGTGGAATATCACAGTGTCTACCACACAAAGATGTGTCTTGAAGGCTATTTCCATACATGGTCCTTCATATTCAGAAGAAATCTCTGAGATGATAGACATACTCTATATCTGCACTCTATATCTGGCTAAGGCCACAAATGGTTATTAGGCATTTAAAATGTGTTGATAGTGATATCAAGAAACTAAACTTAAAAAATTATTTATTTTTAAGAGAGTGCAAGCAGGGGAGGGGCAGAGAGGGTGACTGAGTATCTGAAGTGGGCTCTGTGCTGACAGGCTGACAGCAGCAAGCCCCATGTAGGTTGAACTCATGAACTGTGAGATCATGACCTGAGCTGAAGTCCTACACTCAACTGACTGACTGAGCCACCCAGGTGCCCTGAGAAACTAAACTTTTAATTTAATTTTAAGTAATTTAATTTTTAAATTGATATATAATTCACATATCATAAAATTCACCTTTCTAAGTGTATAATTAAGTGGCTTTTAATTATATTCACAAAGTTGTGCAACCATAATGACCCTTTAATTCTAGAACATTTTCAGCACCCCAAAAAGAAACCCATACTCATTAGCACTCAGTCGCCATTCCTGCCTCTCCCCAGCTCCTTGTAAACATTAACTTATTTTCTGTCTCTGTGCATTTGAGTGACCTTATAGAACAAATTAGCAAGCTTTCTCTCGTCTTTTATTTTTTGAAGCATCTATGAAGGACTGGTTTTAATTTTTCTTTAAATGTTTGATAGAAGTCACCAGTGAAGACATCTGCTCCCGAGCTTTTCATTGTGGGAAAGTTTTCAATTACTGATCCAATCTCTTGTTTATAGGTCTATTTATGTTTACTTTCTGAGTCAGTTTCATTAGTGTGTATTTTTTCTAGGAATTTGTCTGTTACCTCATTTGGTGGCATTGTGTTTTTCTTATTATCCCCTTAAAATGTAATGTTTCATATACAGTATTTTTGTAAGGTTGATAGTAACATCTCCTCTTTCATTCCTGATTTTAGTAATTGGATCTATGCTATTTTTTCCCTTGGCCAGTCTAGCAAAAAACTTGTCAGTTTTGTTGATCTATAATCAAGAAATGGTTTTATATATATTCTCTATTGTTTTCCTTGTCTCTATTTTATTTGTTTCCTCTGTAGTCTTTATTATTTTCTTTCCCCCCTTGTTTAACTTTAGTTTGTTCTTCTTTTCTCTTAAGGGAGAAGGGTAGGTTGCTGATTTGAGATCTCTCTTCTTTTTAATATAGGCATTTACAGTGATAAATTTACCTCTATGCATTGCTTTAAATATATGCCATAAATGTGATGTTTTTGTTTACATTATCTCAAAATATATTACTTCTTTTGTAATTTCTTCTTTGATTCATCCCTTATTTAAAAGTTCGTTGTCAGTGTACCTGGGTGGCTCCGTCCATTAAGCGTCTGACTTTGGCTCAGGTCATCATCTCATGGTTCGATGATGACAGCTGGGCTGTTGGGCTCTGTGCTGACAGCTCAGAACCTGTAGCCTGTTTGGGATTCTGTGTCTCCCTCTCTCCTGTGCCTCTCCCCTACTTGTGCACTTGTTCTCTCTCTCAAAAATAAACTAAAAAAAAAAAAAAACCCTCAAAACAACAAAAAAAAGTTTGTTATTTTCCACATAGTTGTGTATTTCCCAAAATTTCTTCTGTTGTTGATTCCTAGTTTCATTTTCTCATAGCCTGACAATGTACTTTGCATGATTTCAATCTTTTTAAACTTATTGAGACTTGTTTTATGGCTGAACATGTCTATGCTGGAGAATGTTCCATATACATTTGAGAAGAATGTTTATTCTGCTGTCACTGGGTGAAGTGTTTATAGATGTCTCTTAGTTAATTTATATTGTTTTTCAAGTTTTCTATTTCCTTGATGATCTGCTATATAGGTTACTGAAGTCTCAAACCATTATTGCTGATTTGTCTGTTCTTACTTCATTTCTGTGATAAATCTCAACCTATTTGTGTCCTTGAATCTAAATTGTGTCTCCTATAAACATCATATAGTTGGATCATTAAGAAAAAAAAATCATTTTTGCCAGTCTCTGCCTTTTGATTTGAGTGTTTAATCCATTTACATTTAATGTAATTACTGATCAAGTATAAGTATAATTTATGTCTGCTGTTTTGCTATTTTTTCTATGTGCTTTATAAGTTGTTTGCTCATTCCTTTATCACTGGCTTATTTTGTGTTAAATACATATCTTCTAGTGTACCATTTTGATTCCCTTGGCTTTTTCTTTTTATACTTGAAAATGTTTTATGATTGCCTTGGAGATTAGACTTAATATCTTAATTTATAACAACTTAGGTTGGATTAATATGTACTTAATTTCCAATAGTATATAAAACCTTTGTTCCTATATAGCTCGGTTCCCTCCCTGCTCCACTGTGCTGTAGTTGCCTTATGAATTACATTTTTATATTGGGTGCCTATCAAAATAGATTTATAGTTATTGCTCTATGAAATTGCCTTCTAAATTAGGAGAAAAAATAGAGTTCGTGCAAAAAAACATCTTAAACTGTCATTTCTATTTGCCTACATACTTACCTTTGCCAGTCTTTTGTTTTTTCACATGGATGTGAGTTCCTGCATATAAGCCATATTTCCTGTTTCTTTACATGTCTTATAGTTTTTTGTTGAAATGTGAACGTTTTAAATAATGTGGTAACTCTGGAATCAGATTTAAACCCACTGCAGGGTCTGTTGTTGTTGCCTTTTGTTTGTTTAGTGGTTTTCCTGAATGAATTCTGTAAGTCTGCATTATTTGTCACTGTGACCACTAAAGTGTCTGCTTGATTACATTAGTAGTCAGCTAATGTTTGTACAGAGATTCCTTAAATTCCTGGAACCAATAAGTCTCCCAGGCTTTATCGAGAGGCTCTGTGTGAGCGTTGGAGCATGCCTTCTACCATTTGGGCAGACAGTTTATAACTCTGCTTTAGCCTGTATTTCCTGCTTGCACAGAGCTTTAGGGTCAGCAAAAGGTGAGAATTTAGGGCTTCCTCAAGTCTTTTCTGGGCATGTGCACAGCCTTACTCATGTATACAGCCTAGATTCTCAGAAATATATTAGAGCTTTACAAAGCATCACTTTTCAGCTTTTCCTTAAATATTTTTTGCCCCAATTGTTAGTGTTGCCTTAGGCAGGTGTGATATTAAACAATTGCCACTGATTGTTTTCAACAGATGACTCCTGTCTTCACTGATCAAACTGTGAGTCAGGTCAAATAAAGGCAGGACCTACAAATGGAGCTTGCAGGTATTTTGGGGGAGCTTCAAATCTGTTCTACTTCTAGTGGATGTTAAGCTGCTGTTTTCAAAACTAGTTTAGTGGTAAGCCTGTTTTGTTGTTGTTGTTGTTGTTGTTTTAAGGTTCCTGCGGAGCTGAGAGAGAAGGATTGGAATTGGGTCAGTTAAAATGCTACAAAATCTAGTCATTCTTACCAAGAGCAAGTATTTTCTTTTTTATCCATGTTCTTCAGATTATTGCAAACCTTTGGGTAATTTCCAGAGTTCTAAAGACGGTAATGTTGACCATTTTTTCCAGTATTCTTGTTGCTTTTATGGAGGATTAGATTTTCAGAAGTCCTAGTCTGGCTTTGTCAGTGTCGCTCCAACAGAGTATTAGGTGTTGTGCTGTTCAGGTCAGATTTAGAGCCTTGAAGAAGACTCGCCCTCCATAGAGTTGATGTGACTAGTGAAGACTCCAAGAGAAAGGTGTGGTAAGCCTTGGATGATATTCAAGCTGAAGTTACATTAATCTCAACATTATACAGTGCTTCATTCTTTTTTTCAAAGAATTCTCTTAGCAGGAGATAGAGGGACACGTGAGTACTGGGTAAAAGTTGATGTCTACAATAACACAAGTCTTCAGTTTTGGCTCAGAAAATAAACATCCTTGCTAGTAGGTGTGCATGGTTTGAGCATTTGTCTGGACTTTCTCATACTTGGGACATCAGAAAGGATTTCTAAATCTTTTATTTTTTCAGTTTTTACTTCTTTTGAGAGAGAGTAAGCACAAGTAGGGGAGGGGCAGAGAGAGAGGGAGAGAGAGATTCTGAAGCAGGCTCTGCACTCAGTAGAGAGCTGATGTGTGTTTTGAACCCATGAACCGTGAGATCATGACCCAAACCAAACTCAAAAGTTGGACGCTTAACCGACTGAGCTACCCAGGTGCCTCAAGGATTTCTAAATCTTGATCTAAATCACCTCCTTATTAATAAACCACTTATTTGGGTTTCCTGGGTGGGTAGAATGGAGACCTATGGAGTGTGCAGACAATATTATGGCAAATACTGTTGGGCGTAGGGTGGTGTTTCCAAGAAAACAAAGGCATTATGGGTAGAGAGCCAGTAGAGGACCTGTGAACAATGATAATGATAGCTCCTTGGTGTAGTTTGATTTGGATGTTTTTTTTTCTTTCTTCCCACTACAGAGGGTACCTACGACCATTATTACTCACTTAGCACTATGCTTGGTATGGATGGCCATCTGCTATTGGACTTTCAAGGCCTGGTTTACAAAGTTGCCTTAGTTTATTATGATTTGATACAGAAACAAATGCTAACTATTACCAATTCCACATGGATGCATAATGATTCTCAGTAGCTGAGCATGGGGTACACTGGGGGACAATGCAAGGTGAGGTTAGTGAGTTCTCTTATACTACTGGGCCATGGCTGTTTCTAGAGTGGGTATGATGCTCTAGGCCTAATACCTGTGTACTAAATGACTGCTTCTTCATGATTAGGTGCTGCAAAGGATGAAGAGTGTGCTCTGGGAGCACCAGCAGTAGGTGAACCAGAGAAGTTGGTTACATATGTTTCTTTCTCACACTTAATCTCCAGTAAGGAGCTGAGAATAAGTACCAAACCTCGCTTCATAGAAAATTTAAGAGGAAGGGGGAAGGTTTGGTATGTAGGGTTTTAGGATGGATTGGGATTTGTTACATGAGGTGTAACATATGTTCTTTATAATGATTAGGACAATAGACTAGCCCCACAAAAAAAATTCTCTTTCCTGGTTAGGATTTTACTGTGAACTACCAGCAATTTTTTCCTGTGTAGAGCTGCAATATTAACAGGAAGCTGGGCAGTCTGATGGGTTTCCCCTCATCTCTGAGGACAATGGAGTATGAAGAAATGGGAAGGTAAGAACATTGGGAAGATCTGAGTGCCTCTCTCTGTTGGCTGAGCTCTGCGGACTGTGAGCCTTACTCCTGACATTGTGTTTATACCCACACAGCATTGGATGTATGGCCACTGGGTAAAGGACTTTCAGACCTAAGCCCTCAAATGATTCCCTGTTTTGGTTGAGGCCTGCCCAGCAGCAGCACTATGGACCAGAGCCTATCAAAAAAATAATTAATTAAAAAAAATCTCTCACTAGATCTGTGGCTGATGCTAGAAGTGGGGCTGTGTGGAAACAGGAAATTTAGTTGGAAGTTGAGTCTGAGAAGCTCGAGCAGAATGTACATTGGAGTTTCTAATATTTGTTGTAGGGCCAGAATAAGGAAGGTGAATATGAGAGCAGAAACATAAAATAGAACCTCCATCTGTATTTGGAATGGTCAGCACTTACTGATACGCCTACAGGGGTGGGAAGGTTCCAGGCACCAGGGAGTTGTTCTGGTAACTCACTTAATTGTTGCTACAATTTAGGACATAGGAACAACTGTTCCCATCATTTTACAGATGGGGACACTGAGGCAGGGCTAGTAAATGGTAAAACCAGGATACTAACTCTGGAACTCTGGGTCCATGGCTTGAGCACTTGACCACTATTCTGTTGCCTCTCATGACACACCTTGCCTATGGCTTTCATGTGCACACTTCAGGGCTAAAGTGAGTGGATTCAGTCAGGGCTGGAGTGGGCTAGTGGCACCTGCAAACAATGACGTGCAGAAATAGAATTTCTAGAATGGAATTAGGCAGGCTGACGCAACCTGATACTGAAAGAAATAGGATCTCATGGTCCTAGAAAGGATGAGATCCAAGGTACAGTTGAAGGCTTTAACTGAGGCAAAGAGAAAGGACAGGACACTTACTGAGTGGCAACAGAAATGCATCTTGTTGACTCTAATGGGCCCAAGTGATGTTCATGTCTTTCATTTCTGTCACTAATATACCAATCATTTCCATTCATCACATTGTTCTTGGTCAATTCTGGAGTCAGCCATTTTAGGTTTCATTCTGGCACAACCTTGCTGAGATTCAGTTTTTTCACCTGTAAAATGGGATGAGAATTGAATAAAAGAATTCATTTGTAGGTCTTGGCACTGAGCCCAGCACACCCAAAGTCCGGATTGATGTCCGTTTGCTCTCTTGAGACATCCCTCTGCCCTGTCCCCATCATACCTACCTGCATATCATAGATATCTGATGCATATTTGATGACTGCCTAAGTGATGTCTAGTCTTACACAAATGTGCAGAGTCCTGGAGGCTCAACTCAGGAAACGGAGCAAATTAACATATTCACAAGTGTCCCTTCATCACCTTCCGTTCTGGAGCAACGGCTAACTGGTGCATCAGAAGCAACATCAAGCTCTGTGTTGACAGAGGCACCGTCTGCACGAGCTTCCGCTGCAGTGTCAGCACTAGACACCCAAGATGACAATTAGGAAAAAGAACAAACAACTCCAGGGGAAAGGTGTCCTTAAAAGTGGTGAGCAGCAGAGTAAACAAGCAAATGGCTATAAAGGGATCAATCATTCAATCACCACTGATAGCCTGCCCTGTCCAGGGGGATATTATCTGTCGGATGCAGCTGTGGAAAGGTGATCTCAGGACCTGCATTGGGTTCCCAGGCCTGTCTCCAATCTTTCTCTAGTCTTAAGAAAAATCAGTTCACCTCTTTGTGGCTTTCAGTTCCATTAATAACGGCCTACTGTTATTGAGCACTTACTATGTACCAGGCATGGTTTGATTTTAGTGATACCCCTAGAAGGTAGGTAATATTAACTATTCTAATGTTTCATATGAGGAAACTGAGTCACAAGGAGGTTAAGCACCTTTCCCAAAGCTGGGGTTCAAATCCGGACAGCATAGGTGTAGAGTCCATTGCATCAGCACTAAGCTTTCCTGTTTCTCATGTTCTAGAAGGATGAGCAAAACTGTTTGCAAAATTAGTGAAGCAAATTTGTTATTAAGTGCTTGGGAATCCTGTTTGCATTTCTTACTTGGAAAGGCTGAGCATATTACAGTTGTTATATGTCAGATGTAGAATAACTTTCTCGAATGCTTCTAACTGAATGCACGGCCTTGATGCACTTCAGTCTGTTAGATGAAGTGACCCAATATTTCTTTAATGCTCTCTTGCAAATTATGAGTCAGGGATTCATTATGACCATACATTGCTTATCTTGAGCTGGCAAGCGCCCAGAACAGTTTTATATATTCTCCCAAGGCTAAGAGCTAATGGAGCCAGCCCTCCAACTACCCAGGAGAACACGAAAGCTTCAAGACGAGGTGTAACACCAGCATACACCTGCATGTCATCAGTGCAGTCATTCACTGAGCAGACAAGAACAGCCTGCCATCATGTCTGCTTATTGTCAACGCTGAAGAGGTATTGACAGTGTTGAGACAGGCTGTCACTGGAGGAAACTGAGACCGAGTCAACAACCAGAAGAACATCCACCCCAATGGAACCTGTTCCTCGAGGTGCTACGTCAAAACACGTATGGAGGGCCTACGTACACAGGCAATCCTCTCCCCCTGCCTGCTCAGACACGAAGGCTGTGGGCTCTGTACACAGTAGGTAAAGTATTGCATGGCCACATGGGTGAAGAAATGACTACTGAACTGAGTTCAACTTCAGAATGTAAGTGGGGCCAGGATCTGTTTTCCTAAGGTAGAGTTGAATTCTACTCCTCTCCCACACACAGATCAACTAGGAACCACTAGAAAGCGATATCACAGCCTTGCTGGAAGACCAACCTCTTTTTATTGAGAATTTAAGACTTTGCAGCTTTTTTGAGGGAGGCCGGGCCTCACTCACTCACGGTGAGATCGCATTAATTATGTGAACATATTGTTAATGAACGGATCCTAAATGAAACACCAACATTCTTAGTAACATAAGTGACTTGGTGTATTATGGAATGGTAATGAAAAATATGAATCCATAGCATCTGAGAATTCAAGTTATGTGGGAGAAGTAAGAAAAAATAGAATTCATATTAATATCTCATTGGACAAAGTGAGATAAGAGTAAACAGAGAGAGGGAGGGAAAGAATCCGTGTGTGTGTGGGGGGTGTGTGGGTGTGGTGTGCGCATGCACCATCTTTGTCTCAAATTTGTTCCACATTTGCTTGGAGTCCCAATTGCTTAGGGGAAGATGAGCCTGCTCCAGGTCTCACGGAAAATAGTTCCCTCCTTCATTGTTTGGAATTCAGACTCTGCCAGTGGTGGAGGGAAACTTCTAAACACAATTCCACTATCAAGAGGTACAGTGAGTGAGTCAAAGGCCTGGATCAGCTTGGCCTGAGATGATAGAATCAGAGGTAGGTCATAAATCTCCAGCTGTGTTAGAATGTTTGCCGTGATGCAGAATGAGCCACTGGCCCTGTTTGCGACAATATCCCTGCAGGGGTGATGGATGAGCCAGACTGACATCAGAACAGGTGGGAATATTACAAGGAATATTAACGAGGAGCCTGATGAAAGAGCCCCGGCAATTAAGTCCATGGGAGAGGCTTAATTCAAGTCATAAAAGACATTGTAGACTGTAGATATCTTTCCATTTGACCAATTAAAAAAGGCAGACCATACTTGGAGTGGTAACCTGAGAGTATTCCTAATAAGTCCATGACATACCATATTATTAGAATGAAAACTTGAGCTTTGCTTTTTTCCAGATAATTGGGTGACTGGCTGACTTTTTTAACAATCCTTGTCAATTGCTGATTGCTTTCACTTAACTATATTACTACCATTCATAAAGCTGTTATTGATTATAATCCTTCAGAGAATGGGGATTAGTTTGTTGGTATAATCTGTTTGATGTCTAGGGAAGGGTTAGTCAAAGTATGAAGTTAAATGGCACCTGAGGCCATGGTGGATAATATCTTGTAACTCTGTCTTTCTCCCTTCCTCTCTTCCTCTCTTCACCTTGCCTTCCCCTCCTGTTTTTCTCTCCTCCCCTCCCTTTCTCTCTTCTTCCCTCTCTCCTTCTTTTCTATTTCCTATCTCTCCTCACTTTCCTCAACTTTGTTCAGTCTTCTACTCTGTCGCCTTCACTGCTGACCCTTCCTAACATCTGACTACCTATTGGGCTCCTGTGGACCTCACTTTGTGTATCTGGTATCAGGTATACTTTCTGCAGTGTTGATCACCTGAGATGCGGCTAAGGAAGGCTGAGAGCAGCCACCTTAGACTACAGCCACCCACATGGAAATGGTAGCAAAATATTGGAAGAGCGAACTGCTGAGGTGCTACAATTAAGAATGTTTAATAGACACATGGG
The DNA here is from genome assembly GCA_017311185.1 of Proteles cristata cristata. Lineage (NCBI taxonomy): Eukaryota > Metazoa > Chordata > Mammalia > Carnivora > Hyaenidae > Proteles > Proteles cristata. The sequence continues at coordinate 66,247 of JAESUZ010002737.1, read as the reverse complement.
GAATATGTCCTAGGGTTGATGCCTTTTATCTTGTAATGAAATGAGGAATCCATTTTCACTTCAAACTCAGTCTGAAAGCCACTCTCCTTGCCCAAAATAAAAACAATATAAGCCACCGATCTTATGTCTTCTGTAGCTGTCAGAACACATTGCACGGGAGCAGAACAAGTCACAGCCAACGATGCCAATGAGAGGGAGCTCCAGTTAGAGAAAAAGATGTAACAGAATGGAGGTATCATGTACATAGAAGTCTTAGTAACTGAGGTCAGGCTTTTAGAATGTGTTTCAGAAGAAGCCAACTCTTAATGCTATCTATAAAAATCTGTACTTGTGTCAACGTTGACAATCGGATGAGCAGAGAATGCAATGGAATATGATGTAATAAGGAACCTGATAGGTGAAAATGGCATCCCAGGATAGACCGATGCATGACAAAAAAAGAAAGGAGCACATAGAAGAAACTGGATGAGGCAAAAGAAGAGAAATCCAGGTCCTGATAAGAACAGTGGTGATTCTTGGTACTGATAACTCCTTAATGATATGAAATTAGAAATTCATATTCAAACCCTAATCTGGGTCAGTTGTAGTTTAATGTCTGTAATTATGCTTAAGATTAATTCTAGAGCAGATTGTCTCAAACTTGGCTACATTTGGACATGGGGCACATGTCAGAATAGTGAAATCAGAATATCTGGGAGTGTTGCCTCCCCTTCAGTGTGGGGAAAAAAATGTTTCCAGGTAGGTCAGTCAAGATTGGGAACCACCACTCCAGAGTAGAGACGATTTTTAAAAAATTTTTTCAATGTTTATTTATTTATTTTGAGGGTGACAGAGAGCACGAGTGGGGAGGGGAAGACAGAGATGGAGACAGAGAATCTGAAGCAGCCTCCAGGCTCCAAGCTGTCAGCACAGAGCCCGACACAGGGCTCAAACCCAACAAGAGGTGAGATCATGACTTGAGCCGAAGTTGGATGCTCAACTGACTGAGCCACCCTGGCACCCCCAGAGTAAGGAGTATTTTGATTTTATTTCAGAGTGTGTGTTCAGATCTGTTTAATAAAACTTTTGTTGTTTTCATAAAGTACTGTGTTGAGCAGCCCTTTGCAAAGTGAGTTCCGCGGAACACTAGCCTTTTGACATATTGCAGAAGAAGAAAAAGAGTTCTTTGGTCAAGAAGTCTGGGAAGGGTCTAACTTTGATGACTCACAATGTTTATTGGCATATTAAAGACTTTGAGCACTTCTGACATATAAAATTTTACATAATTGAGTACTTCTCAGCCTTTCTCCAACCTCCTAGAATGGGCAAAACAGGAAGCCCTACAGCTTGAAGTTGATTGGTTTGGATGATGATTCAGCTGGGCCTCCAGTCTGTCTTCCAGCTCTGCTACTAGTTCTGTGTCTTTAGGCAACCTACTAGCTCTCAGTGAGAACAGTGAGTGAACATTCACCAATGTTAAATATTGGAAAGCACTCTACAATATCACCACTTTTCCAATTTCCTGTTAGACATTACTGCTTCAGTATCTCACTGACTGTTCAATCTCAGCAAGATTAAACAGTACATATTTGTTTCTCATTGAAACAAATCCCACTGCTTGGTTTTCATATTGTTTTTTTTTCTTCTAGGATTATCAGCCTTATGGTTACTATGGTCTTCAAACCTACATGTCACCTGTAAATTCTTCTCATTACTTATGGTTCACATTTCATCTGATTGATGGCTTCTTAATGTTGTTCATAATAGTCATCGCATCCTTTACTTTCAATTCCTGATGCTTTCCTCATACGATCAGGACTTTCTTTAAACTGGGACTATTGGAATGGCCTCTTATATGTGTTCTTTTCTCCAAGACAGCCAGCTTAGTAGTAGCAGATTAATCTAATAAAAATATCCATTTGAAGATATTCTCTGTCTATAGTTCTAGTCTTAAAGGAAAGCCTATATCCCTAAGCTGAGAAAATGGCTGCCATAGCTCCAGCCATCATGTTTGAGTTTCCACATATAAAGAAGGAAAGAAAGAAAAAGCGTAAAAGGAGTCCACCATCTGAGTCAACCCTCTTTAAAGAACTTTCTGAGAAGCCCCAAGTACCAGTTGTCTTAGGCCCAGGCTTTATAAGGCTCACTCTGGCCCTTCTGTGGATGTGCCCTCTGCATTAAGAGTTCTTTATCCACTAAGCCAAAGGAAATACCCACCAGAAGTGCACCTACTCTTTCTAGACCGTGCTGTGAGTGCTCTGGAATTCTAGCCAAAAGGGGCCTGAGCCCACTTCTAGGTCTATACAGTTGTCTTCTATGGGTCTATCTTCCTGCACACAGAATGTGCCACTGGGTGTGCATAACCACAGGCCTGGGAGTTGGTGGAGGGGAGACTGTATATGGGAGATGGGTGAGCAAAGCTATAGATGGAGTGTGGAGGTGAAGACTGGTATGTCCACATGCATGGGTGTCAGTACCCTTGCTCTGTGGGCTGGAGCTGAGGGTGGAAAAGGAAAGTTAGCAGGCCAGCTGGACTGAGTCTCCACATGGCTTGGAACTTGAAAGAGACCATGTATTCCGGGCCTTCCAGATGTTAGAAAGGTACATTGGTCAAGGCAGCGGTATGAAAACTGTTTTAGTTAGCAGTTTGGCAACTCAATTTATGATCAAAGATTTAGACATCTACTATGTGGACCATTTGTACTTTGTTCCCAGGCCAAATATTAGGGACAGGCTTGGATGTACACTTTCCATTTGCCATTCCTTGACCACCATCTTTGCAAGGGAGATTGGGAGAACTGGTTCTCTCTCTAAGCTGGAGGATGAGTTGAATGGATACTGGATTTGGGGTAGACAGCCAGCAGCCTATGCCATGTGTGTCTGTGAGGGATGTTGGAAGGAAACGTGTCTTTGCTTTTCCCCCAAAGTATTAACAATTGCCTCCTTATCATAATAAGTGATATGAATTTGCAAACATGAAAACTGAGAGTTCATCCATGCAAATGTGGAGCTAATTTTTAGCATACACAATTTGGTAGTGGGCCTCACATTAACAGCAAGGCGAAGGTAAAGGTAAATAATACAGAATCCCCCCAGTGGGTGCTGGGTGAGTGGGAATGGAGAGCTGAAGCACCTGAGAGAACTGTCAGTGCTGTGCTCCTGAAAGGGCAGCCCAGAACACCCCAGGGGTGAGAGCTGCGATGTCTGTCAGCCACAGCCACAGGGTCAGGAAAGGAATGCAGGATGATAAGAGGAAACTGAGGATTAGGGAGGAAACCCAGTCTAAAAAGAAGCCTGGATAATTTAATTGAGTAGGTACTTCCCTGTTGAGCTGGTAGAAGTTACTCATGACCAAAGCATTTTAAATAAAGCCTGTAGTGGATCCAAAAGGGAATATTTAATGTGGTTTTGGATACTTAGCATGTAATAAATTTCTTCCTGTCTGTTGATCCCTTGGGTAATGAATGTTAACAAAAACAACCCCAAAAGATATATAATCTGCAAACATTAGTGATTAATGTTTGTGATCTGTGAACACAATGTTAGGATTGACTGAAAAGAACACATTTCTTTACAAGTAAAATGCTTTCAGGGCTTGTGATCTTTAATAGAAATGTTCTAAGTAAGAAAGACAATCTCTCTTTGTACTTCTTTGGTGAGGAAAACAGAAATGCAAAGTGTCAATAAAGGCACGGGTATTGGATAAGTGGAAAAGCTGAGTGTCTAGAGAAAAGATGTGTTTCTTGCATGAATAACTTCCGAACAATCTGCTGAAGGAGTGATTTTGTATCAAGCTGAAACCCCAAACCAGCATCATTTTAATTTGCCAAGCACCTGTGAAGGAATACAGCTGCAAGGCCATGAGAAAACAATAGAACTGTGACAGTTCATTAATATAAACCAGCAATAGATTTATTTGGAAAAGTCATTGATATAGAATTACCCTGGAGGATGCAATGACATTCTTGAAGCAGGCCAGCAAGCAGCTAACTAAGATTATAGATGTGTGCACATCATTTGAAACCGAACAGTAATTTGGTAACTATTACGATTTATTGTGTATGTCAAACAGAATAACAAATGTGTAAAGAGCCATGATTGCTTGAGGAAAGTTAGGTTTGTGTCGTATTTGGTTGTTTGGCTTTTTGCATGCAAGGTTATTTTGTTCTGGAAAATCAAGATAATGGTGTTGCCTCTAAAATGATTACTTGCGTGTATATACACGTAGAAGGAAAATATGAAAGTACGCATTCTTGTCTAACAACTCTGAGCCTTAATGTAATGCTGATAAGAAACTAAAGAAGTTGTTTATTGCAATCGAGTGTCAGTGGTGACTACAAATATTTTACGTATGATAAGTCATAAGCAATCTGGCTTGCATAAAATGAAAGGTATCAACAGATCTGGAAGCAGAGAAATAGATCTGCTCACTGCTCACTTTTATTGCAAACAGTAAAATGTAACTCTAGAAAATGAGAAGAAAGCAGGATTCTTTTATATACTTGAAGCATCTGGGAAAATCTCAGTGTCTGGCACAGATGCAGCAGGCCTGTCCATTGAACTTGTTCCCAGCCACGAGACAGGCCACATTAGCAGATAGTGTAGGAGCAAATGGAGAGAATGCCCCCACACCTCTACCATTTCCTCTTTAAACGCAAAGGAAACGCAACAGTCCTCCAGCTAATATCCTTAGGTGGTTTTCTTACTCTGTCCACCACCCATAGTCAGCATCCCCGGTACTGTTAGAGTCACTGGAAGGAAACTGGCTGGCCTAAAGGGCTAGATGTCACGAGTTAGTTTATGGTGACCACTGTGGACTCGCTGAGTGGGTAGTAGCGGGAAAGGATGCCATAACAACGTTGCCAACCAGTGGGGCCTGGATTTTTACCCAGTAAAGGTGGTCATGCTACACTTGTGTTGGCAAGGGACGCAGGGAACGTAGCGGGTATGTATGAATCCTTGGCCACTGGGAGGGAAGGAGTTTAGAGACCAGGAGCATCTCACTGGTCCCTTCAACTACTATCTTCATGCTTAAGATACTAAAGCTCTTTTTCCACTTTTAACCCAAAAAAAAGAAAAGTGATCTCATATCCAGGAAAGATCTGATTTGAAATAGAAAAATCTGGGATTTGGGAGAGCCAATCCATTAAGAGACAATTTAAATGGATGCTTCTAAAGGACGGCTCATGCATTAAATTATTTGTGCTGCACGGTTCTTAATTTTAGCATTATTTCATTCCTCTTTCAAATCCTCTGCTTCTAAAAGACTTTTTGAGTACTTGGAGTTGCAAAGAATATTACTTGATGGGAGAACACCCAAATGTTTCTCATTTTGTCAAATTCTCTAATGGCGCAACTTAGAAACACAACTTTCCAAACAAATGCCACCATTTTTGTTTTGTTGTTGGTTTGGTTTTCCCATCATGATTGAGAAGCATTCTGAAAATACAAAGCAATGATAAAATTCTCCAGGTTTCCCCTGTACCAATAGGCTAACACATTCAAAACAAAGACAAGTTACATAATAAGTGAAAGATGTAGGATTTCCTGTAAAGCTGTAGTTACCACATCGACCTGAGTCGTTCAGAATAACTAGACAAGGTGTGGATATGAATTGTAGCACCTGCCCTAGTTCAGCCCTACGTCTTTCAGGTGGGGCAAACTCCATTTCTGGCTCATGTGTGACAATGCAAGTCCCAGACAACAAATTTCTGCTTACAGTTGTTGACAAGTGTTTGAGAAAAGAAAACAGAGGTCGGAACCTAGAAACATTTGATGTATGGACATATTCTATTTGCATATTGCCTATAAAATGGCAGGCAACGTTGTACTTGACACTTATGCCTTCAAAGTTGGATTGGCAACTTTTCTTGAAAAATTAGAAGGTATAATACCTGGTCCATTAGACGATCTAATAATGATCTGTTATTGTAACTATTGGGGGGTTGGGAGGGGCAGTTTTTCTCAGGTGGGGCAGAGGCTCTCTGTTAATCTTTCCAGGTGACTCTCCATGTCTGCTGATTTCAGCTATTCACACATGCTACTGGGACAGAGATCATCAATCTGATTTATTCTAAGCCTCTTGTCTCCAAAGATGGCCCAGTGCCCTAAGCAAGACCAGCTACACAGTTGCAGGGCCCAGTGCAAAATGCAGAGATGAAACCTATTCAAAACTTATTAAGAATTTCAAGGGGTGCCTGGGTAGCTCAGTCGGTTAAATGCCTGATTTCGTCTCAGGTTATGATCTTGCAGTCCATGAGTTCGAGCCCCATGTCAGGCTCTGTGCTGACAGCTTGGAGCCTGGAGCCAGCTTCAGATTCTGTGTCTCCCCCTCTCTCTGCCCTTCCCCTGCTCTCTCTCTCTCTCTCTCAAAAATAAATAAACATTAAAAAAAAAAAGAATTTCAAGATGATGACAACAGAGAATTAAACCACATGTGGAGCCCTTCTAATTGTGGGGCCCTCTGTGTATGAAGCCAGCCCAGGGCATCAGATTGCTTTGGATCCAGAGGCTAAAGAACTGTGTTGAGTGGTTTTCCTGAAAGATAAAAAGTTCTGAAAGATTTCTGAAAGAGCTTATTATCCTGGAAGGAATTGCAGCAGGCAAATCAATTCTTAGCACATTCAAGTAAAAGGGCAGAGATATCTTAAAGCCTTTGTTTGTTTGTAGAATGCTTAAAAGTTAAGTTTTATTAAAAATAAATATTTTTAAGTGATAAGAATAGTACTTATGCACAGTAAAAAATTCAGTAGTATAAAACATAGAAAATGAAAAACAAATCTTTTGTTCCTTCTCAGAGCTTTAAACTCAAATCCAAGTTGCATCTTACATATCCTATCACAGATCAGTTTTTTTTTACGTATCCTTCTAGAAGAATCCTACATGCATTCATTTGACACAGATGAGAACACACTATGTATTTTTTTATTTTTAAATATTTAAAAAAATTTTTTAAATGTTTTATTTATTTCTGAGAGAGAGAGAGAGAGAGAGAGAGAGAGAGAGAGAGAGAGCGAGCAGGGGAGGGTCAGAGAGAGAGGGAGATATAGAATCTAAAACAGACTCCAGGCTCTGAGCTGGCAGTCAGCACAGAGCCCGATGTGGGGCTTGAACCCATAAACCAGTGAGATCATGACCTGAGCTGAAGTTGGACGCTTAGCCAACTGAGCCACCCAGGTGCCCTACTTTTTAAATATTTTTTAAAATACTTTACTTATGAGAGAGAGAGACAGAGACAGAGGACAAGCAGAAGAGGGTCAGAGAGATAGGGGGGGAGACCCAGAATCCGAAGCAGGCTCCAGTCCCTAGGCTCCGAGCTGTCAACACAGACCCTGATATGGGGCTCAAACTAACAAACAGTGAGATCATGACCTGAACCAAAGTAGGACACTTAACCAACTGAGCCACCCAGGCACTCCTGGTTTTATTTCTTAATAAATACTTGGAAATAAGAACATAGTAAATCATAATACTATTTCAATATAATATGCATATTGTGTGGGTTATATAAAGTTAAAACAATGCTTTCTTCCAGTATCAATTCTGTGAATTAAGCAAATATCTTTTGTAGAGTTTCTAGAAATTTACAGTCTGATTTATTCAGTAGTGCCCTGTTAATAACAACTAACCTAGTAAGAATGGTTCTATTATTTTGAGGTATGTAGCATTTTTTATTATTTGGATACCTATTTTACACTGTTGAAAACTTGTGACACTTAAAGATAATATTCATTAACCATTAACCTATGTCACCCCCTACCTCCTTGACCTCAGATTATTTTTTATTTCATGGCCAATCAAAATTATTTTAGCTACGGAACGTTTAAACACTTAACCGTTCTTCCCACAGCTATGTTCCCTCAAACAAGCATTTGGCATTAGCCTTGGATTACATGAAATAATGTGTGAGACTGCCGTCCATAACTTACAGAAATTTTATAGAAGAGCCCGTTTCTTGAGACTAAGAGATTTAGTTTAACCTGAAATTCTTTTTTATATGTTTCTAAATTTTTTTTGAATGCTTATTCAATTTTGAGAGAGTGTGAGCAGGGAAGTGGCAGAGAGAGGGGTACACAGAAACTGAAGCAGGCTCCAGGCTCTGAGCTGTCAGTACAGAGCCTGACGCAGGGCTCAAACTCCTGAATCATGAGATCATGACTTGAGTCACAGTTGTATGCTTAGCCAACTGAGCCACCCAGGTGCCCCAAGAACACAATATATTTAACATCTGAACTTAAAAAACATTTTTCAAGTAACTTAGGGAACATTCTGTTATCACTGCATGAAACTTATCTTAATCTTTTAAACAACTGCATACTATTCCATTTCATGGATACCTAAATATGCTTAATCAAGTCTGAAAAGATGAATGTCACATTGTTTTCCTTACTTTCGTTTGTTCCTTTGTTTTGTTGTTATACAGAACCACTGTTAAAATACATGTGTTCTCTGCCTCATGTTGTTGGTCGAGATGTTTGCGCAGTCCTCTTTTCCCGATAATTTGGATTCTTGTTCAAATGTCATTCAGAACAAACCCTCTCTCTTTCATTCTTTTCCTCTTTATTTCATACCACTTTTCATGATCTGAAATGAAATGAAATAGTTGCTTATTTGCTCAGATAAGTTGCATGAAGGCAATGTTTTGTCTGCTTTATTGACTATTGTATCCCTACTAGGGATGTCCATGCTCTGTCACACGTGGGGATTTAGGAAATATTTGCTTAATAAATGAGTAAAAGCTTTACATACACATTTTCCCCTTCGGATGGAGTTAAACGTGCTGGTAATGCAAAGCCAAAGGTCCCACGCATGTCATTCTTTTCCTAGAAAGTGGGAAATTGCTTCACCAGAGGTTGCAACCAGTGTCTACTTCTGCTAACGTTCCTGTTTATTCTCACTGTATTCAACATCACTTTTAGAAATACTTCTCTGTCTTCAAGTTTTTTTTCCCCCCACAGTTCATTAAATATGGCCTGTATTTATGGGCAGAGTTAGTATTCTGTAATATGAAGTTTGGGTGGAGGGGGATAAAAAGAGACAGAAAAGTCTGGTAAAATTATAGGCTTTCTTTCTATAGAATGCTCCACGAACTAGTGCACCGGTCTGCATATTTAATGCTGTCACACTTGCACGATGGCCGACCTGTCTGCCTGGTGAGCTCATTAGCCCTCCTCTACCTGATAGCATCCTACGCATTCTGTTTCCAAGGACCTGCTCAGAGGTCATTTTTCTCCTAAGAACATTTTCTCTAATCCCCCTTCTTCCATCTCAGCCAGTAAGAAATCACCACTCTGTGGCAGGTCGGTGACCCTATCTGGTCTGCCTCAGTCCGCCTTACCGCCTAGCCGGTGGGGGGCAAGCTTGGCCCTTCCACAGGACTATCTGATCCTCATGTGATGGAAAAATCTCGTATCTGGAAGCCCTCCCCATTTGAATGTCGAAATGATGACCTCATAGGGCATTTTGAACACCACAGAGCACTTTCTTCAGAGAGTCCAGCTGCCAAGCCCCCCGGCTCTCGCTCTACTCTTCCTAGAGTGCCCCAACCTGACCTGGCCCCCAGGGCTCTGCGCGCTCTGAGATAAGCAGAGCAAATACAGTAGCAGGCTGGCCCCAACGTCACTACCCTCCAACGCCCCCGGGCCTGAGGACTCATTTTAAGCCCACCTGGGGGTTTGGCCAGTACTTTATCTGTGTCACCCATATCTCCTCAAAGTATGAGCAAACAAAACCACAGAGCTTTATCAGGAGTTGTAATTCCTTACATCTCTCTTATCACTTGAGATTACCCAATCCTACCAGAGCTTCAGGGATCTGTGCGCAGGATAACAGGACCCTTCTGGTAGCTCGTGGTTTTATCGCCCTCACAGCCCTTGAGGAGCTGGAGAGGCTTTCGTTTCCACCCTGGTATTTTTCCTGATACATTTTTTTCAACTTTTCTAAAAGGTCTGTCCTCATTACATGGGTTAATTGTTTTTAGGAGACTTCTTGCCTCACATTTGGCCGGCATTTGTGTCTGAAGCAAATAAATAAAAACATCTGTGATTTAGGAAGCGTTCCCTGTAGTTCAGACTCTAGCACGGTCCCGTTGCACCTTCACCCTGCCCTGTGTGAAAGACACCGGCGCCATTTCATAAAGGAGGAAACTGAAGCTCAGGTCAGGGAAATGATTCCTCCAAAGTCACACATTTTGAAGTATTGGAGCATGAATCTGAAGGCGGGAATACTATGGACTCCAAAATGTAATGTATCCACTCTGCTGGTGTTGAATCTTGGATTCTGGAACCTGCCTGCCTAACTTTGAGTCTTGACTTCACTAATTAGCTGTGTGACTTTATGCAAGTTTCCTAACTTCTCCGTGCCTCAGTTCCTCATTCATAAAAAGAGATTAATAATAATATCTATTTAATAGAGTTGGGAAAAGAAAATGTGTGTACGTGTGTGGATTTGAATCAATTTTTAGTCTCTGGTAATGGCTAGTATTAATTTTATTTCCATCATAACTGCTGCCTCACTGCAAGTAGGTAAAGGAGGATTGAAGCAATTATCCAGATGATCAAAAAATTAAACATATGGAAGAAAGGAGAAAGATCTAAGACAAGAGAACAGTGTTTGTGTGGTTGTCTTGTTCTTTCTTCTTCCTTTTCCTAGAAGTATATTTACTTCCCTTTTTACTGTGATAATAGATATGTGTCCATTTTATTTTTAATGTTTTATTTATTTTTGAGAGAGAGACAGCATGATCAGGGGAAGGTCAGATAGAGAGGGAGACACAGAATCCGAAACAGCCTCCGGGCTCTGAGCTAGCTGTTAGCACAGAGCCCAATGCGGGGCTCAAACCCATGAACTGTGAGATCATGACCTGAGCTGAAGTCAGACATTCAATCGACTGAGCCACCGAGGCACCCTGATATCTGTCCTTCTTTTGACTCTCCACCCTAGAGAATGCTCCTTACGTTGAAAACATATGAAACACACAGAAATGTAATTATTAGTTCATATGCCTTTCTCCTTTGTGTCTCCCTCACGTGCACATATTACAGAAACAAATAAAGGCCTACGTACATACACACACACTTATGTTGGCATGTGAGTGCAGGCTGTTCCACTCCTACGAGAGTTTGTGTCTGTGTATGTGTGTGTGTGTAATGGGAATCAATTCCTCATTTGTTATCACAGGTGCGGTAGCTTGCCTTTCATGAGGTTAAATATTTGTCTCACTCGCAAACTCCTACACTCTCAGGGCTGGGAGAGATCATAAAAGTCACCTAGTCCAACCACTCCTCTGCTGTTTGAATTGCTTCTTATGACATGCTGGCTAGGTGGCCCAGTAGCCTATCTTAATTATCTCAATGACAAGAAGTTCACTGGCTCCTACGATAACCAATACTATCTTTCCATCTTGTTAGAATCCATAATCAAAGATGACACTAATGCCAGCTTTTCTAGGTCAATAGGAAACATCCATTTGAATTAAGCTTTAAAGCCATTTGTGGTAGGAAGAGGTATTTTCAACATGTCTGACAACGCTGTCTCTACTTTACAAAAAATTTATAAATTATGAGAAAATGCAGTACACTTCAACAGGAAAAATAGGCAAAGAGTACACATTAGTAATTTACAAAAGAAGAAATGCCAATGGCTAAAAACTATGCCCAAGATATTCAACATAGATGCTCTAAAAGCAACAATACAAATTCTTTGTTAGCTTTCAGATTGGTAAAGCTAAAATTAACTCTGAGGATACTCAAGATTGAGGAAGAAGGTGTAAATAGGGGAAAGGGCAGTCACCATCATAGCCGGTGGAGAAGTGTAAACTTGTAAAAATAACTTTTCTAGAAGGCAATTTTGCAATATGGATCAACATTAGAAATGTGCACAGTGACGCAGAAATCCCACTTGTGGGATTTTATCTAGATTTTTTTAGCAGATAATCAAAGAAGCACACAAATATATATGTGGACGCATGTATATATGTACATATTTATGCACACATGTATGTACCCATAACTGCATTGTTGCTACACCAAAACATCGGTAGTGATTTAAATGGTGTACTGCAGAGCTATTTAAAAGGATTATATAGGGGCACCTGGGTGGCTCAGTTGGTTAAGTGCCTGATTTTGGCTCAGGTCATGATCTCATGGCTCCTGAGTTTGGGCCCTCCATCAGGCTCTGCGCTGACAGCTCAGAGCCTGGAGCCTGCTTTGGAGTCTGTGTCTCCCTCTCTCTCTGCCCCTCCCTTGCTCACACTCTGTCTCTTTCTCCTTCAAAAATAAATATTAAAATAAAAGGATTGTATATACCTATAGATGTATATAGATATATACTATATATAATGTTTATATATATATAACTATATATAGGGAAATACATTTCAATAGAGAAATATATCTAAGGCATATTTTAGAGTGAAATGCCATGTTACAAGACAGCATGAATAGCATAGTCTCATTTCCATAAAATTTATATACGTATATCTTGGTCCCTAAATTCCACTATGAATGAAGTAATCATTTGTATGTATATGTATGCATATGTACAGGTATCTTTATATACATCGGGATTCTTGAACTATAATTGATGTATCATAAAAGTAATTATTTTAAAGTGTCCAACTTAATGGTTTCCAATATATTCACAGAATTATACAACCATTGTCACTATCTAATTTTAGAACCCTGTCTGAATGACTCCAAAAGAAGCCCTGTGCCCATTAATAGTTACTCCCCATTTCCTCACATCCTCGGTTTCGCTCTCTAATTCCTATCTGTATGAATCTGCCTTTTCTGGACATTCCTTAAATGGAGTCATACAATGCAACTACCTTCTTTCATTCAGCATGTTTTCAAGTTTCCTGTATGTTGTGGCATGGATCAATCCTTTTTATGACCAAATAACATTCAATTATGCGGATATATCACACTTTTTAATCCATTTGTCAGGTGGACATGGGGTTGTTTCCATTTTGGGCTCATAATGAATAATGCTGCTATGAAAACTTGTGTACAGGTTTTTGTGTGGACATAGGTTTTCAGTTCTCTCGGGTGTGTGTGTGTATGTATATATATACATGAGTGTAGTTCTTGGGTCAAATGGTAACTCTATGTATAAGATTTTGAGGAACTTCCAAACTGTTTTCCAAAGTGACTGTACCATTTTACATTCCCCACCAACGAGGAATGAGAGCTCTCATCTCGTCACATCCTCTATACTTGTTATTGTGTGTAATTTTGATTATAGCCACCCTAATGGGTGTGAAGTGGTTTTACATAAATATTTTTTAATCAGCACAAATCCAAGTCCAAGCCTTTGTTCCTCTGCTTTGGGATGAAATTCAAACTGCAATTTTCGAGGCCACAGATTTGTGGAAAAAATAGAAAGAATGGAAAGATGGAATGAATCAGATAGTTTGGTTTAGGGTAGAGATGACCAGGAGACAGTGCTGAAATGTTAGAGTGAGCTAGACAGGAAACGTCTCTTTCATTCTAGATCAAAATGCCCTCAATTTGCTTGACAATCAAATTGCTGAACTTAGATGTTTAGCCAAAATATTTCTTTTAACGGTTATAGCAACTCATGTAAAACGGGATGATTTTATTTTTTAATATTTTTATTTATTTCTAGGAGAGAGAGAGAGACAGCGTGAGCAGGGGAGGGTCAGAGAGAGAGAGGGAGACACAGACTCTGAAATAGGCTCCAGGCTCTGAGCTGACAGTCAGTACAGAGCCCGACGCCGGGCTCGAACCCATGGACCGCGAGATCAAGACCTAAGTGAAAGCCGGCGCTTAACCGACTAAGCCACCCAGGCGCCCCTAAAATGGGATGATTTTAACAGATGTTAAAGATTCTGTAAAGTTTCGATTGATTGGTTTTCATTCATCTTCAGAGTAGTATCTTAAGGCTTATTCTACATGTAGATGCTAACAGACAGGGTGATTTAATTTATGTAATATTTAATATTCATAATTCATTATGAGGAGCCAAATTTCTGTATTTCAAATACATATTCAAGCCGTTCGTATTGATTCTGTTCAGGTCTTTTAAAAATAATTTTCGGGGCGCCTGGGTGGCTTAGTCGGTTAAGCGTCCGACTTTCGCTTAGGTCATGATCTCGCGGTTCGTGGGTTCGAGCCCCGCATCGGGCTCTGTGCTGACTGCCAGCTCAGAGCCTGGAGCCTGTTTCAGTCTGTGACTCCCTCTTTCTCTGACCCTCCCCTGCTCACGCTGTCTCTCTCTGTCTCTCTCTCTCCTAGCAATAAATAAAAAAAAAACATTAAAAAAAAATTAAAAAAAAAATTTTCTATGTTGTCAACATTTCTGTATTTTTTTTCGGTTTCTTTGGCCAATTTTTTTTAAACTATGCTCCATTGCCTTCGTAGTTTATTATTATTATTTCTTACTTTTACCAATTCTTTAGCACTTTTTAACTTTTAAACCAATTTCTTTTTTAATCCCTTTAAAGTAATTTCACAGTTACAGATAATGTATATCAAAATTTGAAGTATTAATCACATGAATCGTTTTAGTAATCCTCTCAAGGTGGCTTCAGTCCCTTTGAACAGGTTTATTCTTTTGAGTCCTGTCTTTACAAGCTCTTAGTAAATAAGTATATTCCAACTCCTCTTTATTAGAAACCAAATTTTTGCATTTCATAAAATATAAGAATTATATAATATTTGTTGCAAATCATAGGATTTGGTGGTTCTCTTTGGAGTTTGAGGTTTAATTTGGTATATTTTGGATTGAGTTGAGGCTCAGTGCAGTCATTTCACCAAGTGGTTTTGCAGCTATTTATCGGACGACCTTAGCTTATGTCTATTTCATGTGAGATTCAAATATCAGACACTGGCCATTTCTCAAATGATTGAAACTGATGGATAATGTTCATTTCAGTAAGCAGATTTATGTAAGTTTAAAAATGTGCCAAAGGTAATCATTTAATTTCTGGATTTCCCGAATAGTTAAACATTAATGATTACGTGTCCATCATATGAAATTTCCCCAAATCTATTTTTCAGTAAACATTTTTGGAGAAAATTACAACTCTGTGTACCGGACTGCCATTCTTTAAATTAGATTTGTCTAAATATACTTCCTTAAGCATGACCTGTCAGTGTCATCACAATCTGAATAAGCAGCGTGTTATTCTTAGATAGTGTTCTCTATGGAAATAAGTTTCAGTGACGGACTGACCCAAGACAACATAGTTAAATCAATGAAATGGGAAATCAAAATCAATTCTTTTCATTTCAAATGAAAGGATTTCTTTTAGAGGTTCCTCCCAATGTATGGCTTCCTCATAATGATAGAATTGAGGAACTGGTTAGAGCTTATATTTGATATTAAATTGGAAGATTCTAAAGTCGGGCTCTGTACAAGTAGGTGCTCACCATACGGCGATGTGATGGGCCAATGGGCTGCTTTGGGAACTACAGCAGGCTCCCTCCCCGAGCCCGGCATGACACTGGAATGACTGTTGACTGGCGGTGATAAACATGGCAATGGTATCATGCGCTGCGATTCTAGAAAACATTCCTAGGGGCAGATAAGGCTTCCACGTTCTGATGCAAGGAAGAAGAAATGAATTCATTTGCCCCACAGACCTTATTTCGGCTGAATTTCGACCCCCACCCCACCACCAAATTCATGTATTGAAGTCCAAATGGTACTCCAGAAAGTGACTGTATTTGGACATTGTTCTTTAAAGAGGTAATTAACTTAAAATGAGAGCATTAAGGGCCACCTGGGTGGCTCAGTTGGTTAAGTGTCCAACTTTGGCTCAGGTCATGATCTCACAGTTTGTGGGTTTGAGCCCTGCATGGGGCTCTGTGCTGACAGCTCAGAGCTTGGAGCCTGCTTCGGATTCTGAGCCTCCCGCTCTCTCTGCCCCTCCCCTGCTCACACTCAGCTCTTTCTGCCTCTCAAAAATGAGTAAATGCTAAAAAAAATTTTTTTAATAAAATAAAATGAGATCGTTAAGATGACCCCTCATCCAGTATGACTGGTGTCCTCATGAGCAGAGGAGGGTAGGACGCAGACACGTACAGAGACAGAGAGAAGACCATGCGACAACACAAGGAGAAGACAGCTATTTACAAGCCGAGGAGAGAAACCTCAGAAGAAACAAATTCTAACTAACAACCTTGATCTGAGAGACTAGCCTCAGAATCACGAGAAAGTACATTTCTGTTGTAAAAGCCGTCCAGTCTTTGGTACTTTCTTATGGTGGCTGTAGCAACCTGCTACCACTTTAATCTCAGACTCTCAGCTTTGTGACATATGATATGGAACGGATTTCAATCAATAATTATAAGTAGATATTCCTTCATTTTAAGACACAAAGCAGCATTGTTGGGTCTTTTCTTGACCAGTAGCTGTTAACGGGGCAGGTTTGTTCTACATGGATAAGGTGGAAGCCATTTCCTGGGCCTCTGTGAAGGGCTCGGGGACAAACACTACTCTTTCTCTCATGCAGGGCAGCGGGGTGTAGGCAGTGGATTCCAGCCCAGACTCCGGAGTTTAAGAGCACCGTCCTCAGAAGGTGGTCATGAAGGTTAACATCATTAATGTGTTAAGCAGTGCCCGGCATGCAGTGAGTGCAGTCTAAGGGGTCGCTGTTGTTTTTATCATTGTGGAGTCAAAGTATTTTGGAAATAAAAAGGACCTCCTAAATTATTATTTCTTTTCCTCCTAAGTTATTATTTTCATGAATCGTAATAAAAAAACTAGATAAGCAGCACTGAGTAAAAGGTAAGTTCTAACAGGGATGCAGCAGCCTTGGTGTGGTGGGGAGCTCATCACCGTTTACTGCAACCTCTTCTCCAGTTAATTTGGCACATCTGCTTTTGGTATCCATTCTCTCCATTTCTTTTAATCTTTTACTGACGTTGCCTTTTGTTTTTACATACTTTTTTGCCCCTTTTGATGCACTGTTTTCTTTCTTCTGAATCTTGAACGGCCTGTATTTTTCAGTCCTAACATCCAGCACCAGAATCTGACTTGAGGCCTGCAGAATGCCCAGTTGTTTCTAGAACGTTCTCCATCTGGAGACTATTTGAGCAAACGAAATCCTCTGCGCTTCTAACTCAGAGAAAGATGACACCAATATAAAAAAAAAATATGATGCCCCACAGGTTACCTCAGACTGAGAATATGATACATTTAACAATTTTGAGTTTCAGATTGATGGTGTCTACATCCAGGGGTAGCTGATGTCCTGCTTTAGCTCATGGCAACTCCTGGACTTGATCTTTGATATCCAGGTTATTTCTGATTTACTCGGGAGGGTTTATGTCTTTCCAGAGACTGCAGGGTAGCTATCGGTCATTCTATCCATGCATTCAATTTAAATTATAAAACAAAACAAAGAAGGAAAAAACCAGCAACAATTCAGAGAACTGTTCTTTGAAGATTGCATGTAGCAGGACTCAGGGGTAGAAAAGTTGAGAGTATCAGCTTTAGGCCCCTTTCTTTAACATGTCCCAGGAAGTGGCAATGAATGGAGACCTCCAGTGAGCATGCTTTGTGAGGAGTTTAGGATGTCAACAAACCTCACACCATCCTCCCCCTTCCCAATCACCCAGCCTGAGTGAGACTGCTGTGACCAGAATACTGCAGTCTGCCTGACATCTAGCACAGGACCCAGTCCCTGGGGAAAACCAGGAGCCAGCAAGGTTTGAAGTACGTGGCTTTTTGCTACAGAATCACTACTTTGCATCTTGTCTATGTGGATATTGTCCTCTGGAACTGTGCAGTGTGAAGCCTACACAACCATACACAGTAGCTCCCTTCCAATTCTGACCTCTTTGCCTTAGCCCCTGTCTAACCATCTTCCACTGAGTACCTTGACCCTCAGCATGTTTCCTGGTGACCCAGACTGTCTCTTAGGGGACTTCCCATGGGCTCTTCACTCCTTACATCAGGAATGAACATCAGGACCTTACATGCTCCCCAACCCTGTCTCTTTCCATTAGTACTTATCTGTCCTTTGGATGTTGGCCTTGTAGAAGATTAGACTAACCTGAAAAATCAGTTTATGGAAAGTTGAGAATTGCTGCTGCTCACATTGTATATATCGTACGGAGACTGGATCTTAGTAAGATTTCAGTAGGACTTGTTAATCTTACTCTTATTAATGTTATATGGTGTATTACTTTAGCCATGCTATTTGCCTTGTAACAGTGGTCTTTAAATTATTGACTGAAGAAATGAATCTCTAACAGTAGAAATCCCAGCACTGAAGAGGTTAATTTTGTAGGAGACTTTTATATAAGGATGATTTGAAAGACCTGAAAACAGACAAACAAAAACAAGCTTAAAAGATCACCTCTATTTGGTCTGCTACAGTATCAGGAATCTGTTATAGGTTATAGGCAAGTGGTTCCTTTAATGAGTGGGAATAGTATGTAGTATGGTAGCGGTTTTTTTTTAAGCTTTTTTTTTAATGTTTATTTTTGAGAGAGAGAAAGAGACAACATGAAGGAGAAGGGGCAGAAAGAGAAGGAGACCAAGAATGTAAAGCAGGCTCCAGACTGAGCTGTCAGCACAGAGCCTGACGCGGGGCTTGAACTCATGAACCACGAGATCATGACCCGAGCTGAAGTCGGACACTTAACTGACTGAGCCACCCAGGTGCCCCAGTATGGTAGTTCTTAAATGTGAGCCGAGCCTCAGAATGAGTCCTGGACTGCATCCCTAAAGTTTTTGAGACATGGGGCTTGGGATGGAAGATGGGATTGTCGCATTTCCAACAGTTTTCTGGTGGATACTGCTGCTCCTGGCCTGGGGCCACTTTGAGAACCAGTCCTGTAGGGCCAAGAACAGTGGGTTAGCCAGACGACATACAGGTTCTAGTACCTGTGCGTCTTCCAACATGCGACTGCCTCCTAAACAAGCTCCGTAACTGTCCTGGCTCCCGTCTTCTCATGTGTAAACAGGAAGGTGGCCTGAATAGTCTCCAAGTTTCCTTCCAGCTCAAATTCCTTCCAGTTCACATTCTGAGCCCGCAGTACCACATGGTCCCGGACGTGGTGGGGACCATCCATGGCCTCACTGCAGGCAGCTTCCCCTACGTAGGGAGACCCTCACTTCCTTCACAGGTGCAGCTACCACGCTTAGGGGTCCTAACGAGGCTTTTCTCCAACTGAGTGAGTCCTGGGGGCTCAGAGGCGAGAACTCTCTGGCTCTGGCCATTGCACCTGACGGCTCCACAGCCCCCACACTCAGGGCTTCTGTCCTGGAAATCATTTGTGTTCCACCTCCTCATCCCTCCCCTTCTCACTCTCCCCTGACAGCCACTCATCTTTCTATTGTCTCCATAGTTTTGCCTTTTCCAGAACGCCATGTACTTGGAATCATACAGTACGTAGCCTTTTCAGATTGGCTTCTCTCACTTAGTAATCTACATTTAAGTTTCTTCCATATCTTTTCATGGCTTGCTAGCTCATTTCTTTTCTCTCTTTTCCCTTTTAAAGTTCTGCCTAAGTATGGTCGACACACAATGTTACATTAGTTTCAGGCGGATGATGCAGTGGCTGGACAAGTCCGTAGGTTATGTGAGGCTCACCACAGGTACAGCTACCATCTGTCACCATGATGCTAGCACAAACTATGTTATGCCTTTCTTCCCCATCGCTGATTCATTCCATAACTGGAGAACTCTATCTCCTGCTCCTCTTTATCCATTTTGCTCATCTCCCCACCCCCCAGCCCTCTGGGAACCATCAGTTTGTTCTCTGTATTTACGGGTCTGTTTCTGCTTTTTGTTTCTGTTGTTTTTTTAGATTCCACATTTAAGTGAAATTATATGGTATTCGTCTTTCTCTGACTTACTTCTCTTACATAATACCCTCTTGGTCAATCCGTGTTTTTGCAAACAGAAAGATTTCATTCTTTTTGATGGCTGAGTAATATTCCATTGACTCTACATACTGTATCTATCCATTCATCTACTGCTGGACACTTAGGTTGGATAGCTCATTTCATTTTGGCACTGAATATAGGTTTATTATCTGGATATAACACAGCTTTCTTACCATTCAGCCCCTGAGGGACATCTTAGTGGCTTCCCATTTTGGCAATTATGAATATAGCTGCCATAAACATCAGCATGCAGATTTGTGCATGGGCATATGGTTTCAACTCCTTTGGGTACATACTGAAGAGAGTGGTTGCTGGACTCTCTGGTAGGAGTCTAGTTAGTTCTGTAAGAAGCTGCCTGACTCTTCTCCCAGTTGGATATACCATTTGGTGTTCCCTCCAACAATGTATGAGAGTTCCCCTCAGTCCACATCTTTGCCAGCATTTGCTATTGTTAATATTCTCTGTTTTGGCCATTCTAGTAGGTGAGTAGGGGCCTCGAATTTGTTGTACTGATTCTCAGGTCCAATAATTGCTGCTTCTTTTCAAAGTCATTCTTCCAGTCTAGTCAATAATGAATAATTCATTAATGAAAATGAACACTAAACTCACTATTCTGGTAGTTCCTGAAATGTGGCTTTTATCTTCTGCCCTTCTTTTTTCAGAAAGACTGGACTGTATTTCCTTATATTCTGGTATCTCTCCTCCTCTCTGTTATTTTTCCAAGACTTTTCACATCGATTTTGAGATCACATTTGCAAGTACTTGGGCATCTGGGGATAGAATTTATTTGGGCCTGGAGATTTGAACACATCAACATGGCTAGTTGCAATCATTGCACCAAGCTGTGTTCCCTTTCTCTCTTAGTGATATTTATTCTGTCTTTTTAAGGTTAATGAGCCTGATCCTAGAGTAAGAACATAAGTAAAGCAGGAGTTAAGCAGGGTTGCTTTTATTTTCCTCTTTTATCCAGAAATAATATTAAACTGTCAGCAGTCATACGGCAGGGGAATGCACAGTCAGAATGGAGGCCTGTTTAGGTGCTCACTGGCTGGACGTCAGGTTACTTTTACTCCAAAGAAGTTCTCAGGGTCCTCGGCTCTTTCTTGTTCACCTAACTATGAACATAAGCCATTAGAGGGTTGCTCTGTAATTAGTTCCGTAATGCTGATAGGAACCTGTTTGGGCTCCGGATTATCTTTTTCTGTATTTGTTTTTGATTATACAGCTACACTGTTAACTCCTTGAAAACACAGACTCTTTCCTGTACTACTTTGCGTCATCCTAGCTCAAAGCAACCTGCTTGTTACTGATGTGGATAAGTCAGCAGTATTTTGATTATTCTTTAAATAAAAATCTAAGAGGCTTTTTTTTTTTTTAATGGGCACTGGAGCTTTTCTGCCTAATTATCCATGTATATAGAACCATGTTTTTAAATGGTTTTTTTAAATTTTATTTATTTCTAGGAGAGAGAGAGAAAGAGAGACAGCATGAGCAGGGGAGGGTCAGAGAGAGAGGGAGTCACAGACTGAAACAGGCTCCAGGCTCTGAGCTGGCAGTCAGCATAGAGCCCGACGTGGGGCCTGAACCCACGAACCGCGAGATCATGACCTAAGCGAACATCGGACACTTAACCGACTAAGCCACCCAGGCGCCCCTAGAACCATGTTTTTAACTATTACCATTGTCCTCCTCAATTTCCCCCATACATACAAACTCCTCCAAACATCTTGGAATTTCTACTTGGTCAAAATATATTTAAGAGTTTAAGCAAGGGGAGCCTGGGTGGCTCAGTCAGTTAAGTGTCTGACTTCAGCTCAGGTCATGATCTCATGGTTCATGGGTTTAAGCCCCACGTTGAGCTCTGTGCTGACAGCTCAGAGCCTGGAGCCGGCTTTGGATTCTGTGTCTCCCCCTCTCTCTTTCTGCCCCTCCCCAACTCACACTCTGTTTCTTGCTCTCAAAAGTAAATAAACATTGAAAAATTTAAAAAGTTTAAGCGAAAGCCCGGTATCATATCTCTGTTATTTCTCCCGAAACTTGAACAGGGGAAAGTCTGCAATTGAAGGTCTCAATTAATCTCTGTTGGACACTTAATTCTTAGGGAGGTTTACTGAATACTTCAGGTGCAATTATAAAACTGGAGCTCAAAGAAAGATAGGGAGGGGATAAGAATCACAGTGGGGAAAAAAAAAAAGCAACCTCCAACTCAGCCTAGTGTGTCATCCTATTTGTCTTGCAGAAATGAATGGTTTAATGGGTCCTGCATCTCAGGTCATCAGGCTCGGCCAGCCTAAGGTGGGCTGGCAAGCGAGACACCTGCTAATATGAAGTTCCAAAGGTCTCCTGAATCATATTACAAATACATTCCTGGGGAATTTCGTTGAGCTGCTTTTAAAGCAGTTTACGCGCACCTCAGTAATGGGTAAACTGGCTATTTTCACACATTGCAAAAGAATGTTTTTGAAAAGAGAAACACTCCTAGTGAAAACAGACAAATGATTGAGGGATATTTCGCTGTAGCTGAACTCAGTGTTGATGTAGGTGTTTAAACAGCCAGTTCCCAGCTCGCTATTTAAATATCTATATACCGAATTAGTTGTTCACCAGGGGGAGATGTTGGAGACAAGCAAAAATGATACAATTAAGTTACAAATATAGGAGATACAGTCCAAAATATCCCTACTGCCCTCTTTTTCTTCTTTAACGAGTGTCATTATATTTTGATGTGTTTAATAATACAGCAGAGGTTAAATGAAACATGAAAAAGGGATGTACATTAAAATTGAGATAACTCTTCCTTCAGTGAAGTGGAACCCAGCAGATGTAGCAGCACACTGTAATTGCTGCCTGTTTCCTGTCAGTCTGATTAAGTTGCATTGTCCCGGCTCCAAGTGTAAGAATCAGTGGCTTCCCATAGGGCACAGCATGGGATGACGGGCTGAGGCAGTGGTGTAACTACATGCACCTCCTGCTTCTCCTGGTAATAGTGTAGACATACAATATACATTGATGACATATAAAATCAATAGGCTGTGGAGTGTATTAAGAGCACACTGTAATCCATCTTCTCAAAGTTACATCCCAGGAAAGCCAAATAAACAATAACACCCTGGAATCTGAGGCCCGGTGGACCCATCGGCCAGCTCCAGAGCCAGTGACTGGAAGGCTCATTTTTTAAAGAAACATATAGAAGTTTAATCTCAGTTGGACCAAATCCGAGATCTGTCTCGTGCTTTTCTTTCTTCCCCCCATCCCTGCTGTATGTTTGTGGTTTCTGAACCATCCAGTCAATTGACAAAATATTTATTGGGCACAAAAGGAAGTCCAACCTTGTGCTAGGATTTGTAGGGAAGAGATCCCAGAAAGGTTCTGATCCACTTGGGGAAACGACCCCAATGTAACACGAAACAGTTAGAGAACTATTAAGAGATACACTGTGAGCGAAGGGACGGGTTGGCACACCCTGGTGTAGTGGGAAAGGTCTTGTGGGAGGATGGAGTGTGAAATGGGCGTTGGGGGTCACACAGGGTTTAGGGAAGGGGAGCAAAAGACTGAAGGCATACCTTGCCGTGAAATCCTGGTGACCGAATCTGTTCTGGTCCAAATGAGCTTGGGAGACCTGGA
The DNA here is from genome assembly GCA_017311185.1 of Proteles cristata cristata. Taxonomy (NCBI): domain Eukaryota; kingdom Metazoa; phylum Chordata; class Mammalia; order Carnivora; family Hyaenidae; genus Proteles; species Proteles cristata. The sequence continues at coordinate 42,781 of JAESUZ010002737.1, read as the reverse complement.
AGAGCTCTGTCTAACTGGAATGGATGGTGTAGGAAGCAAATTCAGTAGAGATTTATTGTATGAGTATCCCAATCAAGGCATCCCCCAGGAGTGATCTTTCACCCTCTATAAAAAATAAATATATCATAATAGCTATCAATAGAAACTGTTGGTTTACTTGAGTTCCAATGCAACTGATTTAGTTTCACTGACAAAGTCTCTGACGTGTATTTTCATATGTAATGTAATGAAATGCGTGGCTGCAATAGAAATGGTTGAAAAATGAGAGGAAAGCCATCATTTGACTTGGGTGTTTGGTCCCTATGAAGTGATTTGAGCAACTTTTTTCTAACTGTGTCAGAGAGATGTGTTGATCTCATGCAAATATAGCCGATGCTGACATATGATAAGTAAATCATAACTGTGTTATGTGGGATATCAACAATTTGGACTTCTCACCTAAAAGGAGGTATAAGGATACTCAGTTCTGGAATCTGCCCTCCATGTGCTGACTTAGGAAGATCTGAGAGAACAGATGAGGATTATATATGATTACATATACATGCATAATAACATAAAAAATATATACAAATAATAATACCATGTAGACAGAGCTAAGAGGAAAGTGTGCAAGGAAATTCAGAGGTAGGCGGGATGACCTACAACTTTAGCAGTCAATGCATGTTATTTCTTTTTTTTTTTTTTTAATTTTTTTTTAAATGTTTTATTTATCTCTAGGAGAGAGAGAGAGACAACGTGAGCAGGGGAGGGTCAGAGAGAGAGGGAGTCACAGACTGGAACAGGCTCCAGGCTCTGAGCTGGCAGTCAGCACAGAGCCCGACGCGGGACTCGAACCCACAAACCGCGAGATCATGACCTAAGCGAAAGTCGGACGCTTAACCGACTAAGCCACCCAGGCGCCCCAATGCATGTTATTTCTTGTATTCGGGTTTTACTCTAGTTTGACTTCAAGTTCTTCTCCTTGGGCAGTACGTTTCACTTAGAATCCTGACAAGTAAGTTCCTGGATGTCAACAGAGCTTTGACTTAATAACTTGCAACCTAATGAGAAAATTTCAGACCTTGCAAAAGAGAGAGAGAAAAAAAAAAGGTCAACCAGTCAATCTATTATTGTGTGTAAGCGCTTGAAATAACGGTAGAATAATCATGGTCCCTCATATGTCCAGAAAAGGACTATTTCCTTTGAGCTGTGTAGACACAAATTGACTGAAATGAGATTGAATTCACTAGATTCATTTGTATAGCAGCTCAGATAGAAGGCAGCCAACCTGTTTTAGATACTCTTAATGACTGTAACCTGTTTACCTAGCTCATCCTCCCTGAGCATGACTGGAGGAATTCCAGGCACCCTTCAGTAATTTCACACTTCATACTCTCAGGAGAGTTTATACCTGCAGAACCATTGGCTTCTCCATGGTAGCTGCTTTTTCCTTTTCTCTAGTTCTGGGGCATTGCTTGGTGGTTCTCTGTTACCAACATCCTGCCCAGGAATGGACTGATATGATGGTCGTGACCAGGTGACATGAGTCAGCATCTCTTGCAGAGTTTTTTTTTTTTTTTAAGTTTATCTATTTATTTATTATTGAGAAAGAGCGAGAACAGGAGAGGGGGGAGAGAGAGGGAGAGAGAATCCTGAGCAGTCTCTGCACTATCAGCATGGAGCCCAACATGGGTCTCATATTCATGAACCCGGAGATAATGACCTGAGCTGAACTGGACACTTGACCGACTGAGGCTCCCTGACACCCCTCTTGCCACAAGGTGTTAACCCCTGGGATGTTTTCTGCTCCTTCCTCTGTCAGACTCAGTGGTTTCACGAGGACCAACCTCTCCTCATCTACAAAGCTGATTCACATTTTTGGTTACTCTATTTATTTCTAAGCAGTCTGACATACATTTTTCGTGGGAATGGTATCAAAGGATAATACCATCAACAGCTATTTTTGAAATAGTTCTTTCCCTTATACAACAGCCATTAGTCGTACCAAGCTGGTATGACTCTATCTTTTCTTTTATAGCATATACTTTTCTAAGTGGTATCTTCGTCCTTCTTAAAAATAGATGCATGACAGAACCACATACTCTACAAATCACAGATACCATCTTTCACATAATGCTTTCTCCTTAAATTAAGCGGGGATAACAGTTATTAGGAGATTCTCCCTGTTTGGAAAGCAAATTGCTTGCTAGAGAGGAAAATACAAAAGTACAATACAGGACAGTGATGCCTCCTGTGTATATAGTCCTGAGGTAACCTCAGTGTAAAGTTTCTCACTGTTGGCAGCATTGACATTGTGGGTACCTGTCCTTGGTACTATTGGACAGTTAGCAGCATCCTTGATTTCTACCTGCTATAGGTCAGTAACACCTCTCCTACTGTGACAACTAAAAATATTTCTAAACATTGCCAATGTCTTGGAGTGGGAGACAGTGGGGAGGGTTGAGCAAAATTGCCTAGCTGAGAATCATTGCTTTAGAAAAGTTACTAAAATATATATTTTTAAGAATATAGAACTGTTCTACAACAACCATGTCCCCAAACTGAGCAACCATTGCTGTCCTGGAAATAAAACTAAGAATTTGAGAGAGGTCATTCAATCACTATAATTCTTTGCAGGTTTTCTACAAATTAAGGGAATTTCACATAAAATCTCCATATCAACTGGTAATCTTTGTGAAATGCCAAAGAATGTGGAAAAAGAAGTTCGTAAGCAATGGAATGGCAGGGTCGATAAACATTCCCAGCAAAGTTATACAGCATATCATGAAACAGGTGGTTTGATTTAGATGAGAAAGTGTAATCATAGGCACAATGATGGGTTTATGAGAACTAAGCAAACAAACAACCTAATTTCTTTTTCTTTATCTTTTGGCTACACTGCTAGTTTGGGAAGCGCTCAAACACCAACTGGATACACAGCAATACAGTTCTGATGCTGACCACCTGGTGTGAGCATCCCCTTTGTACATTAAGGGCTGGGTCTTCCATAGGATTGCTTGCCCTCACTTCAGATGTAAGGGGAGCCTTCAGGACTCCCCCACTTCTGGCAGACTGGCTTCCAGTCCATGAGGTTTCCATGACTTCCCCATTACTCCCAGGTGTGATGATTCACTAGAACCCCTCATAGAATCTGGAAAGTGCTATCTTTACAATTACAGTTTTATTATAAAGAATGTACCTAAGGCAAATTCTGGGAGAGAGCATAAAACTTCTATGCCCTCTTCCTCTGGTGTCAGGACCCATCACTCTCTCAAAAGATGAGTGTGTTCACCAGCCAGGAAGCTCCCCTGACCTCTGGTTTATATTGGGGTTCAGGCATGATTGATTAAATTGTTGGCCATGTGATCGAACTCAATCTCTAGTACCCCTCCCTTCCCTGAAGATTGAGGAGGCTGAAAGTCTCAAATCTAATCTTGTGGTTAGTCTTTCTGGGAACCAGTTCTCTTCCAGGAGCGAGTTGCTTCATTAGCATAACAAAGACAGTCCTTTCATTGAGAAAATTCCAAAGGCTTTGATGCTTCCTGCCAGGAACCTGGGACAAAGACCAGATGAATTTTTTATTATACCACAGGTAGATAAGGAGAATGGGACAAATCCAAGTTATCTTTACTTTAGCAAGGTAGTTGATAAGAGTGTCTTCCCATCTTAGTGGAAAATGTATAGAAATATTAGCTACTTAATAGTATATTCAGTGGACTTCATAGTTAGTTAAATAATTATATCCAAAGGGTAATATATAATATTACCTGGGAGAATAAAAATTAAATTGGGCCAAAGAAGGCATGCCTACCAAATTTCACCATGACTTACAACTGTGAGGGAGACCTAATGTTTTAGAAAAAACAAAAGTTCAAAAGGACTTCACACATAAAAGCAGTACAATCACATGCAGCTCTGTAGTCATCAAGGATTCTGGTTCCTTCCATCTTTCCACTCCATTTTTCTTTTTATTCTCAAGGTTATTTAATGGTCCAAGGTGACTGCTGGGGCTTCAACCGTAACATTCATATTTCCGGCCAGAAGAAGAAAAGGGGAAAATGAGTACATGTCCCAGCTGACTTAGTTTTCTTTAAAAAAATCTTCCCAGAAGTTCCCACCGAATTTTACTTACAACTCAGGTGTTTTGTCACTTAGCTACAAGAGAAGCTGGGAAACATACTTTTTTTTTTTTTTTTAAGCTGAGCTTAAGGCTGTCTTACCTCTAAAACCAGCCAATCAACCAACCAACCAATCAACCAACCAAACTAATAAACAGTAAACTTCAACATCCTAAAAACCTGAAATAGGACAAAAGCTAACAAAGTGAAACTAATAAGATGAATCATCTTGATTTTATATAAATTAGTTAAAAATTATGACAAATACCACTTCTAAGTATAGACAAAAAAGTTTGCTAAATAAAATATTAGCAAATGTAATCCAGCAATGCAGTAAAGGAATAATACTCATCAGAGTAGGGATTATATCAAGACGCAAAAATGATTTAATATCTAAATCCAGTTTGTCACTCCTTTGCTCAAAATTCAGGTGTCTGGGCTCCTCTTTTGACACAGGCAATTTTTTTTCCCTTCAAAATTAAAAGCAATGCTAGAGTGAGTATACAGGCAGTGCTGTGATTTTTTTTAAACATTGTTTAGGATAATTCATAGTTAAAATTCTTGGAAATGGAATTGGTAGGTCAGAGTACAGGCGCATTTTATATTTTGTTAAATCAACCATCTGCTTTCAAGAAGACAACATCCATTCACAATTGAAGGCATTGTGCAGCAGTACCTGTTTTTTCATAACTTTTCCTCATATTGATTATTATCATGTTTAAGAAAAAAAAAAACATTTGGGGTGCCTGGGTGGCTCAGTCAGTTAAGCGTCCAACTTCAGCCCAGGTCAAGATCTCACAGTTCGTGAGTTCAAGCCCCACGTCGGGCTCTGTGCTGACAGCTGGGAGCCTGGAGCCTGCTTCAGATTCTGTGTCTCCCTCTCCCTCTGCCCCTCCCCTGCTCACGTTCTCCCTCTCCCTCTCTGTCTCAAAAGTAAACAAACATAAGAAAAGTTTAAAAAAGAGAAAAGTTTGATAATGAGAAAATAGAAAAAAAGTTGAACTTTATTTTAGTTTTCATTAATATATCTTTATAAAGAAAATTATCATATTACAAATGCCTGTTGCATATTTTCTTCCCTCTTCCATATAGCTAATTTTCTTTTTTCATCTTTTTCCTGCTGGTGTGGAGAAATACTTTCTATGTTAAAGATACTTTCCCCAATTTGTTATTTACCTTTAGCATTGCTTTTGGTGTCTTTTTCAATAAAGAAGTTTTAAATTTTTTAGTTTTTTAATGTATTCTTTATTTTTCATTTTCTTTATGCTTTTTGACATACTACCATGTTACTGAAAGTCTTTCCTACAGTAAGATTAGACTACCTCTTATATTTCCTTCCATTTGTAAATGTTTTCATCCATTTTAGTTTTGCCTTTGTGAATGGTGTGAGATGGATATATGGTGTTTTCCCCTTTAACACTTAGGTATTTTTCTGATACTTAAAGAAATGTCATCTTTATAATATACTAAAATCTCATTTATATCCAGGAGTAAATTTTAGCATAAACCTGTAGGACGTATATGAAGAAAATTATAAAACTGAACTGAAGAGCAATTAGTAAACTTGATAAATGGAGAGTTAGACCATATTTCCAAACTGGAAGAATCAGTACTGTATAGGTGCCCACTATTCCTGTATTCATAGAAGATTTATGCCACTTCTAAACAAAAGTGCACTGAGATATTTTTGGAACTTTACAAAATGAGTTGAAATTTAACCTGAAAGAAGTAACTAACCAAGAAGAATTGGAAAAGGAAATATGATGAAGGGAAGTTGACTTACAGGTATTGAAATATATTACAAAGTTCAAATAAATAAAATAGCAAAATGAACTATGCAAAAACAGGCAGATAAATGGGCAGAGTTAGAAGCCCAGAAATTGACTCTAGTAGTTAGTAATTAATAAAAACCAACAACTTCAAACTGGTGAGGAAAATGCACATTATTTAAAAAAGAGAGAGAGACAGAGAGGGGCACTGGAATATTATGATCCAGTTATTTTGCTAAAAATGTAGTCAGATCCCTACACCATACTCAGGGATAGCTTAGAGAGTTAAATGTAAAGTGCAGAACAGTAACAAAGTAGAAAAGATTATGTGTGTGTATTTTGTTTTGTAGAGGATACAACTTATTTATTTATTTAAACAATTTTTAAGCTTTTATTTATTTTTGAGAGAGAGTGAGACACAGAATCCGAAGCAGGCTCCAGGCTCTGAGCGAGCTGTCAGCACAGAGCCTGACGCGGGGCTCCAACCCACGAACCGTGAGATCATGACTTGAGCTGAAGTTGGACACTGAACTGACTGAGCCACCCAGGTACCCCAAGATACGGCTTTTTTAGAGGCGCCTGGTTGGCCCAGTTAGTTTTAGCAGTTGACTCTAGATTTCAGCTCAGGTCATGATCTCATGATCTCATGGCTTTGGGCTCCAGGTTGAGCATGGGACCTGCTTAGGATAGGATTCTCTCTCTCCCTCTGCCCCTCCTCCCCTGCCTGCTCTCACTCTCTCAAAATAAATAAATAAACATTTTCTGAAAAAAGGGAAAGTCTTTATAAACAGAACAGTTTTAAACAGTAAAGAAAAAATTTAAGAAGAAAATTTTCAGGGGCACCTGGGTGGCTCAGTCATTGAGCATCGGACTTCAGCTCAGGTCATGATCTCATGGCTTATGAGTTTGAACCCCACATTGGGCTTTGTGCTGACAGCTTGGAGCCTGGAGCCTGCTTCAGATTCTGTGTCTCCCTCTCTCTCTGCCCCTCTCCCTGCTCACGCTCTGCCCCTGTGTCTCAAAAGTAAACATTAAAAAAAGGGTTTTTTTTTTCATATGTTGCATTATATAAAAAGCCAAACCTCCCAACCTCAAAACACCATAAACACAAATACAAGCAGATTACAAGCTATTAAAATATTTTTGATACATAAAGAGTAGTAATAGATAGATGCCTAACCAATAGGAAAATGGACAAAAATGTGTCAAAGCAATATAGAAAACAGAAAGGTCAGTGACCAATAAAGATGAAAATATTTTCCTTACTACTAATCAAAAGAATTCAAATTAACGCAATAGAGAGATAACACTTTGTACCTAATTTTGCAAAGATTTCAAGAATGATAATGGCATTGTTGGCAAGGATGAAGTGAGCCTCTAGCCAGAATGTAAATTGTTTCAGGCAATATAGCAATGTATATATCAGAAGTTTTAAAAATTTTTCCCTTTTCTACCTAGTAATTCTATTGTTAGCAAATCATTTCAAAGAAATGATTAAATATATATTCAAGATATATATATATATTGCTATATAAATTGCTTACTATAGTTTATTCTAAAAATTCATTATGAGGTATTTAAAAGTTATGAAAAACATGAAGAGTAAAGCAGTGAACACCCAGCATCTGTTCTTTATATGTTGATAAAGAAAAAAGTCATTATCAATAGAGTTGAAACCCTTTATGCATCTCTCTCCCAATGCTTTCACCCACCTCCCCCCAGAAGTGAATCTGGTGTTTAAAATTACTGTTTAATTACAAGTCTCCCATATGTCCAAGTTTGAGGGAATTGGTTAAATAAATTATGATACCTTGAAGTGAAATATTATTTATTAAAATAAGGAATTAAAATGTATTTTTATTATGATACATACAAAGAGATACATTATTGGACATTTAGAAAAACGGTATCAAAATGAAACAAATTATAAAATCACCCACAATTCCACCAACTGGAGATAACCATTATAACTTTTGTTTTAGTATCTGTTGGTCATTTCAACTTAGTTGTTTAAAGTTAATTAATTTATTTTGAGACAGAGCAAGTGCACATGAGCTGGGGAGAGGTAGAAAGAGAGGGAGAGAGAGAATCCCAAGCAGGCTCCACGCTGCCAGGGCGGCTCCATGTTGGGGGTTCAATCTCACGAACCCCAAGATCATGACCTGAGTGTAAATCAAGAGTTGGTCTCTTAACTGACTGAGTCACCAGGTGCCTGAGTCATTCATACTTTTAAAATATAGTTACATATTATTTAGAAATTAAATCAAACTGTACATATACCTTTGCAATATGCTTTCTTAGCGATCCTCAATAAAACCATTTCATTTTGCAAAATATTCTCTTAGAATTTAATAGCTGTGTGGTATTTCCTTGCATGGAAATGGGTGGATGTTTACTCCATTTTGATATTTTTGTATTGTTTCAATTTTTCCTTGGTATAAATGAAACTGGTAATATTCTTTGTGGCTGAATCTTTGCTATATGACAATAGTTACTTACTAGGTCAATTCCTACAAGTGAAAGTTTTTGGTTTAAAATTTTAAACAAAAACATGGAAGGAAATACAGTATATCAAAATGTTAACAAGGTATCTCTGGGCAGGTGTACAATGAGTTATTTTTATTTGCTTCTTTATACTTTTCTGTTCTTCAGTTTTTCTGCAGTAAGCATATATTGTTTTTTTTTTAATTTTAAAAAATGTTTTATTTATTTCTGAGAGAGAGAGAGAGTGAGTGAGCAGGGGAGGGTCAGAAAGAGAGGTAGATACAGAATCTGAGGCAGGCTCCAGGCTCTGACCTGGCTGTCAGCACAGAGCCCGATGCAGGGCTCAAACCCAGGAACGGTGAAATCATGACCTGAGCCAAAGTCGGGCGCTTAACCGACTGACCCACCCAGGTGCCCCGCATATATTGCATTTTAGATCAGAAACAAAACACTAGTTTTTCAAATAATTGAATAAATATTTAAAAAATACACAATTACAAAAAAAAAAAGAAGAAAAGTTGCCTGAGTACAAGGTTTGGTCAGGTTTCACAGCTGTCCTTGTGAGGAAGATCTGGAGGTTATAGTGAACCACCAGCTCAAAGTCAGTAAGATATTAAAGCCGTTTAAGAATATAATGCATATTACATTGTCTAGAACAGAGCAAAATAATAGTCCTTCCACAGTGTAAGTCTGTGGGACGACAGACGCCACACTGTATTCGATAGAGATGATAAAGTGTGTTCAGATAAGTGGCAGTGGGTTGTTAAAAGGGATCAGAAGCTGGTACAAATTACTGGCCCCAGTCATCCAGAAAGGCACCAGGGGCTAAATATATTGTATATCAGTACAAATCCACTGTTGCTGGGGATGCCTGAAAACCAATTATTTTTCATTAGGGTTCTAACCCTTTTCTTGGCATCCTTCTCTTTTGAGAGTAGAAGAAACTAGAAGGCTGAACCACGGTGTTGAAGGAGGAATGGTAAACTCAAGATGAGTCAAAGCCAGCATCCAACTCTAAATGGATACAGGGGCGCCTGGGTGGCTCAGTAGGTTGAGCGTCCGACTTCGGCTCAGGTCATGATCTTAGGGTTGGTGGGCTCGAGCCCCCGCGTCGGGCTCTGTGCTGACAGCTAGCTCAGAGCCTGGAGCCTGCTTCCGATTCTGTGACTCCTTCTCTCTCTGACCTTCCCCAGTTCATGCTGCCTCTCTCCCTCTCTCTCTCAGAAATAAATAAAACATTAAAAAAAAAATTTTAAGGGATACAGTCCAGGGACTGGGGCACTCAGATTTTCAAGGCAATGATTAGAAAGAGACAAGTCACTGCCCCGTGATTGTAGCTTTGGAACAGGCATTGGGAGAACACTCCCTCCCCGTCAAGAGCTGGTTAAGTTTTCCAGCGATGGCATAGTCTAATCCTATAGCTACGCTGTGGAACACAGCAAGGCTTATCCCCCACAAAAATGCCCATGTTCAGGACCCAAACTTGTGTCACAAGTAAGACAGCAGGAAATGTAACATGAATTTTTCTACTGAACTAAAATTTTATCTTCAATTACCATCCTATCTAGTGGCAAAACACTTAACCAGGTTCACCTTCATTTAGTAAATTCCGGATCGCTTCAGCATTTCTGCTCACTTTGGATCTATTCACAGGCACATGGAGACTGTTTCTCTCCCATGCCCTGTGGTGAGGTCCTACCTGGCTCTGACTAGTTCTTCCCTCTGGGATAGAGTTTTTTCCTGGTAGCAGCCTCATGGTTGGGATTCACATGCCAGGTTTGGGGATCATAACTGATCCCTGAAGTCCTCACCCTTCTTCCTGATTGTAGATTTACTCTGCAATGGCTGCCCACCCAGAGCCAGACACTGGGGTGAATCACCCCGGAAGCAACTTGTCCCAGTTGTCAGATCCCAGCTGGATCCTGACCCCCTCATCTCCCCATCTATTCTTCCTGGGCTCAGGTAAGTCCACGCTTCTTCATTTACAGCAACAATTATTCAATTGCTGTTTTATTCTTATACAAGAACACTGCTGTATATGATACTGGGTAAAACCACACATTCTGATTTCCTCCCTTGATTTCAGAAATTTTAGTAAAATAACTGCACAGAGCTTGATGGAAATAAAATTTCATCATCAGTCTCTCTTGAACTGATTTAAATTATTTCGAAGCAAAAGAAAGGTAGTATGTAAAATTAGGACGTCTTTCTGGTATTTTATCATGCAAAAGAAAATCCAGAGACACATGCAAAATGAAGCCATCTCTGAAATGGCAAATATGGAATACTTTAAGGAGCAGACAAACCATGGGAACAGATGGACAAACCCAAAACTTACCAAGTTTGTCAACTTCTAAAATAAGCTAACTGAATTATTGACAGATATGATTTGTTTCATATTAGGAGAGAGTGAACTGACCAAGAGCATATTTCAGAACAGTGACCGTTATTTTAATGGAGGGAGAAAGATCTGGCATTAAAAAAACTGGAAATTGATACTACTACTTATTCAGTAGCATTTGTTGACTATACTGGAGAGGCATACACACACCCGAGAAAGAGAGAGAGAGAGGAGAGAAAGAAAGAGGGAGAGAGATCCTAAAATACTGCCTGCCAATAGTAAGCAGAGGCTTAACTAACATTTGCTGAATGAACACCGTAGGGTTAGTTGAAACTCCAATCGCTCCAAATGGAATTTATTGAAAAGCCCCCTCCCACCCCCACCCCTTAACCAGGTTAAGTTCAATTAAACAGGTATATCTTGGAAAGGAACCTCTTTTTATGTGTGTTGAAACTTTTTGGGTCATATTTCCAGGGTTGGTCATCAGCAGAGATATACTCACTGGCCAAAACTGATGCTTATGATGATTGGTACTGTTCACATTGATCTACGCCTGTGTAGTATTGTAGGAAACGCACTACATTATTGTGACTAGCATCTCTGCATCTGTATCAACCAAAAGAGATCTCTGATGTAGATACCCAGTGAATCAACGGGAAAGAGATGGATGTGGAAAGTGATGGTATTGGAAAAACTGCCCAGCTATTCTGGGGAAAAATCAGATCCTCACTTCACAAGATGATAAATTACAGAAGCAATAAAAACTTATATGTAAAAGGAGATTCATTATAAAAATGCAAGTAAAAAAATAGGTGAAGATCTGATTTTCTGTGGAGCAACAGAAAACAAAGAAATCAACCATCAAGGCATGTTTGATACATTGATCTAAGTAAAAATTTTAAATTTTGAATATCAAAAGTCATGAGCAAAATGAAAAAGTGAAGAATAAGATGGGGAAAAAAATCTCTTGCCACTATCACCAAAAAAGGACTGATATAAATAGATTAAAAAACCATTAAGCCTTGGGGTGCTAGGGTCGCTCAATTGATTAAGTCTGACTCTTGATTTTGGCTCAGGTCATGGTCTCAAAGTTGTTAGATGGAGCCCCGTGTCCTGGCTCTGTGCTCAGCATGGAGCCTGCTTGGGATTCTCTCTCTGCCTCTCTCTGCCCCTCCCCCTTCTTGTGCTCTCTCTCTCTCTCTCTCTCAAAATAAATAAACATAAAAAAACACGCTAAGCATTCCATAGAAAAGCGGGCAAAGGACATTAATAGGTAATTCATAAAAGAGGAAATAGCTAATGAAAATCTGAAAAAGCTACTCAGTGGCAGTAGTCTCAAATAAATACAAATAAAACAACAAACCCTTTTTAACCCATTGAATTTAGAAAAAAAATTTTGGCAATGATATTAGTTATCACTGGGGACAATAGGAGAGAGAGTATTCTTTATATATCACCCGAGGACTGAACATTGCTACAGCTCCTCCTTAAACTCAATTTGACCATATATTTCAAGAGTCTTAAAAAAGATTTATATATATGGATCTAGTAGTTCTAATTATAGAAGTCTATCCTACAAAAGAATCTTAAACTCAAAGATTTATGCACATAGATTATCATTTTACATAATTTACAGTAGCAAAACCAGAATCCACAAACATTCCATGAGACAGAATTATGTTATATTGGTATGATGCAAAATTAGGCAGTCATTAAAAATGAGGCAACAAATAATTTTTAGTGACATGAGAGAGAATTAAGTGTAAAAAGCAGAATGAAAAATTTTACACACAATAGGTTCCAACTGAGATTAAAAAAAGAATGAAAAGGTAAATAAACTGGAAAAAAAAATCACCAAAATATTAACATTGGTTAACCCTTGGTGGGAATAAAGGTGTTCTTAGTTTCTTCTTTATAATTTATTCTCATTTTATACTTACACTAAGTTGTCTATAATGAGGTGTTTTACCTTTATCATCAGAAAAATAGTATCATTATTTTAAAGGAGAGTCTCTAAAGTTAACCTAGCTTTCCTCTGATAAAAGACACCCAAGGAAAACATTTTGATGACATTTTGTTTTGTAGTTCTTTTTAAAGCGGGATTTTGCAGTTACATTCAAACAGAAGCCCCAAGGTAATGACTTTTTTTTTTTTTTTTTTTTTGGCAGAGGGGAACTAAATAAGTAGGCAAAAATTACATATATTTAGTTTTGTGGGGTTTTTTAAACAATGGTTGAAATGTCTCTATTAAAAAACATTGAAGAATAAAATTCCCTTATCTCAAGGTTTAGGTAAGAAACACAAACATTTTTGTCTCATGTCATCTTTATTAGCTATTTCAAAAATTACACAGGGGCGTTTTGCTTCAGACTTTATTTCTCCCAGTTTGTGCAAGTATTGTTTGATCTCAAGATCAGGATGATTTACGATGTGGAGAGAAGTTTCTTCATGCTTTTCATAATCAGTCTCCTCCACCTTGTCAGACCTTCATGGCTTGCTTTTATAGCTGTCTGTCCTCTCCCAGGAGCCACTGTACTTTCACACAGCAGTGAGAACCCGCGTCTTTCCCCCAGAGCCAGCCCCAGGCAAAATTGTCGAAGAGCTGAAGTTAGTGGCACTTCCTTTCTCCAGCCCCACGTCTGGTGCATTCCCACCCTCTCAAAATCTGCTCTCACATGCTTTAATCACACTAAGCGACACTAACACTTTTGAGTATCTACTATACACCAGGCATTCTGTTCGGGGCTTTCACCCACACCATTTTATTTTATCCTCACAATAACCTTGCAAAGGTTTCTCTGCCTCATGGTACAGATGAGGGTGCTGAAGCCCAGAAAGGTTAAGAAAGTTGGCTGTTGTCACACAGCTAGCCATGGCTGGCCCAGTTCAAATTCACAGCCAGAGCTGTCTGGTTCAGAAGCTGTGCTTATTCTCAGTGGGTGGGGCTGATACTTTGGCGCATCAGGACCCTTTCCGTGCCTTTTACATTCAAATCATACAGATACTTTGTTTCCCAACTGAAATTCAATTTATGTTTAAATTTGAAAGAGTCTAAAGGTTTTAGGTTTTCTCCTGAAATTATATAAATTTCCTGAGGAATAAGGACATGCACCTAATTATATCCAGGAGGTCTATCAGCTGAAAAGAACATTCCGAAATGAATATGGGCACCATTCAGTTTTCTCAGATTGTCACACCTTTCCTGATAGATAACAAGGAAATTCACAGGTTTGTCTTTCTGTGAGCCGAACATCATTTCTCCATTAATCTAAAGATCCTCCCAGAAGGTAATTAATTTCCCAGCTTCTCCCTATAAGGAATTGAGATTTTAAAACACTAATTCTCAAGGAATTCTTCTTTACCTCTTAATCAATTCTAATTCTGCTCCTAAGTAGCTATATGCCCTCAGGCAATTTACTTGGGGCCTCTCAGCTACAGGTTTCTCATCTGTCAAAGGTGGGTTGGATCAAAAATCAGACCCTTTTCCCAAGGTTGTGGAGAGAATTAAATGAGATAATGCAAGTAATGATTTTGATACCTGTGGGGCTCAGGAAGGTGTACCCTTATTCCACTCTTCCCTCTCTTTTGCTTATTGGTATTTTCTCTATTTAAAATTCACTGTGTCCTCCTAATGGTTTTCTTGACCTTTTTCTCCAGGACACCAAGTAATTCCTATTTAATTCTTTTCCAAGAGACCTTGTTTTTCAATCGTGTACTGATCACAATAAAGGGAGTAACAAATCTCTATCTCCCTTTCCGTTTGCCCCTCCTCCAAATCCTCCCCCCAAACTGTAACAATGAACCCAGAGAAACAGGGAAACAAGCCCCTCAAAGTTATCAATTACACAATCTTCCTACAGTGGTGGAGAAAGTAGGTTTGTCAGGAAGGTGGCTTAAGAGTAAGAAATACCCACAAAAACACCAAACCAGGCTTTTCCTAACCAGCTTTCTGTTCGCCATCCGCCAGCAGGGCCACTGGACCCCTGCTTTGCACACTGCAAGGTGCTGTGGGGCCGGTGAACCGCCTGGCTCAGCCTGTGGGAAAACCTGGCCAACACCTAACACCTTGGATCACAGAAATGTTTATGGCATATATGATACAATGAGCTGAGGGTATGGAGTATTTCCCATCCAGTAATATTTAATGGAAACGTTTTTGCTTACTTGATTATAAGGAATTCTTGGTGGTTAAAACCAAAGAATTAGAGAGCTAAAATCCTGCAGCTGGTGGAGTGCTGAAGAACTCACTTCACCACTTAGAGCTCAAGGAATAGGAATTGTTTGTAAAACTTCCCCGCACTCTCCTGTTAGTACATCTACTGATTTAGAAAGTGCCAGGGGCCCTGAAAGTGTGATGTTTCTGATGGATCTCTCTCTCTCTCTCTTTCTCTCTCTTTTAAATTTGCCCAGGGCTCCAAACAGTTGGTGCTTAAGTGTCTACAATTTAAGGTTTTACATCACTTCCTTGGGCTGCCGAATGTCTACCTATCCCGTCCAGGACATTTCCCTAAATAATCTCTGAGTGGAGATCGACGACTCTCTCCTAGGGGGTCTATCCGAGAAGGATCGTGCGCTGGGCGGTTCAAATTCGCGTAGCACAGACTCCATCCCCGCAGGTCAGATGGGGCGGCTGTGCGGGGCCAGTGATGGGCACAGCCGTCCCCAGAAGAGGCCTGGGGGAGAGGTGCCGGGCCCCTCGCCTCCGAAGCCCCGGGGAGACTGCTGCCCTGGCGTGTGCCAGGCATTCATTTTAACCTCGGATGTGCGAACCCCGTGGGCAAAAAAGTCTGAACTGCGTACAGGGCGATTGTCACGATGGGCCCCCCGCCCCCCCCATCGCCCCCGCTCGATCCTCGTGCGGCCGGCCCTCCATTCACACCCACAAGGTGGCTTGAATTTGCACCTCGCTGCGGAAGCCTCCGCGTGCTCCAGCCTCTCTAGCGTCCCCGCGCTGTCTGGACGCGCGCGGCGGCGGCGGCGGCGGGTCGGAGTCGGTCCCGGGCGGGGAAGCCGCGAGCGCAGCGGTGACTTCGCACTGGGGGCGCCCCCCGCGCGCCCCGCGCCCCCCGCGCGCCGCCACCTCGGGCGCGGGCCGAGCGCCGCGCGAGCTTCCCGCCGCTGGGGCTCCGCGCGCGCCCCTCCGGCCCCCGCCTCGCGTCCGCGGGGCCCCGGCGCCCGGGCAGCGCCGCCCGGGTCCGAACGCGGGGCGCGGTCGCCGCCGGCCTCGCCACGCGGTGCCTCCGCCCGGGCGCCGGGCGGCTGCGGCCTCGCCGGCCTTGCCGCGGACCGCGCTGCGGCGCGACCCTGGGGACCCGCCGGGCTCCGTGCGGTCCAGCCTCCTCCCGCCCGGGAGAAATCCACCTCTGCCGGGGTGTCTTCTCAATCCCCGCGTCTCCCCAGTGTTTTTTTTTTTTTTTTTTTTTTGACCTCAGTTGTTAATTATTCTCCATTCCCTTCTGACTCCTCTCTTTCCTCTTTAGGGTTGCATATGGTTCAAACTTTTGGCTGGTAATATTATTAAACATCGTTATTCGCAGCTTTCTTACGGAGGGCTAGGTGGGGGGTGGGGAACGGGATCCCGAGTGGGGTTTTCATTTATAGACAAAAATCGTTTCACCGCGTGACCCAGGCTCTTAATCTCCCCCCCGCCCCCCCGAACCTCAGCTACTTCCTCTGTAAAATAAAATGTTCGGCAGTTCTCTCTCACCTGCCTTAAAGTACAGAGTTGGTCAGATGACCTCGTGAAGTATCTTCCAGGGCTAGGATTCGTGTGATGTTGTGATGTGTACATGTGAAACGTAAGACTAAACATTTCACACTTCCCCATGTCTTTAAAGCAAGGAGTGAAGAGCATTTATCTGTGACCCAAGTGTCAGAAGCAGGAAGTCTTTTTCTGTGTCTCCCACCAGTGGGGGCAGGCGTGGGGTCTCCCCACTCTGATGTCAGTGTCACAAACACATAACCAGGAAATCAGTTATGTGGGTTATCTGGTCCTTTAGAATTCTTTGTGCCATTGATTCTCTCCACTAATATTGATAATGCAAAGTGAATTACATAGTTTGAGTTTTCTCTTTTTGCTTCATGGTTTCCATCCTGGAGATGAAAACAAAAACAAACACAACCAGTTCTCTTCCTTAAAATAAAAAAAAGAAAAAAAAAAGAAAAAAAAATCAATCCCATTGATCAGCGTGGGATACCAAAGACCCAAATCCCTTCCATTACCCTCCACTGTGATTAAAATTGAAGTGTTCTGGAAAATGCCATTTCAAATTGAAAGGAAGCAGAATCTCTTTCTCATCTCTGTGCCTGTCTCTCTCTCTCTCTTTCTTTCTTTCTTTCTTTTTTTTTTTAAAGAAGTTACAGGGGCCTCGTAGGGTCATGTCTTTTATGTCTTTTTCATCCAAGCATTTTAAGAGGCCGCAAATTAAACGTAGCTGAGTTAGCTGGATGCTGGATCTAGGTGTGTCCCATGTGGGCAGTGTAGGGCAGTCTTCAAAAAGAATCCAGAGTCTTTTCACAGAAGGAGTTACCCGTGTTTACATTAGTGAATCATTTTCATATATGTGGTTGTTTCGACCCATCCTTTCCGTGGGACGCAGGAGCCAACCTTCTGTGAAAGGGGGAGAAAAAGAAGGAAGATGTGTGAGCTCCCCCTGGCGCTCTCCTGCATTCAGACCGACTGAAAGGAATTTCAGGGAAACATGTCTACACAAGCCTAAGGAAAACCAAATTATCTGGATTATTTCCTTCTGAAAGGCCCATTTCTATGCTGCAGGGCAGAGTGTTTCAGAGCAAGGACTCCTGGCTTTGGGCTCGGGTTCTGTATGCCACCTTGTCAGCATAGACATGGCTTTATTAGCTAATGCTGTTTCTGTCAGGAGTTGGAAGAAGAGCCCTTTGCCTTGTCAGAGTACATGTTTACAAAGCGAAATTTGAAGTGGGGATTTGGCAGCTGCCCTGTGGATGGGATTATTCGTGGAATCAAATTGGATTACTTTTTGTCCAGAATTGTTCTCTTTGTTAGTTTATAGTTATTCATTTGACTGAATAATTTTCACACACTTCTGTCCATGTGTATGTAGACATGACAGAGGTGTCATGGGGCTTTCGAATGAGCCAAGTCAGCCAGTGGAGCCTTTAATTCTAGACCATATCTTCTAGCCTAGTAATAACCTATGTTCTTAACAGCCTCTCCAACACTCAGGGTCAGGGACTTCTGTGGTCATCTGTAAAGACTCTGGGGGAAATTCCATGCAGTTACTGGATAAATTCATTACAGTGGACTTCAACAATGTATTAACCTTTGTTTAGTGAGCCCTACTGGGTCCACACTGTGGGAAGTATAAAAGATGTATGAAACATAATCCCCGCTGAGACCTGGTCAAATCAGCCAAGGGCCAACCTTCAGTGTTCATTAACATAGACGGGTCAATTTATCATGATTCTTTCGCCTCCTAAGTAAATGCAGAGCTTTTATGTCCCCTTGTTTAGTTTGTGGGATTTTGGTTCAATGGGCATCTCTCGTAAATCCAATATGGGATGGGATGGTCCCAGTTCTTCTGATGGCTCCCGGTGTGCTCCTTCACCCTGAACTTGATCACAAGACAGTGAAGCCCACTCAAAAAACTGCAGCAAGTTTTAATTAACATAGCTCATAATCTCAGGTTCATTCTGCTCTCTGGTTTTTATTTCTCCCAACACATCATGCTATTCTCCTGTTACCTGTCTGCTAATGCCATTCTGCTCCCTTTGACCCAACCATCCAGCGTCAATTCATTCTGTCTAGGGTGAGGCTTGTCTCTTCCCTGGCAATTCTCACCATTTCATATTGTTCCCTTTTCTAATTCTTTTTAGGCTTTTTGTTCATACTGCACAGTGAGCTCTTCTTGCGGAGAGCCCCACACTCTGACTTATAAAACCCATGTCTATATGTTACCTCTCGTTCCGAATTGGAAGGTCTATGGAGAAAGGGTAATGGCTTTCATTTCTTCTGTATCTTTACACTACCAAAGTGTGCTGAGATTTTTAAATAGTTCTCTGTTAAATGAGTAAATTGAATTAATAATCCTGAGGGATTTTTTTAATCTCAAAAAAAATTTTAAGTCCCATGTCTCTTGAAGGAACAATTGTCAAATTAAGGAGCTGCTTCCAGGATTTTTTTTTTTAATTTTTTAAAAAAATTTTTTAATGTTTTATTTATTTCTAGGAGAGAGAGAGAGAGAGAGAGCAGCGTGAGCAGGGAGGGTCAGAGAGAGGAGTCACAGACTGAAACAGGCTCCAGGCTCTGAGCTGGCAGTCAGCACAGAGTCCGGCCAGCGGGGCTCGAACCGACGAACCCGAGATCATGACCTAAGCGAAAGTCGGACGCTTAACCGACTAAGCCACCCAGGCGCCCCCTTTTTAAATTTTTTAATGCTTTATTTATTTCTAGGAGAGAGAGAGAGACAGCGTGAGCAGGGAAGGGTCAGAAAGAGAGGGAGTCACAGACTGAAACAGGCTCCAGGCTCTGAGCTGGCAGTCAGCACAGAGCCCGACGCGGGGCCCGAACCCACCAACCTCGAGATCGTGACCTAAGCGAAAGTCTGACGCTTAACCGACTAAGCCACCCAGGCGCCCCCAGGATTTTAGTTTATGTATCAGTTGTGCTTTGCCTTCACCCCAAAAAGATTTAAGATGGGCTTAAAATATTATGAAAACTAGACAAGATTATTAATTCTGTTCCTGCAAGCTCTAAAATCATATAGTTTTAGATACCAATTCAAAAATGGAGAGGTTTTTTTTTAAAAAAATAACAGGAATACTTTATAATATCTCTCATTATCATGTTAAGGAAAAAAATCACAGATAAAAAATTTCAGAAATATTTTTGCGTCTTCTTTGCATATCACACACACACATACATACACACTCACACTAGAACTGTACTGGCAGTGAACATGGGTTGTTTAAAGTATAGCTATTCAACTGTCATATAAAGTGAAATCTATATTTTCTCTCCTTATATGACTATATATTTAACATCTCTATGCATATGTGTGTGCATACATATGTATATGTTATATACACACACTCCACATTATTATTTCAAAGGGGATTTTGCTCCTTCTGGCTACCAGCAATAACTAGTCAATATTTACACTCTTGAATATCGATGATATCGTGCATACACAGGAAAGCTGTGGAAAACATCTCCATTTTCAAACAGAGTTTTAATTATTTGTAAGGACTTCAATTGTTCACTATCTAATGTCATGGATTGGTCCTCACAGTATGAAGTGCAACTGTCCAGAACCCCCACAGTATTATAAATAGGCTTCTAAAGCCTGCTTGATTGATGTTTGGCATAAAACGCTATTCCTCTGAGCACATATATTCCTTCTGTTCACCATTTTCATAGAAAAATACCAGGGCTGATTTTTTATTCAAATCTCCAATTTATGCAGGGTTTAAACTACTAAATACTTAAAGCCCTTTTCAGATCTTTTTTTTTTTCCACTTTTCTGTTAGGTAGGTAACTAAATCTTTTGCTTCAACACAAATAAGAATTGGAGATTTAGCAGATTCCTGTGGGGGAGAGAAAGAGTTTATTAATTATACTGAGAATCAAATAATATGCTTCCTTGACACTAATGTTCCATCTTTCTACACCCCAAGTATCCTATGGGACAACTTTAAAGCCTTTATCAGGGTCTAGATTACTGCATTTATGGTTCCTTAGAAGAAGGAATTTAATGAATGGCATTCTGAGTTGAAGGCAGAATTTGAGATGTTTTAAGATTTAAGCTGTAACACTGAAAGGATTTTTTTTCAAAGTATGTCCCAGGGATTGTAATATAAAACATCAAGAAAAAAAATAAGCACAATAATGTACATTTTCATGAGTTTTAATAAATTGTTAATACTGATGAAATGTAAATTTTTTTCTTCACGGACCCTTATCTGCATTTGACAGAGTCCTACAGAAACTTTAAGTACCCATTTAAAGCAATTTACAAGATATTGTAGAGATTCCCAGCAATAAAGAATGATTAGTGATCTTCTTAAAAATTTTTATATTGACAATATTAAACCAAGTGCCTTAGCCGGCCTGAACTGGTTCTGGCTAGTGTGTGTATTGGTACTTTTATCAAGAGGGCACATTTACTTTATAGGCTATATAGGAGAAACAAATTCTACTTGAATACTATTCTGAAACTACCCTTACCTGATGGATAACAAAGTAGTTCATATTTACTGGGTATTTACTACACATCGGACATGGCACTAGACACAGTCCATGCATTACTGCACTGGGTTTTTACAGTTACTCTAATGGAGGAACATAACCTAGTTCCCACTCTTTCAAGGATGAGAAATTTGAAGCAGAGAGTGAAAGTGACTTACCCACTGTCTTAGTCAGTTTAGGCTGCTGGAACAGACTGGGTAGATTATAAACAACATAAATATTATTTCTCTCAGTTCTGGAGGTTGGAAGTCTAGGATCAAGATGGAGTGGGCAAAGGAAAGAACTTGACTGCTTTTTTTTTTTTAATTTTTTTATTTATTTCTAGGAGAGAGAGAGAGAGCAAGCGTGAGCAGGGGAGGGTCAGAGAGAGAGGGAGTCACAGACTGAAACAGGCTGCAGGCTCTGAGCTGGCAGTCAGCACAGAGCCCGACGCGGGGCTCGAACCGACGAACTGTGAGATCATGACCTAAGCGAAAGTCGGACGCTTAACCGACTAAGCCACCCAGGCGCCCCAAGAACTTGACTGCTTTTATAAGACACTGATCCCATTTATGAAGACCCCACCCTCATGAATTAATCACTTTCCAAAGGCCCTCACCTCCTAACACCATCATAGGGTGAGATTTCAACATATGACTTTTGAGGGGACTCAAGCATTCAGACTATAGCACCTGCTTAGTAAAAACGGTGAAGGTGAGGACTGGCATATGGCATTCCAGATTCCCTATCTACTGTCTGTAAAGGGCCAGACAGGAAATATTTTCAATTTTGCAGGCCACACAGTTTCCATCACGACTGCTCAATTCTGCTTTGTTAGTGTGAGAGCCGTTATAGATCATATGTAAATGAATTGTGTGGCTGTGTTCCAATAAAGCTTTATTTAACAAAAAACAGGTGATGGGTTGGGTTTGCTTTGTGAGCTATGATTTGCTGACCCCTGCACTATCCTATTTGACCTACTTCTTCAGTGTAAAGAAAACCCACCAAATGCACGTGATTTTGGAACAGGCAGGTCTCCACGCCAGGTCAATCTTCTGAGTAGGCAAAAAGCTGTGTGAACTGAGGGCCTCAGAAACTACCTAACACACGGGCGCTTTATGGAAACGTTGTTGGAAGGCTCCACTTAGAATATAGTGTACTTATAGGGGTGGGATCTTGAATTAGCTCATGAGTCCCCATTATTACTGCTTTGTGAATAAGAATTACCATAGTGAAGCTGAAGTCCATGCCTGCCTAGATCTCTGGTGTCCTGAAGGCCACTTCACCTGACCTAAATTTTCCAGGGATTGTTGGAGCCTTAGGCTACTCTTACTGCAGGCTCTGTTTTGTTTCCTTGGAGTTTTAGTCTGTTTCACTGGATCTGTGTGGCTGGGTTGATGACTCACTGGTTTTCTAGTCCACTTAGGCCTCAAGATGTGTCTAGCATGTCTACGTCTTTAAATCAAATAGCCCAGGAACCAGGTCCCACTCACCTTTTGGCCAACTTCTCTGGTGCCAGCTATCTCTCTAGAATTCTATTTTTGCCTGCTCCTAGTCTCTCTGTTACTACGGTTCATCCATGATGACACGTTAGAAAGTAAATAGTCTCTCCCACTGCCAATGCCAGGTCCACTGTCCTCCCCATCAGATGCTGTATTCTGCAGGACCAATTGAAATTCTTAGTTACTAAAATTTATCAGTGGCTGGCTGCCTGCGTACCCCAGTGGACAGATGAAGATCTAGTCTTGGATCCTCTCAGTTGGCTCTAATGGCCAATGAGTTATCAGCTCATGTTTGTGCAGGGGGCAAGGAGAGCAACATGGAGCAAGGCACAGAAAACAAACTCCCCTAGCCTACAACTTTGCCTAAAGTAAAATGTTACCTTTCTTTCATTCTCAAAAGCTAGTAATATGGTTATAGAGTGTATTTATTATAAGAAAATTGCACAAGGTTTGACATTCTATTTTTCTGAAACTGCATGATAAAGAGAATACAATCCTGGCCTGATTGATAAAATTACAGATGCAACTGAGTGAAAGAGAAACCAAAATGATAGTTGATAATTAAGTAGAACCAAGACTAAACTTGAAGTATCTTATGATTAATGATGTTCTTTCTCACTCAAACATCTTTTATAAAACTCAAATTTTATCCTAAATCTCCAAGATGATTTTTCTATTAAAGAACTAAGTGGAATTTTTAACCAGGAGGAAAATTCTCTGGTGTTGGATTTAATCCTTGAAATCAATCAACAAGTCTTTTAAGGTCCTTTAAATCATCACGACATGAAAGGGCTCTTGGGGTTCAAAGCCAAAGAAGTAATCCCTTGTCTTGTGTGTGACTGAAAAGAATGATTGTAAGTAGTGATCTCTGCCGTTAAGTAGATTATAGTGTCATTGCAGAGATAAAATTAAGACATAAGACAATTAGAACAACCAAACAGGATGGCACTCAGTCTATGAGTTCAGAGTAGGACAGGACGATGGAATAGTGGAGTCAGTGCTTTGTAGAGAAGGTTGGGCTTGAGGTAGTTGATATCTGAAAGCCACTTATAGTTTTATATGAGAAAGCAACTTGAATGTGGGTTTTTTGAGGTTAGAGGTGCCTTAATCTCTTTGGTAAGCTCAAGTATAGGCTGCACATCATGGTCACAGTAGGTGCCTAAGAAAAATTTATTGTGTATAAAAATAGAATTCAGTGGTATTATTTATCAGAGAGATTGGAATCAGGAAAAAGAGATGGTGATCTTCTTGATGAACGGCAGTATACTTGATTGTTTTTCCAGCCAAGGCCTGTAATAGCTACCTGTACTGGGTCAACTCTCAAGACATATTCAGAAGATGCCACACATTGGCCTTGGACATTAATCAGTATGTTTTTCAAGTGTTTTTAATATTCCAAATAACATAAACTTCAAATTTAGTGTGGAGAAATAGATCCCTTTCTTGAATGAAACCACAGAATGATTGTGACTGATTGTATTTTCATGGGAAGTAGCGTGGTAGAAAATCTCATAGGCACAGGAGTCTGATCATAGTAAATAACCTGGCTACACAAGTTCTTTGTGTGTTATTCGCTGGGGAACCTTTGCTAATGTCATTTTCCTGTGCCTCAGTTCTGTAACTTGAAAAATACAGATAATGATGTATATCCAGACAGATGCTGGTAAGGATAAGCATTTATAAAACACAGACTCTGGTTCAGGATAAACCATTCATAGAGAGGCTCTTGTCACTTTCCTTTCTCTGCCTACAGAATTGAATGAGAGCCTGGGCTTGGGTGAAGGTCCTGGGCTACAAGACTGGGATGGCACTGGGTGATGAGCACCAACCCCATGGATGCCATCCGCGTGCAGGTCAGGACGTTAGTCCTGAACATGAGGGAGTTCTGCTGGTTAGTGCAGACAGAAAAGCTCTGAGAATGGAGTTAGTCTTGTGGGAAATCCATTGATATGAACCAAGAGGTAAAAAGAAAAAAATGCGATGGTTTAAAAAAAAAAAAAATATATATATATATATAAATATATACACACACACATATATATTTCTATACATATATAGAAATTTACATGCGATGAAAGGCAAATGAGCAAAAGAGATAATATTGTTGGTCAATAAGACTACTATGAAAGTGCTTTAGATTTTTTTGCAGTTATCTCATTGTTCGTACATTGGTGGGTTAACTAGTAAAAATGAGTCCTAATGAAAGAAAGTGAGCCAGCTGTGTTCAGCTAAAAAGGAGCTCTTTTTCCTCTTCATGTGAGCAAGAGGAGTGGGCCTATTTAATTAAGAAGAAAAATGTTGGGGAAAATAAGGGCATGATTTCATTTCTGCAGTGGTAGAAACAAATTTTCCAAACAGTTGAAAGCCAGTGCTGACATACTGTTAGGGGAAGTTTCTAGAGCCTGGGTGTCTTCCATAGGAGCTTTCATTCAGCAGCTAGCAGGCTGTTCTCGTGGGCAACAGACCGAAGTCTGGGTACAGGCTGCTGGCCACAGAGCCCAACTTCTCACTCGGGCTTCTCCCTTTGCTCTCTCTCCCTTTGCATAGCTGGGCTGAGTGAAGTGTTGACACAGTCAACCCAACCCTCCGGTGGGGTCGTGGGGGTTAGTTCATCCTTGGCAGGTGTGTACTCATCCTGAAAATTGCTGTGTAGGCTTCTCCTAGCCTGGGTGCCACTGTGCAGTGCCTTGGGGCATCAGCTCAGCTGCCTGCTGCCCACGTAGGATCTGTTCATCACTATGGTCACCTCTGAAGTCATTGAGCGATTTGCCAAGCTCCATGGAATAGCAGATAATACAGCTGGGATTAGAATGCAGGTCTTCATGTTCTTAAAGATTTTTTTCTACAGACCCCTGACAGGGGAGACAGCGTCTCTATCCCGCCTGCCCCTGCCAGGATGACATCATAACTAGGAGAAGAGAGTGTCACTTGGGAAAACATATTCAAATTGTTCTAAGAGCCAGACCACCAAAGGTAATTGCTGTTCAGAATCGTGGTGAGTGAATAAGTGAACGTTGTAGTTAGTATTCGTGACCATGGGATGTAGTGACGTGAGCTTCAGAGACATGAAGGAAAGTGAGAACTGAGAAATGACCCCTGGATATGCCAGGTACAAAGGAAGGGTGACCTTTTAAAAGCCTCCTTGCGGCTCTGCAGTGAACATAGGATCCGGGTTGCAAGGATTCAGAAAAGAATGGATAAAGAGAAAGTGTTGGTTATACATGAAACAGAGAAGAAAAAGTGTGGAAAGAGACTGAGGTAGAGCCTTTGGCAGGAACACAGCTCTCTCTCCTGGCAGACGGGGGCAGGGTCCAGGTCTCTGTATCCCCCAGCCTCAATGGCTCTGTCCCTCTCTTGTAATGCAGTGTGTTACTTAGCAGTTTATATTAGCAAGGTGAAGGGATTGTATTCTAATATATTAATACATTTAATATACTAGTAGATGTTTGTCTGTCCTTGCAGTAAAGGCATTTCTTTAGTTGTATTCTTTTTTTTTTGTAATTTTATTTTATTTTATTTATTTATTTTTACAAATAGTTTATTGTCAAATTAGTTTCCACATAACACCCAGTGTCTTTACTTGTATTCTAAAGAAAGAAATCCCTCATCCTGCTGTTCTCTGAAACCTTTCCTTCCCCCCACCCCCCCACCGCAGGACTAGACAGCTAGACAGTGAATCACCCAAAACAAAGGCAAAACACATGTGAAAATCTTCTGGCCTTAGTGTAAATGAGAAAGATTTGGGTGTATACTTGTTGAGCAAGTTTTTCTTGCCTTTGGAAACTAATCTAGTTCAGAGATTAGATTATAGATCCCCAGGGGCAGGGAAGGGGAGGAGGTAAAGTTATCAGATAATTGGAGAGCAGGCCCCCGCAGGTCTCTAGCAGGAAAGACTCTCTTTGTCCCCTACTCCATTGAGGTACAGGGGAATCCACTTAACACCTTTTATCAGTGCCAACTGGTGAGAACCAGCCCCAGCAGCATTCAGCGTATCATGGTAGAGCCAGATTTGTGGATTCCCCAAGATCTTGCCCAAGCCTCATCTGATTTATAACAACCCCAGGTGGTGGAGCCCAAGGTGGTGATAACAAGGAAAGGAATCCCCTCCTCTTTCCAAAGGGTCATTAGATGGAACTGGATCGAAATCTTCCACAGGACAAGGAGAGTCCTATTATTTCGGTGCTTATGAGTTTGTCTTCCCCGTTTTACTGGAATATTCTTGAGGGCAAGGACCATCTCTTTTCTTACCTTTGAATACTCCGAACTTGGGATAGTACTTGGCACAGAGCTGAATTAAGTTTTGTTGAATGAATAAATGAGTGAATGGCTGATTGATGAGTGCATACAAGGAGCATGTTTAGAAGTGGAAGTCAGAAGGGGCGCCTGGGTGGCTTAGTCGGTTAAGCGTCCGACTTTCCCTTAGGTCATGATCTCGCGGTTCGTGGGTTCGAGCCCTGCGTCGGGCTCTGTGCTGACTGCCAGCTCAGAGCCTGGAGCCTGTTTCAGAGTCTGTGACTCCCTCTCTTTCTGACCCTCCCCTGCTCACGCTGTCTCTCTCTCTCTCTGTCTCTCCTAGATATATATTTAAAAAAAAGGAAGTCAGAAGAAGTCGAAGAGAGAGAAACAGAGGAGAGACTAGACATGTTTGAGGAGGGTGATTATTTGAACTACACTGGGGAAGGAGAGCTTGAAGGGGAAATACACTTCTTTAACAGCTTGAGAAAAGGGAAGACATGATAGTCTTAAGTCTCTGACATGTTGGGATGAAGAATAAAAAGGATTTTTTTAATAGCCATAAACACTGCATTTATTTTCTTCATTTGTTGCATTTCTGATCATAATATGAGTCCAAGTAGAGTTAACAGGTAATGAATCCTCAAGGTGATCTGAGAATCTATACAAGATAAAGTCACGGGGTATTATTTTAAGTCTTTCTTCCTATTTAGAAAAGTATGCCACAATCGTCATCAGCTTATTCTCTTTATGATCTGAAAACAGAATTCTGCCGTACAAGTACATTCAAAGTGCCAGATATAATTGTGTGCTCTTAGAGCTTCAAGCGGTTATGGGTTTATTCATTCACTGATTTTTCACTCTGGTTCCTTTATTCACTCATTCAGAGGCATGAACGAAGTTCCT
This sequence comes from Proteles cristata cristata, assembly GCA_017311185.1. Taxonomy (NCBI): domain Eukaryota; kingdom Metazoa; phylum Chordata; class Mammalia; order Carnivora; family Hyaenidae; genus Proteles; species Proteles cristata. The sequence goes on along the minus strand of JAESUZ010002737.1, from coordinate 15,245 downwards.
GTTACTTGGAGATGCTCTGAAGGTGCCAAAGATCCTAAGAAGAACACATCGTGGCTCCTTTCCAGGGAGTTCACAGTCTAGCAGGGGAAACAGACACCTAGCTGTGTGTTTATGAGTCAATGTGCTACACCAGCACTGAAGCCTGAGTGCACGAAGCCCGAGTCTGACCCCCATCCACCCTGTCCTGACATCTCTCAACCCAAACTATTGGATCAACTGCTTGCTTCACCCCCCCAACCCCACCCCCCACCCCAGGCTGCTCTCTAGATCTTCTATCTAGAACTCTAGACTCCAGCCAGGATGGGAGCTTTGAAGCTCTGCTTGGTTCTTTCTAGTCTCTCTCCCAGGAGCTAGATCTTGCCTCCTCCCAGCAAAGGTACCTAGACTTTGTGTTCCCCATTGGCTCTGCTCCAGTACCACGCTGTTCCAACTGTTGCTCAACCCACATCTGACTGGACGTGGCCTTTGCACTCTAGCTCTGGGCTACCCACCCTCCTCCTTTTAGGGCTGTTCTTGGCATTGAGGTCACTCTTCTCTCTCCTCATTGCAGCTCTTCCCTCCTCCATGCAGTGCCTTCTTTTAAGGTCTGCCAGCCTGTCTCAGGTGAAAGTGGACTCAAGACAGCCCCTCCCACTAGCTCTGTCAGAGCCCTGAACTGGGATGATCCTTGTGAATATCTCTTGTCATAGAAACTTCCTTGGGTTAACCTTTAGAAGAAGAGAATGAGCTCTTGTTCCTATCAGGACTGGCCCAGACCTACCAAGGGGGTCATTACACCGGGCAGCCAAGGAACACTGGTGAGGTAAGAAGTGACATGTTACCCTTTCCTTAACTTCCTCCTGTGCCCATTTCAGGGAAGCGCAAAGCTGTGGATTAAATAACTTGTTAGAATATATGTTAGCGGAAGAGATATAAATGGAAGGAAATATTTTTCAATTTCTAGCTTTGATCTCTAGATCATGTTAATACATTTTGGCATGTACTTCTTGGTGCGAGAGGATATTTCATGTGGAATATAACAAGGTTTAAGAAAAACTTTCTTTACATAATATCCCTCCTTAATTTAACTAACCTTTAGAATTACTTTTGTTGCTGAACTGATTTGTCAATTTGCCTCACAATGTTGTATCCCTCTGTGCAAGAATAACTGTTTAAAATATATAAAGACACCACAAAAAAGGGAAAAAAAACCCCAGCCCTCAAACTGTTATATTTTGGAGGCAAGGGAGCTATTTCAAAATCAGAGCACTGCAGTCTTAATTTCCAGCTTTCAAGTCTGTTAAAAAAAATAAGTATTTATGTACTTTAAAGTGGGCAGAAATAACTTCTTTATTGTAAACAGGGTATCAGTGAAAATTGAAAATTTTGAGGGGATGGAGAAAAGAATCGTGAACATTCAGTTTGTCAAATGTCAACATCACATCGAGGGAATTTGGGTTGACTTTTCAATAGGTTTCTGAGAGCTGGGTAGCGGAACTCACTAGGTCTGGGGGAGCAGACTTAGATATATTCCCTGTTTGGGATAAGTGGTATCTTGCTGCTAAAATGAGCTTCACACGTTAGCCGGCAATCATTAGGTTGGTGACTTTCCCGATACCCAGGAGATGCTTGCATGGGGAATAAATTTCTATGTCGAAGCATTTGACAAGCCTTAGTTCCTGATGTCTCACACCCAAGCCTTACTTTATAGTCACATCTGTTAGTTTAAAGCATTTTTAGTTTATTGAAGAAGGCTTCACAAAGAAAAAACAGATGATGAAAATCTCATCTGTCAAAACTGTTATTAAAACCAGTAACAGTGTGAAATTTTGTTTAAATTGAAAGCATCATTTATTTTTATCAAACATTTTATAAACAATCACATTTGAGAAAGATTTGGGGGACCTAGAGAGCCCTCAACAAAATGCAACTCATTATGTTGCTTTGTCGTTGAATGTGTGGCTCAGAGATAGGCTGGGGCTATGTCCCCTCTATCCCCGGGCGAGACCAGAGAGGTGGAGAGATTACCAGGAGCAAGACTGTCAGCTTTGAGGAGGAAAAATGAGCAGGACAGAGGAGGCCTGAAATGGAGGCTGGAGACCCATGTGGTGGTGGCAGAGAATGGGGGAGGGTACCTCATCTGCCCTCTTCGATGGATGAAGGTGGGGAGACACAGCATATAGCTTCAAGTCCCTTAGAGGGTTTGGGAAGAAGGAAGGAAAAGAAAGAAAGGGTATTCATGGAAAGAATGAGCAAGGCTTCCTTTCTTTTCTTGAGTGCAGACAGTTGATTTCATGCTCTTATCTGCTACTGATATCAAAGGGTGTTTCACAGCCAGAAGGAGTAGAAGCCAGCCTTAAAAGGCGAAACAAGATGAACATCAAATCCATTTCGTTGAATCCTCATTCAATCCAGATGTTTGGCAAAGTGGAGACAAAACATCCGACACTTCGCTATTGTGTAGACTCAACCTTAGAATATACAAAAGATCCAGTTTCACGATCTCAACTGTGTCTCATACTTCTTTGGCTGTTTGGTATTAGCGGCTTTGGAAAAGAAAATATGTCTAAGCAAAGTAGACACCTGTAAATCTGAACGATTTGTCCAAACAGTGACCTTTCTTTTTTATTCTCTGGGTGATACTCTGCTTGATTTTGTCACGCTTTGAGATCAACCCCTCGCGACCAGTAAAGGTTTCCCATGGGGCCCAGGCTCTGGAATGGAGGTACACAGAGTGTTCAGGAGCTTTCCAGAGCCTCAGCTTTTCATTCACACTTTCCTAAAGGTCACTGTTCTAAGGACTTGTCTATTCTCTTTCTTATCTTCCCCTTTGCAATCCTTCCTGCTTCTATTTGTAGAAGAAAACCTTATCTCTTACTCATCCGGATTTCACTGGAGAATGCTGCCCCTGGGGTGTAGAGAACTTTCTGTTATAGAAGAGTTTGTTCCTGTATTTTGAAAGCATATGATGGTGGATATGAAATTAGGTTGTGTGTGATTGAAGGGCCTGGTGGGGGATAGAATGACACACTTCACGGAGGGAATTGAGCTGGGTTTACTCAAAACAAAACAAAACAAAACAAAACAGTTTATAGGGTCACCTGGGTGGCTCAGTTGGTTGGGCCTTCGACTCTTGATTATGGCTCAGGTCATGATTTCAGTTTCATGAGTTTAAGCCCCACGTCGGGCTCTGCACTGACAGCATGGAGCCTGCTTGGTATTCTCTCTCTCTGCCCCTCCCCTGCTTGCATTCTCCCTGTGTTTCTCAAAAATAAATAATAAAAACAAACAAAAAACAGTTTGCAAAGGTGTGGACAGGGTTTTGTGAAACCTAATTAGGGTAGGGGAGGAGCAGCAAAATCCTGGAGGAACAATTACCTGGTCCTGAAGAAAGTGACCTTTATCTCAAGGGAGAGCTGGTAGCTGTGTCCTTTGGTGGAAGATGGAAGCAACCTGCATTCTAGAAGGAAGGAAACCAGCATAAAAGTCTTGACATACTGTTGCTTGGCTGTCCAGTCTCCTGACAGTGTTTCTCATTGGTTAATCCTAATTTGTTACAAGTGGTGACTGTCCTTAATATTTCACCATTAATGTTGACAGCTGTAGGTTTTATGTTTTTTGTAGATGTCCTTTCTAGATCAAGGAAATTATTTTCTATTTACAGTTTTTGAGAGTTTTTATCATGAATTTCTGCTGAATTTTGTTGAATAATTTATGGATAATCCTGTTTTCACTTACATCCCATGAATAAGGCACATTATATCAACTGGTTTTTTAAATGTTAAAGTAAACTTCCATTCTTGAAATAAACTGCACTTGGTTGTGAAGTACTATTCTTTTTATGTCAGGCTAATTCCATTTGCTAGCATTTTAAGAATTCATGGTGGATTTTTTTTCTTTATTTGTCTTTCTTTCTTGTAATGTCGATGTCTTGGTTTTTTATCAAGGCAATGCTGGTATCCTAAAATGAGTTGAGAAGTCTTTCCTCCTCCTCTGTTTCTTGAAAGAGTATATGTGGGATTTGTATTGGTATTATTTCATCATTAAGTGCTTTAAGGAATTGTGAATTCAATTTCTTAATTGATATAGAAATTTGCAGGTATACTCTTTCTTCTTGAGGGAGCTTTAATAATTAGTGTCTTTCAGGAATTTGTCTTTTTCATCTAAGTTGTCAAATTTGTTGGCATAAAGTTGACATATTATTTTTCTATTGTTTATATTATCTGTAGTAAGGCTCCCTTTTTCATTCCTGATGTTAATAATTTGTGACTTCTCTATTTTTTTGTCCTGATGAATCTAGTTAGTAGTTTACCATTTTACTAATCTTTTCAAATTACAGACTTTTGGGTTCATTGATTTTTTTCTATTATGTGCCAGTTTTCTATTTTATTGATTTCTATTTTTAGCTGTATTATTGTCTTTCTTATATTTTTTTATGTTGAATTTGCAATTTCTTTATCTTCTTCAGATGGAAGCTTAGCTCATTGATTTGACACTTTTATTTTATTTTTTATTTTTTTATTTTTATTTTTATTTTTTTACAAAGAGTTTATTGTCAAATTAGTTTCCACATAACGCCCAGTGCTCATCCCCACAAGTGTCCTCCTCCATGCCCATCCCTCCTCCCCCCCCACATCCATCAGTCCTCAGTTTTTGTCAGCATTCAAGAGTCTCTCATGGTTTGCCTCTCTCCCTTTCCCCCACCATTTCCGCCCTTCTTCTCCCCCATGGTCCTCAGTCAAGTTCCTCCTAATCCTCCTATACGTGCACACATATGATATTTGTCCTTCTCTGCCTGACTTATTTCGCTCAGCATAACACCCTCAAGGTCCATCCATGTTGCTACACATGGCCAGATTTCATTGTTTCTCATTACCATGTAGTATTCCATGGTATAGATAAACCACATCTTCTTGATCCATTCATCTGTTGATGGACACTTAGGCTCTTTCCATGTTTTAGCTATTGTGGAGAGTGCTGCTATGAACATTGGGGTACATGTGCTCCTATGCATCAGCATTTCTGGATCCCTTGGGTAAATTCCTAGCAGTGCTATTGCTGGGTCATAGGGGAGTTCTATTGTTAGTTTCCTGAGGAACCTCCACACTGTTTTCCAGAGGGGCTGTACCAGTTTACATTCCCACCAACAGTGTAGGAGGATGCCCGTTTCTCCACATCCTCGCCAGCATCTAGAGTTCTCTGATTGGCTCATTTTAGCCACTCTGATTGGTGTGAGGTGGTATCTCAGTGTGGTTTTGATTTGTATTTCTCTGATGAGGAGCGATGCTGAGCATCGTTTCATGTGTCTGTTGGTCATCTGGATGTCCTCTTTGGAGAAGTGTCTGTTCATATCTTCTGCCCGTTTCTTCACTGGGTTGTTTGTTTTTCGGGCGTGTAGTTTGGTGAGTTCCTTATAGATTCTTGATATCAACCCTTTATCTGATATGTCATTTGCCACTATCTTTTCCCATTCCATTGGTTGCCTATTAATTTTCTGGGTTGTTTCCTTGGCTGTTGACACTTCTATTTTAATAGAAGTATTTAAATCTATAAATTTCCCCCCAATACTGCTTTAGCCAGTTCCCATAAATGTGGAGATGTATCTTCATTTTCTTTAAGTTAAAAATAATTTTAATGTCCTTTATGAAATTTTCTTTGAACTATGGTTTGTTTAGAATAAGTATGTTGTGTGTCTAGTTTTCAAAAATACGTTCAGGTATCTTTCTGTTACTGGCTTCTAATTTAATCACATTATGTTGGAGGACATAATCTATATAATTTCAATCCTTTTATTCTATTGAGACTTCTTTGTGGCCTAAAATATGATCTATCTTTGTTAATACTCCATGTACACTTGAAAAGAATGTGTATTCTGTTGCTATTGGATGAATGTTTTATAAATCCATGAAATCCAACTGGACATGGTCTTGCTCAATCACCTTATTTCTTCATTGATTTCCTATTGAGTCATACTGTCAATGGCAGTGACAGATGTGTTCAGGGCTCAACTATTATTGTGGATTTGTTTGTTTCTCATTTCAGTTCTTTTAGTTTTTGCTTCATGTATTTTGAAATTTTATAATTTAGAGTGGTATTAAGGTTCTTCAGAGGAACAGAATCAATTGTATGTATCTATATACATATATAATAAATTTAATATTATATTATATAAATTTGTATATAATTATAAAATTAATATAATATTAAATAAATATGATAGATAAATAGATTAACATTTTTTAAAAAGTTTATTTATTTATTTTGACAGAGAGTAAGCAGGAGTGGGGGAAGGGCAGAGACAGAGACAGAGAGAATCTCAAGCAGGCTCCCAGCTGTTAGTGCAGAGTCTAATGTGGGGCTTGAACTCATGAACCGTGAGATCGTGATGTGAGCTGAAATAAAGAGTCAGACCTTTAACGGACTGAGCCACCCAGGTGCCAAGATAGGTAGATTTATTACCAGGACTTGGCCTGAGCAGTTATGGGGGTTAAGTCCCAAATCTGTTGTTTGCAAACTGGAGATCCAGGAAAGTCAAGGATGTAAGTTGGTCTGAGTCCAAAGGCTTAAGAACCAGGGGAGCTTATGGTGTAAATTTCAGTCTGAGGACAGAAGAAGATGAACTGAGATGTCCCAGCTCAAGCAGTGAAAAGGGGTATATTCCTCCTTCCTCTGCCTTTTGTTCTATTTGGGTCCTCAACACGTTGGATGATGCCCACTCACATTGGGAAGGACAATCTGCTTTACTGAAATCACTATTTGAAATGATAATCTCATTCAAAAAACACCCTTACAGACACACCCAGGAATAGTTTGATGGTCATCAAACTATGGTCATCCTCAGGCCAGTCAGGTTGACATGCAAAATTAACCATCACAGGGGCATACATATGGATTCCATCTTTTTGATTAATTATTCTGTATGTCATTATTTAATATCCCCTTTTATACATGGTAATGTTACTGTTCTGAAGTCGAATTAGTCTGATATTAATATAGCCATTCCAGTTTTCTTAAGATTAGTATTTGCAGAGTATATCTTTCCATCTTGTTACTTTTAGTTAGCTTTATACTTAGGGTGAGTTTCTTGTAGACAATACAAAGTCTTGATTTTTCATTCATTTCAACAACCTGTGCCTTTTAATTGGAGAAGTTAGACCATTTACTTTTAATGTGAATATTTGACATAGCCAAGTTAGACTTTACAACTTGCTGTTTATTTGTATGTATTCCATCTGTTTTTTAAAAATAATTTTTCCCTCCTTACTTGCCTTATTTTGCTAATTTTTAAAAAAATATTCCCCTTTATTTTTACTACTGGCTTATTAGCTGTAATTAGGGGTAACTCTAGGGTCTGAAACACACCTTTCACTTATTATAGTCTGCCTGTAAATCTTATTTATACTACTTCATCTGTAATGCAGCAATCTTACAATAGTGTACCTCTGCTCTCTACCCTTTATCTTTTGTGCTATTGTTGTCATACATATTATTTCTTTGTGTATTATAAACCCATAGTTAATTAATGTTAAAAACAAAAAACAAAAAAAGAAACAGGAAAATATTTCTGTATATTTCTCTACAAAGTTAGTAGTTTTACTGTTCTTTATTTCTTTTTGTACAGTCAGTTTCCATATGAAGAACTTTCTTTATTTTTGTAGTGAAGTTCTGGTAAAATATTTTATCAATTTTTGTTTGTCTTAAAGTAGTTATTTCACCATTATTTCTAAAATATATTGTGCTGTATATTGCATTCTAAGTTGATAGATTTTTTTTTTTCCAGTACATAAACTGGTTTCTGCTTCACATTGTTTCTGATGGGAAATCTTTTGACAGTTTATCTTTTGTTCCTTTTTTATAATGTAGATTTTTTTTTCTGTTATTGCTTTTAAGATCTTTTTCTTTTCACTGTTTTTCAGTGAATTTGATTGTGTCTTAGATCCCTGCCTCTCCTTGCCCACCCTGATCGGATTTATTTGAACTTCTTGGAGCTATAGGTTTATAGTTTTAACCAAATTTGGAAACATTTTTGGGGTGCCTGGGTGGCTCACTTGGTTAAACAGCCAATTCTTGATTTTGTTTCAAGTCATGATCTCACAGTTCATGAGTTCAGGCCCTGTGTTGGATCCCGTGCTAACAGTGCAGAGTCTACTTCTCTCTCTCTCCATCTCCCCTGCTCTCTCTCTCTCTCTCAAGATAAATAAATAAACTATCTCTCTCAAGATACAAAAATTATTTTACAAAATAAATAAATTTGGAAATTTTTTGCCATTTTTTTTCTTTAAATATATTTTTTTCGGACATCTCATTTAATTTGCCTTCTGAGATGCCAGTTACACAGATTGATATTTTCACTCAGGTCAATGAAATGTTTTTTTGTTTTCCTTTTCTTCCTCTGTGCTTTATTTGGAATAGTTTATTATTATTACATTTTTTTTTTTTTAGAGAGAGAGAGATAGAGTGTGTGTGAATAAGGGAGAGGGGTAAAGTGTGGGGGGAAAGAGAGAGAAACTCCATGCTAAGCATGGAGCCTGATGCACGGCTCGATCCCATTACTCTGGGATCATGATCTGAGTCAAAATCAAGAGGTGGACTCAACAAACAGAGCCACCCAGGTGCCTCTAGAATATTTTGTTATAGAGGTCATTGATTTTTTTTTTATTATAAAGTGTCTAATCTGTTAACCTCATTCAGTGAATTTTTCGTTGCTGATTGTATTGTATTTTTTTTAATCTCTGGAAGTTATATTTCTTCTTTTTTTGTATCTTTGATTTCTTTTATGTACATGTTTTTCTTCAAATTCTTGAGCATATTTTGTACATTTATACTAGTTGTTTTAATGTCCATATTTGTTAATTCCATATCCTCTGTCATTTCTGGGTATCTTTCTAATGGCTCGATTTTCCTCTGATATGTACAATATCACATTTTCCTGTGTTTTCACATATCATAATATTTGATTTGATGAAGGACATGGTGAATTTATACTTCTGAGTGCTGGATTTTGTTGTATTCCTTTAAAGAATGTTAGAATTTTTTCTGGCAGATAGCTAAGCTTCTTGTAATTTAGTTGGATCATGTTAAGGTTTCAAAAATTTTTAGATAGGTCTAGATTAGTCTATACTCTAGGACAAATTTAGGCTCATTTTTAAGGTATGTTCCTTTTTGAGTCTCTATTGAAGTGTACATTTCCTGACATATCTCCACTCTAACCAATGGGAAATAAAATTATTCCTGTCCATATTTTTTTTAGTCTTTTTAAAAAGTGTTCATTTATATTTGAGAGAGAGACAGAGTCTGAGTAGGTGAGAGGCAGAGAGAGAGGGAGACACAGAATCCAAAGTAGGCTTCAAGCTCTGAGCTGTCAGCACAGAGCCCAACAGAGTTCAAACGTGTAAACTGTGAGATCATGACCTGAGCTGAAGTCAGATGTTTAATCAACGAAGCCACTCAGGTGCCCTGAATATATATATATATTTTAATCTGATGACTCCCTGGTAATTGTACTTTCCCCCAGCAATTTTCTTGTTCAAATTTGTGTAGTTTTACCCTGTATATACAGACACTGGTATTCAGCCAGAGACTCAAAAAGACTTATTCAAATTTCTGGAGCTTTTTCTCTGTGTAGATTTCTTTTCTCTGGTAGCCTATCTTCCATATTGTAGCTATATCTGTCACTCTGAACTGTAATCTCTATCTCTTCTGCTCAACAATGCTTGAGTTTCCCCTCTCTGGGCTTAAGGTTTTCAAATTACTTCAAGGCAGAATGCCAATGCAAGTGAAAGACTCACCTAATTCTCTCTCTCTCTCTCTCTCTCTCTCTCTTTCAGAGATTACAGTCATCTGCTGCCATTTATTACCTGAAGACAGTTGTTTCATATATTTAGTTTAGTTTTCTATTTGTTTACAGAAGGCAGAAAGATAAATCTGGGCCCTCTTATTCACTTTGGAAGCCAAAGTCCTTGTGTCAACTTTGATCTCTCTCTCTCTCTCTTGTTTATGCATCCATGTTGTTTCTATTCCCTCACAAGTCCTATCACTGTGATATCTCTCACAAGTTACCTCCTTCCCATTGCCGTGGCTTTCCTTCAGTCCATAGTTACCTACCTCCTGAATAATCACAAAAGTCTTTTATCTGGTCTTCCTATTTCTAGACTCCTTTCCCCCAATCTAGCTGGTTCACTCTATTTGCCAGAATGATCTGCTTAAAATTTTTCCAAATATGATTCAAAAATCTCTTTAAAACCTTCAGTGGCTGTATTTTGGTAGCAGAGTAGTTAAACACTTTTTAATATTGACATTAAAACAACTTAATGCTCTTTTCCTTTACTTTCCTTTGTCATTTTATCTGCCATTACTTCCTTTCGTTCCTCTCTTGTCTAACCTTTTCTATTACATTTTTCTCTTCCTTCCATATTAAAATTCCTCCTATGTTTATGACCAAAATTCATGTCTTTTGCAATGCTCTCCTTAATCTCATTTCTTAAAGTATCTCTTTCTTCTCTGAATTCTGAGCATAAATTGTTCATACTTCTCATGGCACTAAATTTTATTTTTATTCTTGAGGTATAATTATATGCCATGTTATATTAGTTTCAGGTGTACAACATATTGATTTGATAATTCTGTACATTACTCAATGTTCATGATAAGTATACTCACCATACATTATATCACTATTATTGACAATAATTCCTATGCTGTACTTTTTATCCCTGTATCTTATTTTTTTATAACTGGAAGTTTGTACTTTTTATTTATTTTTTATTTTTTTAATGCTTTATTTATTTCTGACAGAATGAGAGAGAGAGAGAGAGTGTGTGAGCAGGGGAGGGTCAGAGAGAGAGGGAGTTTCAGAATCAGAAACAGGCTCCAGGCTCTGAGCTAGCTGTCAGCACAGAGCCCGATGTGGGGCTTGAATCCACGAACCATGAAATCATGACCTGAGCTGAAGCTGGATGCTTAACTGACTGAGCCACCCAAGTGCCCCAAGTTTGTAGTTTTTAATACCTTCTATGTATTTCATCCCTCTGGCAACCACCAGTTCATTCTCATATTTAAGAGGCTGGGGTTTTGGGGGGGAAGTTTGTTTGTTCATTTTTTTCCCACATATAAGTGAAATCATATGGTATTTGTCTTTCTCTGTCTGACTTATTTCACTTAGCATAATATCCTCTAAGTCTATTCACACTGTCGTAAATTGCAAGATCTCATTCTTTTTATGGCTGAGTAACATTACATTATATAAACAATAACAAAAAAGATATACCACATCTTTTTTATTCATCTATTGATGGACATTTGGGTTGTTTCCATTTGGATCTTGGCTCTTGTAAACAATGCTGCAATAAACATAGAAGTGTATATATCCTTCCAATTTAGTGTTTTTGTTTTCTTTGGGTAAATACTGAGTATCATATGTTTATTTCTATTTTTAATTGCTTGAGGAAACTCCATACTGTTTTCCACAGTAGTTACATCAATTTGCATTCCCACCAACAGTGTACAATAGCTCCTTTTCACCACATCTTCACCAACACTTATTTCTTGTCTTTTTGATAGTAGTCATTCTGATTATGTGAAGTGATATCTTTTGGTGGTTTTGATTTACATTTCCCTGATGATTAGTGATGCTGAACGTTATTTCATGTGTCTGTTGTCCATCTGTATGTGTTCTTTGGAAATGATCTGGTCAGGTTATTTGCCCATTTTATTTTATTTTATTTTATTTTATTTTATTTTATTTTATTTATTTTTTTAGTAAATAGTTTATTGTCAAGTTGGTTTCCATATAACACCCAGTGTTCATCCCCACAAGTGCCCTCCTCGCCCTCCTCCATGCATTTCCACCATCCCACCCCCCCACACCCATCAGTCCTCAGTTTGTTCTTAGCATTCAAGAGTCTCTCATGGTTTGCCTCCTTCCCTCTCCCCCACCATTTCTTCCCTTCCTCTCCCCGATGTTCCTCTGTTAAGTTTCTCCTAATCCTCCTATACGTGCAAACATATGGTATTTGTCCTTCTCTGCCTGACTTATTTCGCTCCGCATAACACCCTCAAGGTCCATCCATGTTGCTACACATGGCCAGGTTTCATTGTTTCTCATTGCCATGTAGTATTCCATGGTATAGATAAACCACATCCTCTTGATCCATTCGTCCGTTGATGGACACTTAGGCTCTTTCCATGTTTTGGCTATTGTGCAGAGTGCTGCTATGAACATTGGGCTACATGTGCCCCTATGCATCAGCACTCCTGTGTCCCTTGGGTAAATTCCCAGCAGTGCTATCGCTGGGTCATAGGGGAGTTCTAAAAATATGGAACGCTTCACAAATTTGCGTGTCATCCTTGCGCAGGGGCCATGCTAATCTTCTCTGTATCATTCCAATTTTAGTATATGTGCTGCCGAAGCAAGCACTCTTTGCCTATTTTAAATCAAATCGTTTGGGGTTTTGGTGTTGAGTTGTGTGAGTTCTTTTTTTTTTTTTTAATTTCTTTTTTTTTTTAATGTTTTATTTATTTCTAGGATAGAGAGAGAGAGAGAGACAGTGTGAGTAGGGGAGGGTCAAAGAGAGAGGGAGTCACAGACTGAAACAGGCTCCAGGCTCTGAGCTGGCAGTCAGCACAGAGCCCGACGCGGGGCTCGAACCCACGAACCGCGAGATCATGACCTAAGCGAAAGTCGGACGCTTAACCGACTAAGCCACCCAGGCGCCCCTGTGTGAGTTCTTTATATATTAGGATACTAAACCTTTATCAAGTACATCATTTGAAAAAATCTTCTCCTAGTCACTAGGTTGCCTTTTTGCTTTGTTAGTGGGTTCATTTGCTGTGCAAAAGCTTTTTATATTGGTATAATCCCAATAATTTATTTTTGCTTTTATTTCCCTTCTCTGAGGAGATGTATCCACAAATATGTTGCTAAGGCTGATGTCCAAGAGATTATTGCCTATGTTTCTTTAAAGAGTTTTATGGTTTCAGGTCTCAAATTTAGGTCTTTAATCCAGTTAAGTTTATTTTTGTGTATGGTGTAAGAAAATGGTCCAGTTTCATTCTTTGGTATGTAACTATGTTGTTTTCCTGACACCATTTATTGAAAAAATTGTATATTCTTGACTTCTTCATCATAGATTAATTGACCATATAAGCATATATTCATTTCTAGGCTCTCTACCCTGTTCTATTGATCTATGTGTCTATTTTTGTGACAGTACAATACTGCTTTGATTATTATAGCTTTGTAATGTCTCTTGAAATCTGGGATTGTGGTACATCCATCTTTGTTCTTTCTCAAAACTGCTTTGACTATTTGATGTCTTTTGTGATTCCATACACATTTTAGAATTATTTGTTCTAGTTCTATAAAAAATGCTATTCGTATTTTGATAGGGGTTGACTGAATCTGTAGATTACTTTGGGTAGTATGGACAGTTTAATGACATGAATTCTTCCAATCCATGAGCATGGTATATTTTTCAATTTGTTTGTGTTCCCTTCAGTTTCTTTGATCAGTATCTTATAGTTTTCAGAGTATTGATCTTTCACTTCTTGGTTAAATATGTTCCTAGATATTATTCCTTTGGTGAAATTGTAAATTATTAATTCCTCTTTCTGCTACTTAGTTCTTAGTGTATAGTAACATTAAAGATTACTGTTTTGTTTTGTTTTTTGTTTTTGTTTTTGCATGCTGCAACTTTGCTGAATTCACTTATTCTAACAGATTTTTGGCGGAGCCTTTAGAGGTTTCTCTTCTCATGGTGCTTTTAACTTCGTGCACCTTTATCAAAATTCTTTATGAACAAGTATTATAGATATCAAGTATTGATGATATGTATTGTGATTTTTTTCTTCCATTTAATCTCCTATAGCAAATAATGGCAGTGGATTTCATTGATTTGGTGCCTATTAAAGTGTCTCTGAAGAAATTATTGCCTATATGAACATCTTGACATTTAAGAATTATTTTTCCTTCAGATTCACTGCCTTGACTCCAGAGCAGTAGTCTCATGTTGACCACTCACCTGGGATAAGATTTAAAAGCAACTCTTCTATATCACAGTCTGCATCATATCATTATTATGGATTGATATCACATATAGTATCATTAATTTGACATATAAAAGACAAATACTATTGTCTATTGTATTTAGTGTCTCTCTTTTTCCTATTCTTATTTATTTTCAGATATATATGTTCCTTTTTTACTAGATTATGAGTCCTATACAAATGAGGCCTTTATCAGCTCTTTAATATACTCCTTTGTATACACAATTAGAGGTAATATATTATAACTCAAAGTTATTTTCGGAGACACACACACACACACACACACACACATATTTTGGTTTACTAAGCATGGGCGATCACATATTAATGACATAAATAAATAAATAAATAAAATGCATGTCTTTAGATAGTGCTCAATATGTACGTGTTACATACAAAAATTGAATGTGAAAATACTGATTTTTGTATTTTATTGACTATTACTTGCTTAATGCTAGAAAATAATATTAGGATATTAGCTCTAATATGTATAGTCCATATCTGATAGTCAGAGATACTTTAGTTTTAGTGTCTCAAATTATGAGGATTCAATTATTTTCTCTAGAAAATGCTTGTTTCTCTCAACCTCATTATCAAAACACTTTCTGCATACTTTGCTTAAAATTACCTTTTCTTCATTTTAATTATATACAACTCCAAATCACTTTTCCTCATTGGCATTTGATAATTGTAAGCAAAGGAGCAAATATAAGAACAAGAAATACGTGAGCAATGCAGTCATGCATTTCTTCTTCTTTCTGTTGATAGCACTGACTTCACTGAGATGAAGTGTATTTAATTTCATTTCACTGAATGACCACATTCATAATTTGAGTTCATTCCCATTTCAAGCTGATTTCTTTTAAATTTGATTCAATATACCTAATTTTTCTTTAGGCATGCATGTTTACATTCCTTTGAACTTGTTTTTAATCTAGGAAAGGGGGGTAGGAAATTAACATTCCTTTTGTATCTCCTTTTGACACAGCCTGTTTTTGGCACTTGACACATATTATCTCATTCAATTCTCTCCACAATCTTGAGAAGCCAGAATTATTATTCTCATTTTAAAGATGAAAAACTGATGGCTAGAAACCAACATGCCTAAGATTGTTTAATTAGGAAATGACAGAACCAGAATTAAAACAAAAGCATCCTCTTCTCTTTTTTTTTTTTTAAATGATATTACATTGTTTATTTTGAGGCAAAGATTTTGCAGAAAA